>CM021104.1:347894222-348399803 GCA_007115665.2 Sequoiadendron giganteum | reverse complement strand
TTAAGGGTTGAGGGTTGAGAATTGAAGGTTGAGGTTTTAATGTATAGGGTAGAGGGTAGAGGGTTTAAGGGTTTGGGTTTTAAGGGTTAAGGTTTGAGGGTAGAGGATTGATGGTATACGGTTGGGGGATTAGGGTTGAGGGATTAGGGTTTAAGGGTTGAGGGTCGAGGGTTGAGGGATTAAGGTTCAAGAGGGTTAAGGGATTAGTGTAGAGAGTTTAGTTGGGTTTAAGGTTTTAAGGGTTGAGGGTAGAGGGTAGATAGTTTAAGGGTTTAGGGTTTAAGGTTGATGGTAGAGGATTGAGGGTATAGAGTTGGTGGATTAAGGTTGATGGTCCAATGTATAGGGTAGAGGGTATAGTGGTTGAGGGTTTGAGGGGTTGGGGATTAGGGTTGAGAGTGCAGAGAGTGTATTGAGTTTGAGTGTAGAAGTGTAGAGAGGGTTTAAGGAAGTTTTAAAGATGAGAAGGTAGAAGGTAGAGGTTAAGGAGGTGAGGGGAGAGATAGAGGTAGAGAGAGAGAGAGAGAGAGAGAGAGAGAGAGGGAGTGGGATGGAGAAGGGATGGAGAGGGCAGAGGGAGATAGATACAGGTAGAGGGATAGATGGTATGGGGTTAAGGAGCAGAGGTAGAGGATTATGGGTTGATGGGAGATTGATAGGAGTGAGTGTTTGAGAGAGATAGACTTGAGGGAGAGGGCGTAGGAGGGAGATACTTGAGAGAGAGAGGGAGGGACAAATATATATGAGGATTGAGGATCCAATGTACAAGGTAGAGGGTTGAGAATTGAGGGTATAGGGTTGAGGACCTATAGGGTTGATTGTTTAGGGTTTAGGGTTTAGTGTTGAGGACCTATGTACATGTTTGAAGGATTAGGGTTGAGGGTTCACGGTTGATGGATTAAGGGTCAAGAGGGTTGAGGGATTAGGGTAGAGAGTTTACTTGGGTTTAAGGGTTCAAGAGTTGAGGGTTTAAAGGTTGAGGGATTAGGGATGAGGGTAGAGGGTAGAGGGTTGTAGGGTTTAAGGTTTAAGGGTTGAGGGTTTAGGTTTTATAGTTTCATGTTTAATGGTTTAAGGGTTGATGGTTGAGGCTTGAGGGATTAGGGTAGAGAGGGAGGGATGGTTGAATAAAGAGATGGAGGGAGAAGTGAGATAGAGAGAAGGAGACAAGAGGAGGGAGGGACAAAGATATATGAAGATTGATGATCCAATGTATAGGGTAGAGGGTTGAGAATTGAGGGTATGGGTTTGTCGACCTATAGGGTTGATGGATTAAGGTATTGGGTTGAGGGTATAGGGTTGAGGGATTAGGGTTGTGGGTACATATGGTTGAAGGATTTGGGTTGAGGATCCAATGTATAGGATAGAGGGTATCTGGGTTGAGGGTTTAGGTTTTGAGGGTTGAGGATTAATGAATTAAGGGTTGAGTGTTGATAATTGAGGGTTGAGGATTTAATGTATAAGATAGATGGTAGAGGGTAGATGGTTTAAGGGTTTAGGGTTTAAGGGTTGAGGTTAGAGGTTAGAGGATTTAAGGGTTGAGGGTTGAGGGTTTAGGGTTTATAGTTGAGTGTTTAAGGGTTTAAAGGTTGAGGTTTTAGGGTTGAGGGATTAGGGTAGAGTGAGAGGGATGGATGGATAGAGTGATGGAGGGAGAAGTGAGATAGAGAGAAGGATAGAAGAGGAGGGAAGGACAAAGATATATGAGGCTTGAGGATCCAATGTATAGGGTAGAGGGTTGAGAATTGAGGGTATAGTGTTGATGACCTATAGGGTTGAGGGTATAGGGTACATATGGTTGATAGATTAGTGTTGAGGGTCCAATATATAGGGTAGAGGGTAGAGGGTATTGGGGTTGAGGGTTTAGGGTTTAGGGTTTGAGGGTTGAGGGATTAAGGGTTAAGGGTTTAATGTATAGGGTAGAGGGTTTAAGGGTTTATGGTTTTAGGGTTAAGGGTTAAGGGTTTAAGGTTGATAGTAGAGGATTGAGGGTATAGGGTTTGGGGATTAGGATTAAGGGTCCAATGTATAGGGTGGAGGGTATAGGGGTTGAGGTATTAGGGTTTAAAGGTTGAGGATTGAGGGATTAGGGTAAAGAGTTTACTTGGTTTTAAGGGTTGAAGGTTTAAGGGTTGAGGGATTAGGGTTCAAGGTAGAGGGTATTGGGTTGAGGGTAGAGGGTAGAGGGTTTAAGGGTTGAGGGTTTAGGGTTTAGGGTTGAGTGTTTAACTATTTAAGAGTTGAGGGTTTATGGTTGAGGGATTAGGGTAGATAGGGAGGGATGGATGGGTAGTTATATGGAGGGATAAGTGAGAGGGTACATATGGTTGAAGGATTAGGGTTGAGATTCCAATGTATATGACAGAAGGTATCAGGTTTGAGGGTTTAAGGTTTGAGGGTTGAGGATTGCAGGATTAAGGGTTGAGGGTTGAGAATTGAGGGCTGAGGGTTTAATGTATAGGGTAGAGGGTAGAGGCTAATGGGTTGAAGTGATTATGGTTTAAGGGTTGAGGGTTGTGGGTTTAAGGTTGATGTTAGAGGATTAAGGGTATAGGGTAGAGGATATTGAGATTGAGGGTTTAGGGTTTGAGGGTTGAAGATTGAGGGATTAAGTGTTGAGGGTTAAGAATTAAGGGTTGAGGGTTTAATGTATATGGTAGAGTGTTTAAGGGTTTAGGGTTTAAGTGTTGATGGTTGATGGTTTAAGGTTTAGGGTAGAGGATTAAAGGTACAGGGTTGGGAAATTAGGGTTGAGGGTCCAATGTATAGGGTAGAGGGTATAGGGGTTGTGGGATTAGGGTTTAAGGGTTAAGGTTTGAGGGATCAAGGGTCAAGATGGTTGAGGGATTAGGGTAGAGAGTTTACTTGGGTTTAAGGATTTAAGGATTGAGGGTTTAAGGGTTGATGGATTAGAGTTGGGGGTAGATGGAATTGGGTTGAGGGTAGAGGGTAGAGGGCTTAAGGGTTTAGGGTTTAAGGGTTGAGGGTTGAGGGTTGAGGGTTGAGGGTTGAGGGTTGAGGGTTGAGGGTTTAAGGGTTTAAGGGTTGAGGGTTTAGCATATAAGGATTAGGGTAGAGAGAGGGATTGATGGATAGAGAGATGGAGGGAGAAGTGAGATAGAGAGAAGGACAGAACAAGAGGGAGGGATAGAGATATATGAGGGTTGAGGATCCAATGCATAGGGTAGAGGGTTGAGAATTGAGGGTATAGGGTTGATGACCTATAGGGTTGAGGTATTAGGGTATTGGGTTGAGGGTATAGGGTTGAGAGATTAGAGTTGAGGATACATATGGTTGAAGGATTAGGGTTGAGGGTCCAATGTATAGGGTTGAGGGTATCGAGGTCTAGGGTTTAGGATTTGAGGTTTGAGAATTGAGGGATGAAGGGTTGAGGGTTTAATGTATAGGGTAGAGGGTAGAGGGTTGAAGGATTTAGGGTTTAAGGGTTGAGGGTTGAGGGTTTAAGGTTGAGGGTAGAGGATTGAGGGTATAGGGTTGAGGGTCCAATGTATAGGGTTTAGGGTTTAGGATTGAGGGATTAAGTGTGAGGGTTGAGAATTGAGGGTTGAGGGTTTAATGTATAGGGTAGAGGGTAGATGGTAGAGGGTTTAAGGGTTGAGTGTAGAGGATTGAGCATATAGGGTTGGGGGATTAGGGTTGATGGTCCAATGTATAGGGTAGATGGTATAGGGGTTGACGTTTTAGGGTCTAAGGGTTGACGATTGAGGGTTGAGGGATTAGGGTAGAGATTTTACTTGGGTTTAAGGGTTGAGGGATTGGGGTAGAGGGTAGAGGGTATTGGATTGAGGGTAGAGGGTAGAGGGTTTAAGGGTTTAGGGTAGATGGTAGAGGGTTAAGTGTATAGGGGAAAGGGATAGAAAGAGTGAGAGAGAGAGACTTGAGAGAGGGAGAGGGGGTAGGAGGGAGATACTTGAGAGAGAGAGAGGGAGGGTGTTAGAGAGATATACACTACCCCTACCTTGTCAACCCTACCGCATTGGAAGGCTAGTGAGCTCACTAGGTTTCCAATGCTCCACTAGCTTGCGAATGTGATAGGGTTGACAAGGTAGGGGTAGTGTACGCCTCATAGAAATAGGGTGTCATGGTGATGTGGTAGGGGCAGCATATGCCTCATAGAAATGGGTTATCATGATGATGCACATATATTTCATTTATTTGTATGGATTTATTTTTTAGGAACTAATATTCATCTCATTACCATGTTACCGGTAAAATTATCTATCATTCTAAGGAAACAAAAAAGGAATAAACTAACAGACAAAGATTATGAAACCAAAAAATAAAAGGAGAGAGAACGGTTGAGGGAATATTGTGAAAAGAAGAAAGTGGATATGATTGACGAAACCAAGCCAATTGAAGAGGAACCTCAATCATCAAAAAGAGAAAAGGTATTGGTAGCACAAAATACATGGATGTGAAAGCATCATGGTAAGACAGATTTAGATACTGTATTTGGAGACACAACCTCTACCACAAGTGAATACGAAGGTACATCATTAAGCACAAGAAAATATGGAGGGACACCATCTACCACAAGTGAATATGGAGGGACATCATCTACTGCAAGTGAATATGGTTGGACAACATCCACCACATATCAAGTTGAGAGCACATCATCACTCGAATTTGATGAAGAAGGTATGCCATCATCCCCATGTGAACCTCAAGGTATGTCTTCTATTCCACCCTTGATTGAAGGTACACAATCTAGCCCCCCTCACTTAAATATTGATAAAATTCTTAATGTTGAGATGTATGTACCTAGGAGAACACCACCTAAAATTTTGCATAGAAATCCATAATATTTTATTAATATTGATGAGGATATTTTGTAGCACATGAAAGGTAAGATTCCAGCATGCACTTGTAGAAGATATGATAATAAGATTTAAAAATTCTTCTTTGAAAGGATAAATGAAACCACAAGATGTCAACTATTTGTTGAAATGATGTGGGGTATAAAGTATAGAAACATCACTAAGAATCTTGGGTTGAGAACATCAAATGCTTCAAGTGAAAACACTATTGTGAAGAATCTAATGGATGCTAAAGAGAGTGTGGGTAAGACCTCATGCTCCAAGGATAGTAATGTCACCCGATGTGTCATTACATCGACTTTGGTAAGTATTCAAACAAATATATCTCATCTCATTAGAAAGATGAGTGAACAATTGAGAATTAATAGAAAAACTTTATCAAGAGTCGTTCAAAGGCAACAAAGAATTGAGGGCACTGATTCAAGTGAATTATGGGCATTCTCGGGGAGACTGCCATGAAAAGATAAAAAATTTGTTGAAGCATTGAAAATACTAATTGAAGAGTATTGGAAGAATAACACAAGGCCATCTCCAAATCAAGGGGATGTGGTAAGAAGGAGAAACGGTAGTTGAAACCGTGAGCCACATCCAAAGCATTTTTTGGATATGAGTCAAACCTAGTTTTTTTATAAATTTCAACAAGATTATCCTCAAATTATTATTTTTCAAAGGTATTTTGAAAGGATTAAATCTTTTTATGTCAAGATAAATCACACACACACTACTTGTTGTAGACTACATATTGAATTCTCTAACCATTATGATGTTTATCATTCTATGTGTTTAGATTTGCATATTAACAATGTTTTGTAGGATTGTGGCATAGAGGCCCCACCAACATCTTCAAGAGAGTTCTTATTAGAAAAATTATGTAAAATAGAGGATGGCCGAATATTCTACAAGACACTATGCTTGGATGGTTCATGTGAGCATTGTGATGGCTTGCAATGTATGCGAGTATGTCAACATATGGAAAACATAGATGAGGTGGGACAAACTAGGAGATTTTAGGAAGTATAAAATGATGAAATACGTTACAAAAGATGGTAATCAAGAAAAAAGGTGTTATTTGGTTATTCAGAAGATTCTAGTGTATCAATTAATGTCTATTTTTTGTGACAAAATAATGTATGAGTATACAAGGCATACCCATAGAGCCTGATGGCTGGACACATAATTCAAGCTATGCAAGACACCTTTCCAATTGGAAGCATAGTGTCAATGGTTGAATTTTTAGAGAACTACACTCTAAAGCAACAACACGAGGTGCGGTCACAATATTACAACTCCACGTAGGTTTTGATATTTGTGCACATAGCATTCATTCATGTAGCTGATAGTACAGAGGACCAAAGGAAGGTATTGAGGGAGTATCACTTATATATTAGTGATGATTGCATACATTCTCCAGAGCTCATGCAAGGTTGCTTCTAGATGTTCTATAGTGATTTGGCTTAGAGGGGCATAGCATACAGTCAACATATAATATGGTCAAATAATTATGCAACATAGTTCAAGAACTCACACATGTTCTATTGGTTGAGCAGGATGTATGTCATTATAGGTGTTCAGCATATGTTGAACTTTTGTGATGCCAGGAATGGAAAGGGGGAGCATGATGATGCAAGAGCATGTGTGAAAAGAGAATTAGCATGAGAAGAGTTAAAGTATAAAGACAATGCAAAGTTGATAGATGAAAAATCAATCATCAATAGGTGTAATGCTTTGATGGGTCTAGGTAGTGAATGTACATCTTTAGTTCATAGATTTTTTTGGTTGATGGATAATACTAACATTGCACCATATGAGGATTTTTGTACACTAATAGGATCGAGTGAGCTACACTCTTTCTTTAGCTTAGATTTAGGTTCATGGAGTATCAATACAAGAAAAATGGCATGCTTTTTTTCTTCATGTACAATGCAAGCCTAGAATGATTGTGAGTCAAAGGAGTCGGTTGAGAAATAGTCATTAAGTTATCTTATCCCACTTCAAACGTACCATACTCTCATGGCCTTGGAACTAAAACAGATGGATTCATTAGTCGAATTTGACCACATATCATATCTAGTTCAACTAGGTAATATATCTACTTGCTTAGTTTATGAAATTCCTATTGTTATCTGACTTTGTAGTGTGTTTGTAATGTTCACTAATTTCAAGAAATTTTATGCACATATCAATGTAGGGCATGTTTATGCAATTATTGCAGATGAAGACAATGAAGAGGGAACAAACTATTACTTATGTCATTATGTTGAGGCTACAAATAATTTAGAGGCCCCATTTATAGATGGATAAAAAATCGAATACCCTACAGGCATAGTTGTTGTTACTAGAATGTGGTTTAGAAGGTACCCACATAAGAGTGTTAAATATTGGTTGTTTCAAGACTTTGACATGCATCATAAGATTATTTAGTACTTGAACCTTGTCATAGTATCCAATGTTTGTTTGACCAAATATGGGGGTAGACCTTTAAACAAGACCTTGTAGAAAGTCTGTGAGTCTGACCATGAGGTAATACTTAACAAAATAAAGAGTAGAGAAGAGTTAGATGGTTCGTTGGATTAATTTGTAAGTATGCACATTGGTTCTTATTAATTTGTACTTGTATGCAGATTAATTTGTATGATTCCAATGCTATGATGCCAATAATATCATCTTCTTTTACTTTGCCTATTTATAAGTAACCTACTAAAAATTGATTGGTGTCCCCTTGCATAAAATTTTGATTTATGAGACATCAAAGAGAATCTCAGCCAAAAAAGCAGTGCAACATCCTTATTTTTATGATCTTGACAAATCTCAATTATGATTTTAAGCCATTATAAAAGTGTGTGAAAATATTGGTGAGGGAATTTCATGTTATTCATTTGAATTTAACCTTATCATGAGAACCTATGATGTAGAAATTATAAGATTATCTCGAATTTCAAGTTATTCTATTCATGAGAGGTGTTGTGTGCAGTAGGTATCTTGGAGCTCCCAGTGATGATGTATGACCAGGAGTGACTAAGCTGAGAGAAGTGCATTCCTATCCTCAATGGAAGCATTAAGATTTATGCCTTGTTGTTCTTGAGTTGGAACCAAATGGTGTGGATTTGTTGTCTGTAAGTGCCTTCCATCTATTTTAATTTCATTTCCATTTTGGATGCTCTTTCTTTTTCTTCTTTTACTTTGTGTATTTGTAAGTAAACTACTAAAAATTGATTGGTGTCTCCTTGCAAAAAATGCTGATTTATGAGCCATCAAAGAGAATCTCACCCAAAAAAGAAATGCGACATCCTTATTTTGATGATCTTGACAAATCTCAATTATGATTTTAAGCCATTTTAAAAGTGTGTGCAAAGCTTGGTGAGGGAATTTCAAGTTATTCATTTTAAGTTAACCTTATCATGAGAACCTATGATGTAGACATTATAAGAGCATCTCGAATTTCAAGTTATTCTATTCATGAGACGTATTGTGTGCAATAGGTATTTTGGAACTCTCAGTGAAGATGTATGACTCGGAGTGACTAAGTTGAGAGACTGGAATGCCTATCCTTAATGGAAGCATCAAGATTTATGCCTTGTTGTTCTCGAGTTGGAACCAAATGGTGTGGATTTGTTGTTTGTAAGTGCCTTCCATTTATTTTCATTTCATTTTCATTTTGGATGCTCTTTCTTTTTCTTCTTTTACTTTGTGTATTTGTAAGTAAACTACTAAAAATTGAATGGTGTCTCCTTGCATAAAATTTTGATTTATGATTCATCAAAGAGAATCTCAGCCAAAAAATCAATGCAACATTATATTATTAATATAGTGAGTGTAATAACCATTGATGGTTACTAATCATTCTTTTTCTTCTTTTATTCTCTCCCTATTTTAACTAGCACCAATTGACTAACATTATATAAAAAATTTATTTATTAAAAAAAATCAACCTAATGATTATATATCAATACCAATATAGCATATAGTCTATTGAAATAAACACTTGTAATGAGATTTACTCAAATACTAAAATTTGTTGTTGCCCTCAAACATTTGTAATTTAAGCAACATAATCCCTTAATAATCCAAATTGCAAAAGGGCAACAATTTTTGATGGTCTATTATCCATATACTCTATTAGTTATGGGAATTTCGTCTAAGGAATCGGGATCAAGTAGGGAACCTCTACAATAACCTCTCTCAATTTTTGTTATCTCAAAGTAATTTTTCTATGGTGTCTGATTTTGACTTGATGGAAAAAGTATCAATTGCAAGCAATGTAAAGTTGCAAAGTAGTGTAAATTTTGTTCTACAACTCGTGTGACCAAATAGATTGTCCCAACGCATCCGAATGGGTATGTTTATGCTAGGCATGGTCTTCTTTCACACCCAAACACGCAGAATCATTCTGAGCTACGTTCAATTAGATTGATCCCTTAAGAGTCCAAAGTGCAAAAGGGCAAGAATATTTGATGGGCTATTAATCTAAAACCATGATGCTTATGGAAACCTTGTCTGAGCATACATGATCACATTGGTCCTCTCTACAATAACCTCTCTCATTTTTTTTTATCTCATAGTTATTTTTTTGTGGTGTCCTATTTTTACTTGATGGAAAAAGTGTCGCAAGTAGTGAAAAGTTGCAAAGTATTTCAACTTTCATTATGCAACTCGTATAACCAAATGAAATATTCCAACACATCTAGATGGGTATGTTTACACTAGGAATGGTAATTTTTCACACCCAAACATGCAAAATCGCTTTGAGCTACGATCAACTGGCTCGATCCCTTAAGGGTCCAAACTGAAAAAGATCAAAAATATTTGACGAGCTATTACTCAGAAACTGTGGCACTTAAAAACTCTTTGTTTGAGCCTAAGGGATCATGTTGGTACCCTCTACAATAACATGTCTTGGTTTTTGTTATCTCAGAGTTTATTTTCCGTGATGTTTAGTTTTCAGTTGATGGAAAAAGTGTCAAATGCAAGTAGTGCAAAGTTGTAAAGTGGTGCAACTTGTGTGATAAAAAAAACTATTCCAATGCATCTAGATGGGTGGTTCTATACTAGGCATGGTCCTCTTTCATACCTAAACATGCGGAATCACTCTGAGCTACATTCAACCAACATAATCCCTTAAGAGTCTAAAGTGAAAATTGGTTGCAATCTTTAATGCGATGTTACTCAAACATCGTGACACTTAGAAACTTCTTTTTTGAGCCTATGGTATTACATTGGGCTGATCTACAATAACCTCTCTTGGTTTTCACTATCTTGGAGGATTTTTTTTGTGGTGGTGAATTTTCACTTGGGGAAAAAGTTGTCAAATGCAAATAGTTGAAAGTTATAAAGTGGTGCAACTTTCATTCTACAACTTGTGTGGCCAAATGAACTATTCAAATACATCTAGGTGGGTATTTTTATGCTAGGCATGGTCCTCTTTTTTATCCAAACACATTGAATCAGTCTGAGCTACATTCAACTAGTAGAATCCCTTAAGAGTCCAAAGTGCAAAATGGCTGCAAACTTCAGCATGTTCTTACTCGGATACCATGATGCTTAAAAACTTCTCTTCTAAGCCTATGAGATCATATTGGGCCCCTCTACAATAACCTCTCTCAATTTTCACTATATCGAAGGAATTTTCACTTGGGGAAAAATTTGTCAAATGCAAGTAGTTAAAAGTTGCAAAGTGGTGAAATTTTGTTTTTGTAACTTGTGTGACCAAACGAACTATTCTAATGTGTTCTGGTGGGTACATTTATGCTAGGAATGGTCCTCTTTTACACCCAAACATGTTGAATCACTCTGAACTACATTCAACTGGAAAAATCCCTTAAGAGTCCAAAGTGCAAAATGGTTGCAATCTTCAACGGGCTATTACTCGGACACTGTGATGCTTAGAAATTTTTTTTTGAACCTATGTGATTGAATTAGACCCCTCTACAATAACCTCTCTTAGTTTTCACTATCTTCGATGTGTTTTCCCATGGTGAAAAATTTTCACTTGAGGAAAAAATTGTTAAATGTAAGTAGTTGAAAGTTGCAAAGTTGTGCAACTTTCATTTTGCAACTCGTGTGACCAAACAAACTATTCCAATACATCTAGATGGGTAAATTTATGCTATGCATGCTCCTTTTTCACACCCAAACATAAAGAATTACTCTGAGCTACATTCAACTGACTCGATCCCTTAAGGTTTTAAAGTGCAAAAGGGTAGCAATCTTTGATGGGCTATTACTCAGAAACCGTGATTCTTACGAACTCTCTATTTGATCCTTTAGGATCATGTTGGGCCCTTCAATAATCTCTCTTAGGTTTTTTAATCTCACAATCATCTTCTTGTGGTGTCAAGTTTTCGCTTGATAGAAATAGTGTCAAATGCAAGTAGTGTAAAGTTGCAAAGTGCTACAATTTTTGTTCTACAACTTGTGTGACCAAACTAATTGTTCCAACACATCTCAATAGGTATATTTATGCTAGGCATGGTCCTCTTTCACACCCAAACACAACGAATCACTCTGAGCTACATTCAACCAGCTCGAACCCTTATGATGGCATACAAAACAATCAAAAAGAGAAACATTCACACGACAGTTGAGAAGTTTGAGTTTTCCACACAAAAAACATACGATCATCCTCAATTCTAGCAAGCACAAGATGTTTTTTAATTATCCTCCTTGCCCTTACAACAATATATAACCAATTTTAAATGTGTACAATGGTGGAACTTGGAATTTTTTTATTTTTCTTCAATTAGCAACTTTGGTTGTGAAGCATTTTGTCATTTTCATTTGAAATGATTTGCTATGCTAAAAAATTGGAATCTAAAAGAAACAAGTGATGCTCTCATGTACATTTATTATTTGGTGTGATAAATAAATTTTCCACCCTTGAGTCCATTTCTTATTTGTATCATAAATTATAAAGCTTTCTCTCAAGTCCATTTTCTATACAAGAAATAATATTGTGAAAAGTTGACATATACATTTTTTGACGTGTTTATATGTTGATGGATCAAGAACATAACAATTCATTTTGTACTGTGAGGATTATGCTATGAAAATGTTTAAAGACTGTTCAAGATAAATATGTGTATGATAATGTGTCAAGAAGTTAACTACTCATCATCTACTATGAATATTATGTTTTTCAAGTGTTGTGAAGATTATGTATCCTTTGCTTAATTGAGTTGTTCAAATCAAAAGATTAAATGTAGTAGAATATTTTTATGAAACATCTCATATAATACCAAATGAAAACGTGTTTTTTCTTTTAGATAAATCATCTCATGGAGCTCTTTGGATTAAACTGAATTGAGATATGTAAAAAAAATGGATCATTAGGAAATACATTGCTCAAGGATCTTAAATAAGCCTTCTCTCCCATTGCAATTTTGGGTGGATTATTGCTTTCAAAGTATTGGGAATGCTTTGCCTATTTTCTAGTTGGAATTTTTCATTATAGAAGGCTCATCCCTTGATATATATTATACTCATTCTTAATCAATTATCAAATTAATAATCAGTGCATTTATTTATAGTTAATCTTTTTTTTTCAATTTGTGCAATTTTTTAATTTGTAAGTCTACTAGTATTCCTAGAAATATTGAAGTTGTTTAGCATCAACTAATAAAGTTATTTAGCATTGTAGACATTGAAAATTGGTCTAGGCCCGCGAGTACCACCTTCAACATAATTTTCTAATGTCCATGGTCACAATTAAATAATGTTAATTATTTAATTATTTCCTATACACATTCTTTCATCTATTAATTAAATAACCTTTAATTATTTAATTCATTTATTATGACCCTTATTCAACTTTGATTAATTAAATAAATCTTATTTATTTACTTACATCACTAATTAATTAATTATCTTTCTGAATTAAATTATTTATTATTTAATTTACCCTTTATCATATTTCGACTATAATTAAATATTCATTTCAAATTATTTAATTATTCAATTAACCTTTTCAAATGTCAATTAAATAAATCATTATTTATTTAATTAAATCTTTTCAATTTTGAATGTTGAATTAAATAAATATTTAATTCATAAAAAGAGTTATTTCTGTCACATTCTTCTATCACCTACTTAACTAATTATTCACTCACCATCTGACTCAAGATATATTTAAATCCATCAGTTTTTTCTTCGGATTCGATATCTGATTATCTCTGTGAAGAGACTCTCTATCTTGATCAGTTAGTCTAATTCTCCTGCATGAATATATTTATTAATTAAATATATTTATTTAATTAATTAATTCATGTGTGCATTCGAACAAATCATTGTAGAATTCTAACTTTATCCTTTTCATTCAAAGTCTAATTCTTCTATTTTTGAAAACTTTCAACTGAAGATTAAATCATTTATTTAATCTTGATCTCTTAGTCAGTCTATTTTCGAACAGTCTTAACACCAGATTAAATTATTATTCTAATTTAATCTTTATCTTGCAGGATTTCCTAACTCACGTTCTAACTGACATAAATCTCAATCACATGGCATTCATCAATCTTGATTGCTAATCTCTCTTTCGAATTTGAGCTAATCATTCGAAAATCAGCTTTCTATAAATTGGCTGACCTTTGTCATTATTCCTCCTCCCAAAATCAATACTTTTGGAAGTAACTTGTTAATCTTTGATATTTTTCTATAATCACATACATCAAGGTTATACTTGCACACTTATGAAAATCTGAGGGAAGTTATACTACAAAAGGAAAAATGGAGAAGGGAAATCGAGATCATAGTTCGAAGGAGTTTACAGATATTCAGTGAGGTTGTTTTGATTATTGTTTTAGTTTATTCCTTTGTGATTTGTTGTTTGATTTAGATTAATTCATGTTTAGATTAGATTTAACCATCCTCACTTGCAGAGTCATTTTATCTATGTTACATTTGGTGAACCCAATGTTAAGACACTTCAATCTTCACAAATTCATTCGACTTTTTTTATTTTTCTTTTGCAGGTATTGTACGGAAAAATGCATTTGACTAACGAAATGACACATCTAATTTTGAGAACCACAACTAGAAAATTATGTGACGTATCTGAGGCTTTCTTTGATGCATTTGACTGATAAAACCATGACACATCTACAGACTAAAATGACACATCTGGCTGGTAACAATTTTGATTTTGAATTTTTTTGTATTTTTCGTAGTTTCATTTTTTGTTCTTTTTCATTTTTCTTTTTTCTAATGTTTTTTTTGCAGCATGTGATTTAGGAGGATAACATAGTTTTTGCGAAATGAAGAGTAGAAGATATTAAAAACCAAACCCCTTTTCTGTAAGATGAATGACGAAGATAGGAATAGTAAACTACTAACAAATTGCATGCAAGACCTATGTTCAGATCTATTAATTTTAAAATGAACTCTTGTGTTTTGTAGCTTAGATAATTATCATTTGGATTAAAATTAACTATTGTCTACTTTGTTTGGTGTGAAAGCACATTTTTTTATTACCCTCACAATTCAGTATATTGAAGTATCCTCTCCCCTTACACATTCGTGTGATCCTAGGTGCAAGAGAAATGGTTAGTGACTCTAGAACCTGGGCCTGTCTTGGTGGGAAAAAGTACTCACCCCAAGATGACCTAGACTGGTAGCATGCTAGATGCCAAGTGACTTCTAGCCGGTATATAAAAGTGGATTCTTAGGGAAAATCCAAGAATCATTCTCATTGTTTTGACGAGAAGGGCAACAATGGTCTCTCACCACATGGATGGTGCCCCATGAATGAAATACCCTTACTAAAAGCCATTTTGTAGTTTCTGCCTATCTATTTACCGGTGCAGCGGGTCCGACCTGTGAAGCTGTCTCAAATCCTTACAGTTCATGTGTAGAGATGAAATGTACGCCATGGGAGTTTCATGGGTACAGTAGCTTGGCTTCCCCATATAAGTGAGTGTTGTGGAGGGGAGCCAATGGGGTCAAGCTACTAGTCATCCGCCTTGAATATGCGTAGCTGGGGAAACCCCATTGAGAACTCAGTAAATACTGTTCAACACATCCTAGGATTGTAATTGTCTTCTAATTTTAATAGATTCATACACATCGAAACTGAAAACATGTTATCTTCTGTGATTGTATTTGTTTTATTTGTCAAAAACTTGATCATAAAAATGAGTCAGCCATAAATTTATCATCAGAAAAATGCAACTATAAACCGAGTCACAAGTGTCATGTGTTGAATCGCATGTGTCCTTACGAGTCACAAATGTCAAATTGGAACCCGCATGTGTTTGTCAACAAAGTTAGTTTTCATAGAGATTAAATTTTGAGTCACATCTAATTACTGAGTCACATCTATCTGTGAAAGTCGCATTTTTCTATTAACATTCAAGACTAGATTTTATCAGTTAGTTGCATATGAAAACTGCAACACATTTGTCAATTATAGCAATGCATTTGCAACTTGAACTACAATTGATTGTCAACAAAAACTTTGAAATTTGCAAACTCGGTCTGAAAAACAAACTATCTTTTTCACCTCTATTTCTTATGGTCAACCTTGGACATAAACTGGAAAATTTCTCAAAAAACCTTGCATTATTTAGATGTCATTTACGTCTTAAAGATAGTCATCTTAGTTGAAAAACTTAGTTACCCCATAGGAATTTGCATATCCTAGAATAAAACAACTTTCCACATCATTGGATACGTTCATGCTTCGATTGTCATTATCATTGAACCTAGTCACTTTTGTCTTACTAGTGAATTCTTCTAGCTCATCAGTCTAGTTTGGGAAATTCACCTTATCAGTTGTCTTTGGTAAAGTTAAGTCATAGCTTTGGATTATTCCATAGGTGGTAGGTTATAACCACTTAGAATTATTTAGCATCATAGTCTAATCAATTTTTTTGCATATAATCCATCATAGCGTACGTCCTCCTAGTTATGTCATTTTAGAAAAATCCTTAATTTTAGTGACATCCTTTATATTCAAAAAATTCCAAAAACATAGAAATAGAACATATCAGTTTTTATACATAGTTTTTCCTTTCCCCTTTTGAGCAACATTTTCATGGTTGAAACAAGGGCTAAGAAGAAACAAAGAGAAATATCAAACCCAATTGAATTCATCAATCCTTTCAGAAACCAACCATTAGGGAAAGAGAGACCACATAACACTTTTCTTGAAAAAAATGTCACTAGAGACACACATGGAAACATTTTTTTTAGAATATATAGATGTTGTTGTATAGGATCCTAAGTTTGCATCCTTTATGGATGAGTGTCTGGCAAATGATCCCCAACGATATCTATCAAAGTTGCTAGTAGAAGGTGCCACACTACCACTAGGATTTGACGTTCACACTTTGAAAACAACATCTACTCAACCAACACAAACCATGATGTCAAGTGTCTCTATTCCTCAAATTACCACAACAATACCAACTGGCATACCTACTCAAACATTTTCAATTGTAAACACAACCTCATTCAACATAACACAAGGTTTACTATTCACTGCAGGAGCATCTTCATCAAACCTATTTGGCACAAAAACTACTGGTAAAAGATCCAAAGTTGGCATGAACACAACTATACCTCATACTACCATTCCACAAATAGGGGTTACACAGAACATTCTAACAAGAAATATTCCTATACCAAATCAAAACATTCTAATAGGATATATCCCTACACTGAATCAAAACATTTAAATAGGATATATACCCTCACCCAATCACAATTTGTCATAGAACATAGCATTTTAGAACACTTACATCGATCCCGACAATGCAAACATGTCCTTGACATAGGTAGATGTTTTGCAAAATCAAATGCAAATCCTTCAACAACAAATGGATAGTATGTCTATGTCTAGCAAATGAACTATCTCAGCACAAGATTTATGTCCATGTCCTTTTGAAAAAGTGCTATACATGACACCCTTCCCACATGGATACATTATACTGAATTTGCCTAAGTATAATGGGAAGAGGAATCCTTTGAAATACATCAGAGAATTTTCGACAACATGCATGGACATCTTGTATGACCCCACGTATTTAATGAGACTATTTCTGTGAACCCTTGTCGGGATAGCATTGGAATGGTTCTCTAAACTATCATATGGTATAAGATCACGGGGTGAATTAGCTAAGAATTTTTTCAAACACTTTGCCTTCAACATAGTCAATGAAATAATGATAGCTACCTTGTTTCACACTATGCAAGAAGAAGGTAAAAATTTCACCACTTTCTTTCAAAGATGGAGAAGTTTAGCTAGTCAATGTCTAGTTGAGATACCAGAAAAACAAAAAGTCACGATATTCCTTGAAAATATTCATCTAAAACTGAGAAGTGACTTAAGAGTACATTATTGTACTTCTTTCCTAGACTTGGTGCAAAAAGGCATTATACTTGAAAAAGGACTTATTGACAAAGGAGACATTAAGGTACCAGGAAGGAACCCAGTTGGTCAACACCAAAATGTTCCCAACAATAGAAACAAATTTTGGTCTAGGAACAAAAATGTGACAAATGATAGTACTATTGATGCTAAGACCCTACATGTGGGACCTGACATCACACTTAGAGGCTACAACTCCTATTAGGACATAACTAATAATCTAGATCAAACAACCATCTTTGTCAGAAATATACAACAACAACGACCACAAAGGAGATTTCCTAAATGTGAATTTACCCCTTTGGGGGAACCAATCAAGATAGTTTTCAAAGAATTGATTAAACATAATCTCCTAAAACCTTTAGAACCAAAACAATATGATCTTGGATAGTTTAAACCCTCATGGTGGGATGATAATGCCTATTGTGAATAACATCAAACAAAGAGACACAACCTACAACAATGTCGATAATTGAAAAACATCATACAAGATTTTGTTGAAGATGGAACCATAGAAGTCAATGGCAGAAACATACCAAGAATAGTGATCACAAGGTCTTCACAGGTCCACTACATGACCATGGGAAAGGAAAGGCCTCCAGTTTGGGAACTAAGAATAATACCTCAGCCAATTATAAATGTGCTAAGTATGATTATAAACCAGGTACTATCATCAATCATATCTGAGTTGCTGATGAAAATATCAATACCATTACCATAAAGAAGCATCCTAAATGTGTTGTCAATACATGTAGAACCAAGATGACCCTTATAGGTCCTTCATTAGAGCCACCACCACAATCTTCCAAGCCTAAGTATAAATTACTTGACCAGTTGGGGAAGACCCCAGCACATATATCCATCTCAGAACTGTTGACCCTATCACCCGATCATTGAGCCATTCTCAATAAAGAATTACAAAGCACAACTGTCCCTACCAAATTAGATGTCAATCAATTTGAAGAAATGGTAGGATACTTAACCAATTCCCATCATGCTACATTCGCTCAATAGGATTATTCAACTCAGAAGATCAATCAGAACAACCCACTACACCTTGAAGTTTTTTTCCATCAAACCAAAGACAGACGAGTCTTGGTAGATGGAGGAGCAAGGTTGAAACTTTGCACCTTGAAATTGGTTAAGGCATTAGGTTTCTCAGAAGCATGCGTGGAAACCACTAAGAGCATATTCATTAAGGCATATGACGATGAGGAAATATCATCTAAAGGAGTTGTCACACTCCCTATCAAGATTGGCCCTGCAGTTATGGACACTAGTTTCCAAGTCTTGGATCTCACCCTTCCCTACAACCTTTTGTTGGGTAGACCTTGGATACATGCTATGAAAGCCATCCCTTCCACATATCATCCGTGTCTTAAATTCTGATACAATGGTACAAAGGTCACCATTGATGGTGATCCAAATCTTTTCCAATATTGCACAAGCCTACACCAAATTCCACAAAGACATGTCCTAGTCAATCAAGAGGCTTCATCCTCCACCTTATCCGTGTACATTGATCCATCAACTCTTACCAAGTCCATTACATCACAAACTCCATCATCCACTCCTAAGGCTGAGATCCAAGATAAAGTTTGTGGAGAATACACCATGAAAGCATCCTATTGTGTTAGTCAAATGGTTCCTCCTAAGTCATATGGTCTACCCATAGAAAATAGGAGACAATCAATAGTCGTGTTCCATGTCCCTCCTACAATGACATTGACAAAATGGGGAGAGTTAAGTAAAGAAGCTACGGATCAAGATGAAATCACCATGTGGTTGTACAAAGAGGACAATGAATACCCTCCCCCATCTATTCAAATATCTAAGGATAAATATGGAAAAGGCTTCATGATAATGCAAAGTAATAGATATGACATACATAGTGGGTTAGGACTGCATCAAAATGGAAGGACTGGACCAATTTTTATCTCACCACGATCAAAAGGCCTAGGGTTGGGGTTTCAACAAATTAGAATTGGTATTCCTAGTACTTTATCACTGTTACAAGAGGAAGTGAGTTCTTCAGAAGACATCGAGATATCCCACAAACCACTTGACCCAGTTTATGATAAATCCCATAACTCAAGAGAATATGAAAGGGATTCCCTTTCCTACACGAGCATAATGGACCTAGATAGACTATTTGGCGAACTTGATAAAATGCTACAACCCACACCAATTCCATCTAGCCCCCATCCTAAAAAGTCCTTGTCTAAAGAAGAATGGGTTAAAATTTATTATTGGGAAACCCTTGATCATGAATCTTGGGCACCTAACAAACCATCTTCTGACAACCTAGGCCTTATAGTAGTCCCACATCAGAGTCTACCTATCCATAATAATAATAAAAAAAAGAAGTTAGTCCAAAAATTTTGTGACCATGTTAACCACTCTATCCTCACCTTGTCAATCTCCACATTTGATAACTTTGATGATGACCTGCCCGTCATATATCCCCAACTTATTGATTGGGATCAACAAGGTACACCCATCTTAGACATATTCGAGAATGAAAAAGCGATAGCTGAGTTCATGGAACTTTGAGAAGGAATACCTAGATGGGATCATAAAGTTGTCTTTACCATTGACTTGGATAACATGGCATATTTTGGGGAGTCTATTCACACCTCCATTCATAAAATTGAAAAGAAAAAGAAAAATAATGAAAATGATGAAAATGACAAGTCCCTAGGTGAAAACTGAAAGGCACCTTTGGACAAAGAAATAGTAAAAATAAAGGATGCATCCGAGGGAAAAAACCTATATGAGGCACCCAAGGATGAAGGTTTGAACATTCTCACAATTGCTCAAGAAAATTCACCCATGTTAGTAGAAGAGTCTGTTGAGATCAACATAAACACTGAAGAAAACCTATAGGTAATATACTTTGCACCATCTTTGACAGAGATAGAACAACAAGAGTTCTGAAAATTCTTCACAAAGAGATAGATAAAATTTGCATGGTCATATGCTGACATGCCTGGGATGGATCCAAACCTTATATTGCATCATCTACCAACTCAACCAAGTGTTAAGCCAGTCAAACAAAAATTAAGAAAAATGCATCCACAAATAGTTGTACTATTCAAAGATAAACTTAAGAAGCTATTGGATGTTGCATTCATTAGGTCCATAGACTATGTAGACTGGATTTCTAATATGGTCCTAGTAACCAAACGCTCTAGGGGCATTCACATTTGTACAGACTTTAGAGATATCAATAAGGCATGTCTTGAGGATGATTTCCCTTTGCTGAACATTGACATGATAGTGAACCTTACAATAGGATATGAGATGCTATCCCTCATGGATAGTTTCTCTGGGTATAATCAGATCAAAATTTCTACTAAGGACCAACACAAGAAAACTTTCACATGTCCATGGGGAACATACTACTGGAATGTTATGCCTTTTGGGCTCAAAAATGTTAGAGCTACATATCAACATGCAATGCTGACTATTTTCCATGACCTTGTACATACTCTCATGGAGGACTATGTCGATGAAATAATAGCTAAATCATTAACAAGAGTAGATATTTGAAAGTACTTGACAAGATATTCCAAAGACTAGAAAATTACAATGTAAGATTGAATCCAAAAAAAATGTGTCTTTGGCGTTAAATTAGGAATACTTCTAGGATACATCATTTCTAGAAGAGGCATTGAAGTGGACCCTGTGAAAGTAAAAGCTATAGTGGATATGCCTCCACGAGCCAACATCAGTCAGCTAAGAACACTACAAGGGAGATTACAGTCTATTAGATGCTTCATAGTATAATTAGCAAACAAAATACATCAATTTCAACATTTGCTGAAGAAGGGAGTACCGTTTGTTTGGAAACCCAAATGGCAAGAAGCTTTCCAAAAGATCAAGGATTAGCTCCTTGCTCCACCTATGTTGATGCCACCTATAGATGACAGACCTTTGATACTTTACATTTCAGCAACTTAGTCACCATTAGGAGCCCTACTCACATAAAATGATGATCAAGGTCATGAAAGGGCAGTGTACTACATCAGTCATACTTTGGTGGGATATGAACTAAACTATAGTAACATAGAATGTGATTTTCTTGGGGTAGTATTTTCTACTCAAAAACTTAGGCACTATATGCTAAACCGCCAAACCATGTTGGTCGCAAAGATAGATCCTTTGAAATACCTCCTAAGTAAAGCAACATTAATAGGCCTATTGGCTAAATGGGTGATGATACTTAGTGAATATGATATCTAGTATGTGGAAAGGAGAGCTATAAAAGGGAAAGTAATTGCAGATCAATTAGCAGATGCGCCAATTAAGGTAGACCATCCTTTAGTGGCAGATTTTCATGATGAGTTTATCTTCAAAGTTGACACTAGAACCACATGGAAATTATACTTTGATGGGTCACATACTAATCATGGTTTAGGAGTAGGCATACTATTTGTTACACCTCAAGGCAATACTATTCCTAAATCATTCATGATTTCTTTCCCTTGCACCAACAACATAGAGGAATATGAAGCCCTAGTGATAGGACTAAGAATGGCAGCCCAATGGAAGATCAAGAGTTTACATGTTTATGGAGATTCTTAGCTAGTAGTCCAGAAATTTAATGATGAGCATGAAACTAAAGATGAGAAACTTGCTGCCTACATATGCATGGCTGATAGTTTCAAGCAGTACTTTGATGACATCACCTTTCAACAAATACCATGCATTCAGAACAAGGAAGCATATGCTATGGAAATTGTGGGTTTTTTATTGGATATCCCTAGCAACATGCCTAAATTCAAGTTTTTGGTCGAACAAATTTTGGTCCTTGCATATGATGTCCCCGATTCCGCGATGGTGTGTATGATTTTTAATCCTACTTTCCCTTGGTACAAGGACATATACGAGTATCTAAGTGCCAAAATACCACCTATAGAACTATCAAACAACCAATGTAGAACCTTAATTCGTAGGTCTGCCAAATACACCATCATCAGAGATACCCTATATAGATGTACCCTAGATAACACCTTGATGAGATGTCTTGATGCTGAAGAAGCACAAAAAACCTTACGAGCGGTACATGAGGGTATATGTGGATCCCATTCTAGCGGTCCTACTTTAGCCCACAATATTATGAGATTAGGTTATTATTGGCCTACTATGGAAAAGGAATCATATATCTTTGTCAAGAGATGTTGATAGTTTCACATACATGGACATTTGATACGTGCACCAGCACAGGAGCTCCACTCGATTACTTCACCATGGCCCTTTTCCCAATGGGGACTTGACCTCATAGGTAAGATACACCTTCCATTTTCTAATGGCAGTAAGTTCATCATAACCACTACCAAATACTTCACCAAATTGATCAAGGCTATTCCCATGACTTACATCACCGACACACAAATATCCAAGTTTATTCTAAACTATATCATTTTTCAGTATGGTGTACCTCAATCTATCATCACAGACAATGGCTGTCAATTCAAAAACCAAGAATTTTCCCATCTCTATGAAGAATGCCACATCCAACACCATTTTTCCACTCCATATTACCCACAAGGTAACAACCAAGCAGAGGCATCTAATAAAACCATTATCAGAATCCTCAAAAAGACTGTCAATGATGTTGGTTGTGACTAGCATCTACAACTTAATCCTGGCTTATGGGCCTATCGCACAAGCATCTGTACTCCCACTGACGCCACTCCATATTCCCTCATATTCAGTTCTGGAGCTATCTTACCTATTGAGGTTGAAATTCCTTCCCTAAGACTATCCTTGAAAGGTCATATTGATGATGAAGAGTATCATGTATCCAGATTGCATGAGTTATAATTCCTAGATGAACAAAGACAAAAGGCATTAGATCATCTTCAGGCATATCAAAACCGTCTTTGTCATAGCTATAATAGGAAAGTTTTGAATCGACACTTCAACATTGGTGAATTAGTCTTGATGGAAAGTCCTAAGAATCAGACAAAAAGAGGGAAACTAGGTAAGTCTGAACCTAACTAGTTAGGGCCTTATATTGTTACAGAAGCCTTTGGATCAAGAATGTATCAACTCTCTACCCCTAAAGGAGAACCAATTTTTTCACCGATCAACAACCTTCATTTGAAGAGATTCTATGCGTAGCTTCTGAGAACCATATCTTAATCAGAAAAAAAAAAAAAAACAAAATATTGTTACCTTGATGAAAACCTGGCAAACAAGCATCTTTGTAACACCAAAAAAATTGAAAAATCAATAAAATAGTAAAGAGAAATAATTTGTCCAATAGTGAAAACCACTTTGGTGGTGCTATGGATAAGTACCATGGTGAAAACCTAGCAAGTAGGTGACATGTGTAGTTGACTTCGATCCTTCATCTACCATCATTCCAATCAGACTTTTTCACCATCACTTATAATAAATGGGTTGTCTTATCCATTACTTGGAATGATTGACATCAAGTCCACTCTATCTCCACACTCCATCCTATAGATCTGATTCTTGATTGGGGGAAAATCCTCGATCAACATCATTTGGACCTTGTACATAACATCCCAATGCCAGAAAATGTCCTAAAAAAGCTAAAAAACATCATAAAATGTCCTAAAAAAATCCAAAGACATAAAAAAACTCCAAAAAGACAAAAAAATTGAAAACATGTCAAAAATTCAAAAAATAGAGTAAGAGTTAGTTGTGTCAAGTCAATCGTAGACATAGTCAAACTATGTTGCCTTTGCGACTGGACGTAGGCAAGGCCATCTGTCGATGTGCCCTTGAGGCATTAGGTCTTTATGTCTAGGTTTTTCATACATCACCCATAAAATCATGACTCATTCTTTGTATATGTCAAAGTCACTGGTCATGTCGAACTACGAGGTCTCTACGTGTACAATGTAGGCAAGGCCATTAATAGATGATCCCCCGAGACCGTACTAGGTTAGTCCATTAGGGTTTATCACACTCATTATCACACATTTCATCTAAACATTAAGTTAGGTTCATATGTGTCAAAAATTCATGTCAGTCCAAGTCAAATCAAACTATGGGGTCTCTACATATACAACCTAGGCAAGGCAATCAATCGATGAGCCCCTGAGGCTGCATTAGGTCAGTCCTTTAGGGCACATCATCTCAAGTCCACATAAGTCAACACACACACACTCATAAGAGTTAGAGCATCAAAACAAGTCATGCATTAACAAGGAAAACATGTCAAAACTGTCATCAAGTCAAAATCACACACATTGTCAGAATGATCAACTTATGTCTTAGGCAAGATATGTGTTTCTTGACAACACACATCATCAATTATCATAGCCTCATGTAGCTTGTCGCATCAACAACATCAGGCTCAACGTCTTATATGACACTTGTCTTTCTGAAACCAGGCTTTGCTATGCCTTACACAGATAGTCACAAAGTTGAAACTAGACTCAATGTCTTATATGCTATGTTTCATCCCTCACATTGGGCTATGTTAAACATCAAACAATCACACAAGATCAAGATTTGGCAAATAATTTTATTGGATTTTTAACTTTATATCTTATTTTTTCTTATCTTTTTTATAGATTTGTATTTGAGTTTGATTACTAGCTTTCTCAAGGATTCCCTTAAAGGATTTAGAGAAGCAAGGATGCCTCAAGAATCTTTTTCTTTGACTTTTGTCAGTCAATTGTCTTTTAAATCTTTGAATTTTGAGTCATGTTACTAGTTTCCTTGAGGATGTCCCATAAAGGATTTAGAGGAGAAATGATGTCTCATGACCCATCTTTTATTTGTTTGTTGTATGTGGTTTGTCTTGACAAAAAGACTAGGGAAATTTGGCCTTTAGTATGAGTTAAAGACACTCCTTGTCTACGACTATCTATTTTTCACAAGTGGATGACTTTTTACACCTTGGTCTATCTCATATATCATGGTGTTTACTATCCATTTGTGTCATGTCCCAACCAATGATGATTTAATGCAAGGCTTAGTATGTATTTGGAAAAATATTGAAGATTTTATAATTTTTGTAATATTCATTTTTGATACTAACATCCATGTCTACTATTCATATTTTTCTGCTCTAACATTTCTTCTTTTCAACATCTTCATTATCCTTATCTATTTTCCCCTAGTCTCTTGTCCTACATATTCCAGTCCTCTCATTGATTTTGAGAGCACACTCATATTCTTTGAACCTACCTGTCCTCTTGAGGGGGCATACCAATACCTCCTCATCATCCTTCCTCACCCTACTTTCACAGGGGCATATCTTTTTTTCAATTTCTTTGACACAATGTAATAAACAAAATTGTATCAAAGAGGGGCAAACTGTAGACAGTGAAAATTGGTCTAGGCCTATGAGTACCACTTTTGACATAATTTTCTAATGTCCATGGTCACGATTAAATAATGTTTATTATTTAATTATTTCCTATACACATTCTTTCATTTATTAATTAAATAATCTTTAATTATTTAATTAATTCATTATGACCCTTATTCAACTTTAATTAATTAAATAAATCTTATTTATTTAATTACGTCACTAATTAATTGATTCTCTTTCTGAATTAAATAATTTATTATTTAATTTACCCTTCATCATATTTTGACTATAATTAAATATTCATTTCAAATTATTTAATTATTCAATTAACCTTTTCAAATGTCAATTAAATAAATCATTATTTATTAAATTAAATCTTTTCAATTTTGAATGTTGAATTAAATAAATATTTAATTCATAAAAAGAGTTATTTCTATCACATTCTTCTATCTCCTACTTAACTAATTATTCACTCACCATCTGACTCGAGATCTATTTAAATCCATCAGCTATCTCCAGATTCGATATCTGATTATCTCTGTGAAGATACTCTCTGTCTTGATCAGTCAGTCTAATTCTCCTGCATGAAAATATTTATTAATTAAATATCTTTATTTAATTAATTAATTCATGTGTGCATTCGAACAGATCGTTGTCAAATTCCAACTTTATCCTTTTCATTCAAAGTCTAATTCTTCTATTTTTGAAGACTTTCAACTGAAGATTAATCATTTATTTAATCTTGATATTTTAGTCAATCTATTTTCGAATAGTCTTATCACCAGATTAAATTAGTATTCTAATTTAATCTTTATCCTACATAATTTCCCAACTCACATTCTAATTGACACAAATCTCAATCGCTAATCTCTCTTTCGAATCTGAGCCGATCATTTGAAAACCAACTTTCTATAAATTGGCTGACCTTTGTCATTATTCCTCCTCTTGAAATCAATACTTTTGGGAGTAACTTGTTAATCTTCGATATTTTCCTATAATCACATACATCAAGGCTATACTTGCACACTTATGAAAATATGAGGGCAATTATACTACAAAAGGAAAAATGGAGGACAATCAAGATAATTCAAAGGAGTTTATAGATATTCAGTGAGGTTGTTTTGATTATTGTTTTAGTTTATTCCTTTGTGCTTTATTGTTTAATTTAGATTAATTGATGTTTAGATTATACTTAACTATCTTCACTTGCATAGTCATTTAATCTATGTTACAAGCATCAATCAATAAATATTCAAGATAAACCATGAAGGACAACAATGATCTATTGGAAACACAAGGGCAGATAACTAAGAGGGTGTCGGTGAATCAGTTGTCACATAATTTCAAACTTATTCAAACTTATTAACCTTTAATCTTAGATCTGATTATTAACAATGAAAGCATTAATCAACAACACATCAAAAACACACAACACCAATATTTTTTGCGTGGAAACCCTATTAGGGGAAAAATTACAATGGAGGTTAATCCACAAGTTATACCCTATTAAAAGTATAAGAGAAATGACTAAGGAATGCACATGCATTTAGGCACACTACCTAGAGCTCACTGCTCAAAGGAAGACTCATTATCTTACATAAATTATTTAAGATTAAATCCATTTGAATAAATTGAATTGAGAATGTAGCATTTTCTAATGCCTGAGTATAGTTTCGGTTAAGCACATGAACACTTCTTCACTCTCTTTCACTCTTCTTCACACTCTTCTCTGATTTCAAATGATCTGAACCTTATTCGCACATAGCACACACACACACTTCACACCTCATACACTTTCACACTTCATATTTTCAATTTCACACCTCTCAAATGAGAAAATAATTGCTTATATTTATCTACAACAAGAAATTGCATTGCATCAAGTTGGATTCAACAAAATAATAGAATGAATGCAAATTATCGGCCCAAAAGAACAAATATTATCAATGTGCATCTACCAAGGTCAGCCACAACATAGTAGAGACCTAAAACAATGTCATCAAACAATAAACACCTTCAATTAATCTTCCTTAAAGATCCACAACATGCTACAAGCACTTTGTCGACCATGAACATGAAAAACATGAACAGGCAAGAGAAAATCTTGGATTGCGAGCACAATGATCAATGTAGACATGCAACACAAATAGAACATGATCTATAAATATCCACAAACACTTCAAGAACATACACAAGACTTCATATTACCAAAAATAAATTATCTTCTTCTGTGAACAATATTTCCAGTAAGAGAATAACTATCAGAACTCAGAACTTTATAACTTGCTCAAATCTTCATGTGCACCTCTAAAACTTACAGAGTAGGAACTTCATACATAGGCAAGCAAACCCTTTAATACACAACTCCTAATCATCAACATACTGAACTTCCCAACACACTAACCTTCACTGCCTCACAGACAACCTGTAACATATTTTATTACAATTTTCTCAATATCCTTGACATATACAATCTCAAAGACATTAATGCTAATAGTGTTGACATCAATGAAAACCACATATTAGAAATATAACCACAACATCCAAAAATCTCCCCCTTTGGCATTGATGGCAACACATGATGTGAAAATACACCATCAACGCAATTAACTCTTCCAACAATCTCCTTTTTACCTATTGCTCTTCTCATATTGTTCTTCTCCCCCTTAGTTTTTCACACTACTCTTCTCCCCATAATTTTTCACATTACTCTTCTCCCCCTTTGACATCAATGGAAAAGGTACACAAGCTCTGAACCACATATCTAGATCATTTGACTGCTCCCCTTGAGTAGCAGCCACCACAACATCAATCCAGATCAAAATATGATTATGAATGCACAAAGTGATGCAAAGACTATGTTTCTTAGTTTTGATTAGGAGGGGTAATCACCCCTAACTTCTCTTTGAGATACTCAAAAGTATATTTAGGAAAAGGCTTATTAAATATTTCTACAATCTATTCCTTAGTAGGCACATACTCCAGTTTGACTTCCTTATAACTCACTTTATCTCTCAAAAAGTGGTACTTGATAGATATATGCTTGGTCTTTGAATTCAACACTAGATTCTTAAAAAAATTTATATCACTTGAATTATCATAGAATATGGCAATAGGTTCATCATACATAACTCCGATATCTTTCAACATCTGGTTCAACCACAATACTTGAGTACAATTGTTAGCAGCAACAATGTATTCTGCCTCTGCAGTAGACAATGAAACGATATTCTTCTTTATGCTCAAACATGAAATCAACTTTCTCCCTAAGAAAAATGCACCACCACTAGTACTTTTCCTATCATTTACATCTCCTACCCAATCAACATTAGTAAAGACACTTAAAGTTAGATCATCATCTTTTGGATACAATAGGCCAAAAATAAACTATTCCTTTCAAGTATCTAAAAATCCTCTTCACAATAGTCAGATGAGATTCCTTAGGATCAACTTGAAATCTAGCAATAATTTATACAAAATTCATGATGTCTGGTCTAGTTTGAGTCAAATAAAGCAATCCACCAATCATTGATCTGTACCTAATCTAATTTTCCTTCGAAGAATCATCATGTTGTGTTAACTTACATCTAGTCACCATGGGTGTAGCAACTGGCTTTAAATATTCCATACCAAATTTCTTTAGAAATTCCTTCACATACTTGGATTGAGATATAAAGATTCCTTTATCTATCTAAGTAATTTGCAGTCCCAAAAATAATTTCAGCTCTCCAATCATTGACATCTCAAACTCATTCTGCATCTCATTAGAAAACTTCATGCACAAACCATCATCTCCTCCAAAAATTATATCATCAACAAAGACTTCCACAAACAAATATTTATTATCATCAATCTTGAAATACAAATTACTATCAGCAGTACCTTTGTTAAATCCAAGTTTTAGTAGATACTTGTCCAATCTAGCATACCAAGCTCTAGGGGTTTTTTTGAGTCCATACAATGCTTTCTTCAACTGAAAAACCATGTCTCCCTAATCAGTCAATTGAAATCCATCAAGTTTCTCAATATACATCTCTTCTTATCATTCGCCATTTATAAATGTTGACTTGACATCCATCTGATACACTTTGTAGTTTTTGTGAGCAACATAAGCAAGAAACAATCTCACAACTTCAATTCTAGCAACAGGAGAGAAAGTTTCTTCAAAGTCAATTCCTTCCATCTGAGAGTATCCTTTACACACCAATATTGCTTTGTTTCTAATAACTTCACCTTGTTCATTTCACTTGTTTCTAAAAACCGATTTAGTCCTAATTACATTTTTATCTTTAGGTCTAGGAACAAGAATCCATGTATTATTATTTTCAATTTGTTGTAGTTCTTCTTTCATTGCTTCAATCTAATGTTCATCTTTGCATGCTTCATTGACATTATTTGGCTCAGTCTTTGAAATTAAAAAATATTCTTCTGCAATTCTTCTCCTAGTCTAGACACCTTTATTATTATCTCCTATAATATGATTTTCTAAATGATTCAATCTCACATACCTTGGAGTCTTAGACTGTTCTTGAATTTAAGGCTCTTGTGATCTCTCGTCTTTGTTTTCACTAGCATCTCCTTATTCTTGAACTTCTTGATTCACTAGAACAATATGAACTTGATTTGAAGTTTGAATCTTGTTTGTACTATCATTTTGATCATCAGAATCATATCCACAGGTTCTGGAGGGTCTAGCAATGTCTTCATCAACCTTAAAATTTTCACTTTGAATCATTTTCTTCAATCTCTTGTTGTAGCACCGGTAGGCCTTTCTCTTAGTAGAATAACCAAGAAATATTCCTTCATCACTTCTAGCATTGAAGATATAAAATTTACTCCCAAATATTTTGAAGTATTTAACAATAGGCTTATGACCAAACCATAGTTCAAAAGGAGTCATACTAGTATTACCTTTGATTTGTACCTGATTAAGGATATAAACTGCAATACTTATAGCTTCTCTCCAATAGACATGAGGGACATTTCCTTCCAACATCATGGTTCTAGAAGCATCTAGAACTGTCATGTTCTTCGTTTCCACAACTCCATTTTGTCGAGGGGTCTGCAGTGCAGATAGCTGTCTCTTTATCCCATGTTCTTCACAAAAATAATTAAACTCATCAGAAGTGAATTAACCACCTCTATCTAATCTTAGACACTTAATATTCAGACATATCTCTATCTCAGCCATAGCTTTAAAGATCTTGAACTTCTCTAGTGCTTCATATTTTTCACTTAAGAAAGTAACCCACATCATCCTAGAGTAATCATCAATAAGCAACATGAAATACCTATAACCTTGCAGACTTATGACTCTAGAAGTACCACACAAGCTGGTATGCATAAGCTCCAACAATTCATTTAAACAATGTTGTTTGCTCTAAAATGAAATTCTAGTTTGTTTTCCCAACTGACATTCCTTGCATATGAGACTAGTAGGCTTCACCAATTCAGGAAGATCTCTCATAGCCTGTGAGACACTTATCTTGATAATATTGTCAAAGTTTACATGACACATTCTTCTGTGCCACAACCAACTTTTTGCACTCAAGGGAACACAAAGAGGGGGGCTAAATCAATGTTCAACAATATTCAAACTTCTTCCATTCAAAACATGAAATAATTTCATCATTGTATTAAAGAAAATATTTATGCATTGAAAGTAAACATCCATAACATCGTGACACACATATTTTTTGCATGGAAACCCTATTAGGGGAAAAACCATAGTGGAGATTAATCCACATTTTGAGTACTCAAAGTATAGTATTTAAAAAGGGAATGCACTTGCATTTAGGCACACTGCCTAGAGCTCACTACTCAAAAGATAAAGGTTTACTGCCTACAAAATTCAAATTAAAACCATCTGAAAGGGTGAAATGAGATGATAGCATCTAACAATGCTAGGTAATAGTTCTGGTGAAGCTCATGAAACTTATTTTGAACCTGCTCTCTGATTTTCCACTTTGCTCTACCTTGCTACACTCTTTACTGCTCTTTGCATCAATTTCACATTATTGCTCTACTATGACTCACATTTCACACTTCTTTATATCTGGACACCAATAACTATCATACACACTTTTAAATAACAAAAACAATCTTTTATATATATCCGCAATCAATATTAACTGATCCAACAGTCGACTTCATATGGTATTAAGATATTTTAACTTGTCGGCCAAATCCACAATAAAATATTTATGCGCATCCTCCAAAGTCAGTTAAGACCAAGTGAGGACCCAAACAACACTTAATCTAATATTGAGACTTATAATTAATTTCATCCTATACATCCGTGAATTCGATCTTTTTCGGGTTGGCCTTCTAGCATAAATAATTGACAGATTAGTGCTTTGTACTACCTAGATTGCTTACCAGTGTGTGTGTATCAAAACCAAGATGATACAAGCCTCTACAGACCTTCCTCAGAGATCAATAACCCAAAATATCTATCTGGTGGGATGATTAGACCAAATTTTATGCCCTTAACAAGATCTCCTATTCTTTGCTCTATTATGCTGGTAGGAGCCAAAAATAGTGCTACTCAATCAGATGCAAGACTTGAGTTGCATGACTTGGATTTCCATCAATGAAAACATCTACAAGCCAAAATCCTTAGCCATATGCCAAAAATCTCCCCCTTTGGCATTGATGACAACACTTAGCAAAAAATGACTAAGTGTCAGAATCACTATAGGTATATTGCCAAAACGCTTACTGTACTTTCTCCCCCTAAGATTCATAAGGCATTTTTCATGGCATTCTCTCCCTCTTTGACATCAATGACAAAGCTGGGATTCCATATGCCAAAAATTGACAAAACATGTGTTCAAATTCATCATTTCTTTAAGAAATCTGGCATATATACACTTATAGCCCTTCTTCTTTAAACAAAATTGCAAAAACTTGGAAACACTTTACTACTTATCTTTAGAAAATTAGCTTGTTGTTTTTCTTCACTTCTAGAAGAAAATTCTCCCAACTATTAGTTGCAATTCAAATGGTGATAATCAAGCTATTGTTCTTAGAATTTTTATTGATAATCTCAATGAGAGATTCAGGAATTGTGATTACTTCTTCCAACTTTTCACCATTTTTTAGAATTTCTACCAACTGCTCCAACTTGCACTCAACTAAATATTTTACCTTCCAAAAGGTGTCCACAAGAACATTCTTGGATAGTTGAATTTTTATTTGAGCTGCCTACATTTCCTGGATTCTCCTTTGGATAATGCCATCCGGATCCTGAGACATATCAAAGTTTTTTCCAATGTCGTTCAGGTTTGTCTCAATCTGATCCAACTTCTCTTTGTAATTGTTGACTACATGAGGCCAATGGAAACAATAGTTGTAGATTTTTGTGGTTGAGTCAATACACCTCCTTAACTCATTCATTTGATTTTTAAGCTTAGCAAGGGATAGTCTGAATTGTTCCATCAGGTGAGAGATAATTTCACCTTCTTCTTTGCCTTTGTCTTTAGAGCCCATTGATTCTCTGCTACACTCAATCATTTCTCCAAGTAGAATATCTTTTAGACTTTCCAATATTATCTTACAATGCTCAATATGAGCATTCAATACTTCCAAAATTAAGTCCTGATCGTAAGATGGCCTGACTGACCATAACCTTGCAATTTTTTGCATACCACTTGTACTTTGGATAAGTTGTAGTTTTTCCTTTGATAGATCTTCTTTTTCCTCGCTACCTTTTTCAATACCGAAGTCATTTTCTAGTTGATTCTCAGGCTCTTCATCAGATTCTTCATCCTGAATGTCCACAACTTCCTTTTCTTTCCCCTTTCCTTCAATCTTGGGGACTTTAATTTCTAGAGGGTTGTAGTCAATAATCTCCTGACCTCTTTTATGTCCTCTATCAGTGCTACTAGAAGAGGAACCAATTTCCATTGTCCTTACCAAAGGGGGAATAATGACTGATCCACATTTCACAAGAACATACTTACAAAAAAATTCAAATCCTGAATCCCAAATAGACAAATTCTTAGCGTACGAGTAACTTTGGGTGCATACCAGTTTGTCCGATGTCCATTCTACATTGTCTATTTTTGGCAATGAATTTAGAAAGTAAATAACGAGACATATAATTAGAGTGCCAAACCTAAATGGATACCTTGAATCATTTGTCAATTGGAAATTCTCCATCATCCGATCTTTCAGTAATCTACATAGATCAAAGTCTCGAGCTTCAATTATCATTTTATGAGCAATATATACTGCACCAATTGATGTAGCCCCTTCCTTATTTCGGTAGAAGATTTTATAGGTTATGTCATGTGCAATGTACTTCATAACAGGATCTTTGCAATCAACAGAGCTCTTTGATCTTCAATTATCCTAGTTAGGGTTTCAACCTCCTTGTTCCGGATATATTTCTTCCTAGGAATATTACCGACTTTGAAAAGTCTAGTTAATTTATCAATTACTTCTTTTGAGATTGTGTAAGGTTTGTCCAAAGTTAACACATCACCATTTAATCTATTCAACAAGAATTTTACGAATTTCACATATCCAAATTTTCATGTTTGGCTCCACTCAATTGTTTTAATTCATCAGGAAGTAGTAGATTCCTCATAGATCTGATTTTTTCACTATTGTACTCATCCAATGTGATCAAACCTTTTATTTTCTCCATTTTTTTTACATTATTAGGGTTCGCAACTACACACCGAATTGTATGTGGAATTCGAGAGTGAAGTACTTGATAAATTTTTCAATGAATTTGATTTTGCTACTTCAAAAACCACTTGTCAAGTGCTCTCCTTCTTCTCTTCGATGATGCAAAGTGACAAATAACAACTTTGGACTTGAATTTCATACCATTCACATGTGAAATAAATGCAATTGCCCTAAATTTTTGGTGACTTTGTTTTCTCAAGTGACGATAGAAAAATCTTGTATGAACCAACAAATTTGTTGAATTTTTTTTTTTGAAGACATCAAAACTTCTGTATACTAAGAGTGCACCTTCATGACTATTTTCTCCATTCCGATACCATATATAGACAAGAAGGGAAATATTTTCCAATAAAACTCCCCCTAGTCCAGTGGCCTTAATTCAATTACTGAAAGAATTACCGGAAGCAGGTTCCAATACAGAATAATTTCCAACATTAGAATCATTTTTCTTCACCCATGTCTTCTTCATCTGATCTCTGATATCATCCATAGTTATCTTTTCTTTTCCTTTTCCATTTTTCTTTGTTTTCTTCTCTCTATTTAACAAACCTCTTATGTCTATGTTCTTGTTTCTATAGAATCTAGCAATATGACCGTACTTGTTGCAGTTATAGCACATAATGCTTCTTTGTTCATTCCATTGGTTTCTTCTCAATCTTCATTGGTTAGAAATATGCCCTAACTTCCCACATGCATAAAATTTAATATTTATCCTAACAATAGAGTGACTTGACATATTTTTGCATTCAATTGATTTATGACCATGATTTTTGCAATTGAAACACTGACCAAAGAATGATGATTCTTTTGACCTCAAATTACTTCTACACTGAGCAACCATATGACCAAACTTATTACAGGAAAAAAAATACCCATTAAAATTTTGTGCATTAGGTTGTCTTACTGGATATCTTTTGTTATGTCTAAAATTACTCTGCTTGATCGGGAAATTTCTCCCTTTTCATATCCAAGACCTCTCTTATCATTTGCACTCTTTTTTCCTCAATTCAATTCATCAATATTTACTGAACTAATCTTAAAATTTTCATTATATTCATTTGCAATGACAAGATCATTCCTAAGAGTAGTAATCAGCTTTCCAAGTTGTTCTTCATTGTCTTTGGTTCTTTGCAGTTCACTTTCCAACTAAGTAAGTTCTCCAATTATTCTGTTGCATTCATCAAATTTCTCTTTTAGGTTCTGAACAAGATGTTCTTCACTTTTCTTCCATTCCTCTATCTCTTTAGTCATCTTCATCATCATAGATTCCATCTCATGTTTTAGGTTGGTATTATCTCTTGCAAGCTTTTCACATTCTTTGGTTATCTCCTTCAAAGTTTGATTCAGGTGAGAATCATCCATATCTTTGTTTTCCTTCTATTGTATCTGATCACATAGATCTTTCCTCTTCACCTTGGATTAAACTATCTAATTCTTCAATGACTGAATGAATTTCTCAGCATCTCTAAGATTTTTTTTCAACTCTAGAACTTCTACTTTAGATTGATCAAGGTCATCAAGAGCTACCATAAGCTGTTGTTGAAGACTACCAAAGTCCATCACATTCCAAGATCCACCTCAAGTTGCAAAAATTCTCTAGAGGAACTCACTCTGATACCAATTGTCGGACTCAAGGGAACACTGAGAGGGGGGGTGAATCAGTGTTCGATAATATTCAAACCTCATCCATTCAAAAAATGAAATAATTTTATCATTGTATTAAAGAAAAGATGTATGCATTGAAAGTAAACATCCATAACATCATGACACAGATTTTTTGCATGGAAACCCTGTTAGGGGAAAAAACACGGTGGAGATTAATCCATAGTTTGAGTACTCAAAGTATAGTATTTAAAAAGGGAATTCACTTGCATTCAGGCACACTACCTAGAGCTCACTACTCAAAAGAGAAAGGCTTACTACCTACAAAATTCAGATTAAAACCATCTGAAAGGGTGAAATGAGATAATAGCATCTAAAAATGCCAGGTAATAGTTCCGGTGAAGCTCATGAAACTTATTCTAGATCTGCTCTCTAATTTTCCACTTCGCTCTTCCCTACTTTGCTCTTTATTGCTCTTCACATCAATTTTGCATTACTTCTCTGCTATGACTTGCAATTTGTACTTCTTTATATCTGAACACCACTTCTATCACACACACTTTTAAATGACAAAAACAATCTTTTATATATATCCACAATCAAGATTAATTGATCCAAAAGTCGGCTTCATATGGTATTAAGATATTTTAACTTGTCGGCTAGATCCACCATAAAATCTTTATGTGCATCCTCCAAAGATGGTTAAGATAAAGAGAGGACCCAAAAAACACTTAATTTAATATTGAGACTTATAATTAATTTCATCCTATACATTCATGAATTCCATCTTTGTCAGGTCAGCCTTCTAGCATAGATAATTGAAAGATTAGTGCTTCGTACCACCTAGATTGCTTACCAATGCATACGTATCAAAACCAAGATACTACAAGGCTCTATAGACCTTCCTCAGAGATCCATAACCCAAAATATCTATCTGGTGGGATGATTAGACCAAATTTTATGCCTTTAACTAGATCTCCTGTTCTTTTCTTTGTTCTGCCAGTAGGAGCCAAAAACAGTGTTGCTCAATTGGATGCAAGACTTGAGTTGCATGACTTGGGTTGCCATCAGTGACAAAATCTACAAGCCAAACTCCTTATCCATATTCCAACACAACTCTCATCAACTTGAGTGATAAAAAAAAAATTACTACCAGCATTCAAATGAAAGATGTTACCTTTTGTTTTTGTACCAGAAGCAATCACATTTCCAGAACTTCCCAGTATTCTACACTTTCCATCTTTGAATTGAAGATTATATCCCTTATCAATAATTTTTCCAACAATCAAAAGATTATGCTTCAAACCTTTAACATAAAGAACATCATCAGTATTATGCTTACCATAAAAAGAAATGCATCCTCTACCAAGGATTATATCACCATTGTTATCTCCAAATATTACAACACCACCATCATACTTTTCCAAACTTATAAATTTATTTTTATCACCTGTCATTTGATGTGAACATCCATTGTCAATTACCCATTCACCTTTTTCTTCAACTCAAGTAGCTAGGGCTTTCTCCACTTTTGTACAACTAGCAGATTCAATAGACACGTGATTATTTTCCTTGATAGCAATAAACACAAAATCATATTCACTTGCATTCCCTTTTTCAGATTCATCATTTGTAACACCTTCATCAGCAACGTAATAACACTTCTTTTGAAATTAAGGTTTATAAGGTCTTGGCTTAGGAACTCTTTCTGGACACCTTGAAGCAAAATGACCTATCTTATTGCAAGAAAAACATTTTATAGGAAGCTTTCCTTTATACTTACCTTCTCCTCTAGATTCCCTTTTGACAATAAGTGCTTCAAGCTCACTCAGTTAACTTTCTTCTTCTTCAATCTATTTGATTTCTTCCTCATACTTGAATACCTTTCTAGAAGAAATTTCACCCAGATGATATCTCTTCTTATCTCTCCCGAAAGTAGTAGCTTTAAATGCAAACTCTATCTTGGGAAGAGAATCACTGAATTCACTCAACTCAAAAGTAGTTAGTTTCCCAACCAAAATATGTCTGGTTACATTTACCATAGTTTAGAGTTCTTCAATGGCTACAACTTTGATTTTGTATGCATAAAGTAAGGATCTAAGAACTTTAGCAACAATCTTTGATACATCCACCTATCCACCAAGAAATTTGATACCACACACAAGTTCATTCACTCTTTGCATGTAAGTAGCAATATTCTCATCATTACCCATCTTCATCTGTTCATATTTTTCTTTCAGAAATTGTAGCTTAGCCATCTTCACATAAGCATCACCTTCATATAAAGTTTCCAACTTTTTCCATATCTAATAGGCAATTTTCAGATCCATAAAATTTGTCATATTCATATCAGTTAAAGAACTTAACAATGCTTCCTTAGCTCTGATGTTATATTCAACATCCCTAATCTCAACAGTAGTAGTAGGGCCACTTTGAGGAATAAAATACCTATTACTTGTAATGTTGTAGTAGGATTCACCAATGCACTTCAAATGACACTCCATTCTAGCCTTCCATAGTGTGTAGTTTTTTCCATCAAATCTCAAACTATCCTACTTGTATATCGCCATCTTGGATCACCTTAAGCTTTTAAACTTCTTCGAAGGAACCTGCTCCCAATTATTGGCAACATGAGGGCAGACAATTGAGAGGGGGGGTGAATCAATTGTCACAAAATTTTAAACTTATTAAAACTTATTAACCTTTAATCTCAGATCTGATTATTAACAATGAAAGCATGCATCAACAACACATTAGAAATTAAAAAACACCAATATTTTTGGCGTGGAAACCCTGTTAGGGGAAAAACCACAGTGGAAGTTAATCCACAAGTTATACCATATTAAAATTATAAGAGAAATGAATAAGGAATGCACATGCATTCAGGCACACTGACTAGAGCTTACTGCTCAAAGGAAGAATCGCTATCTTACATAAAGTATTTTAGATTAAATCTATCTAAAGAAATCGAACTGAGAAAATAGCATTTGCTAATGCCTGAGTATAGTTTCGATTATGCATATGAACACCTCTTCACTCTCTTTCACTCTTCTTCACACTCTGCTCTGCTTTTGAATGATCTGAACCTTATTTGCACATAGAACACACACACTTCACACCTCATACACTTGCACACTTCATATTCACAATTTCACACCTCTCAAATGATAAAACAATCACTTATATATATCCTCAATAAGAAATTACATTGGATCAAGTCGACTTCAACAAAATAATAGAATGAATGCAAATTGTCGGCCCAAAACAATAAAGATTATCAATGTTCATCTACCAAGGTCAACCAAAATATAGTAGAGACCTAAAAAAATGTCCTCAAACATGAAACACGTTCTATTAATCTTCCTCAAAGATCCACAACATGCTACAAGCACTCTGTTGGCCATTAACATGAAAAACATGAACACGCAAGAGAAAATCTCAGATCTTGAGCACAACGATCAATGCAGATGTGGAACATAGATAGAACTTGATCTAGAAACATCCATAAACACTTCAGGAATATATGCAACACTTCATATTACCAAAAACACATTATCTTCTTCTGTGAACACCATTTCAAGTAACAGAATAACTGTCAGAACTCATAACTTTATAACTTGCTCAAATCTTCATGTGCACCTCTAAAACTTATGAAGTAGGAACTTCATTCATAGGCAAGAAAACCATTTAATACGCAACTCCTCATCATCAACATACTGAGCTTCCCAACACACTAATCTTCACTGTGTCATAGACAACTTGTAACATATTTTATTATAATTTTCTCAATATCCTCGACATATACAGTCTTAAAGACATTAATTCTAATAGTGTTGACATCAATGACAATCACATATCAGAAATACAACCACAACATCGAACATGATCAATGCTAGGGCTAAAAAATTAATAAATATACACGTGAATAAGTCAAGCATACATGTGAATAAGGGAAGCACAAGTACTCAAAAACACATAAGCCTCTAAGTATACATACAGATACATAATATACACAAATTAATACAAATTATATGCATAAATACAAGATATACATATGAAAACACGTAAGTTACAAAGTATACATTGAAATACATGTAAGTCACAAAGTATACATGAAATATGTAAAGTATACACTTGAATACACATAACTCATATCTATTGAACCATGGATTTATAATGCAAATATGGACACCATTGATAAAAAATAGATTTGTATTAACCAAATAGCCATGTAGGCATACATCAATATATGTTGATCTAAGTATAAAATATATACAAAATAGCCATATAGGCATACAATGTCAAATATATCCAATATGTAAAATATGTACAAAAATGCCATATATGCATACAACAAAGGGCTCTAGAATCAAAAGTAATTGCTTTGCATCCTCTCGAAATAAATTATTTCCCTTTTCTTGTCATCTGGATAGTGATAGGTTTGTCACTTGTTTATTCTGAGGCCGAGGAGTGCTCTTGGTGCTCCTCCTAGTGTTTAGCTCCTCGTAAAGCTTTATCTATTACAATACGTAGAGAAATTAATCTATAAAAATTACATTATAAAAAATGATATATTTAGAAAAATAATCACTTACCACCAGTAGATGATCTCTCTCCTTGTAGGAAAGATTCACATGCTCATGCTATGGCATGTTGAAGCCCTATAGAAACCATCCAAAGAGAAATTAAACTATGAATCAATAATGGTTTAATTTTTCACTAACTAATAGCTATAACAACAAATGTAAGTTAAAATTTAGTAATCTGCCTCATACCTCCTCTGTGAGAGCCATCGAGGACTCTATAGAAGATGAAACACCAAGCCTTATTTCCCTATGAACATTTGGAGGTGTATCTGATTCCAACATCTAAAAATAAAAACAACAAATTATTCAATCATGAAAACTACAATAGCGATCCACATCATGGCTTAAAATGTATTAGATAATGAACAAATTTTTGAGTAATTATTAAATTATATATTTTTGAATATCATGCTTACTATTTTCCCTATCCATAGCATGTTTGAAAGCACATGTTTTTATGCTTTTACCCATAGCAGTAAGGCAGTGAACAGTTTGATAAAATTATTTCGTAGACATGCACAATGACTATGGTAGCATAGAGAAGGAAATGAATTTTTTTTTAAAATGCCTCAAAGAAATGGGGTCTCATGGTGATGGAATGCCATTACAAACAAATTTTTCATGGCATCGCATCACCATAAGACCGTATTTCTTTGAGGAATTTTTTCAAACAGTTCATTGCCTTTGCTATGGTATTATACTGGGATGGGGTGGATGGTAGAGTGTGGTCATGGTTATGAGATGGAGGGTGATCATGACATTAAGAGGGAGGGGTGGGGACATGAAGAAATGGAATAAAAGGTGGAAGGTTCCATGGATTGGTAAATTGAGGATGAGGATCCTGAAAAGACTTTTGAGGGGAATTTTGGCTAAAGGGTTGGTTTCTATTCTTTAGGTAGTGAGTTGTTTGAAAAAATGCCTCAAAGAAAGGTGGTGAGATATTTGAAGAAATTACTCAAAGAAATGTGGTCTCATGGTGATGGAATGGAATTCCATCACCATGAGACTGCATTTCTTTGAGACATTTTTCCAAAAATACTCACTGCCTTGTCTATGTTATTACTTACTATTATGCTTTGATATATTTTTTCCAAGCATCCATAGTTTATTGGAAAGAACATTTTTTAGGGGTTTAGCCATAATAGAAAAGAAATTAAATGTTTGATAAAATCCTTTGGTAGACATGTATGGAAAATGTGGTAGCATAGAAAAGGTGGTGAGCTATTTGAAAAAATGCCTCAAAGAAATTGGGTCTCATGGTAAAGCACATCACCATGAAACCACATTTCTTTGAGGCATTTTTTGAGCAACACATTGCCTTGTCTATGCTATTTCTTACTATTATTATTTCATATATTTCTTCCAAATCCATAGCATAGACAAGGTAGTGAACTATTTGAAAAGATGCCTCAATAAAAAGTGGTCTCATAGAATGCCATGACAAGAAAATACAATTGGAAGTTTCTCCTATGTATTACTTATGTTGTGTGAAGTAATTGCATCACCACTTATGTTGACTTTCTAAACAACTTTATTGTAGTTGAAATTTTGTCATCTATCAACATCTAGTTATTAGTTATGGAATGTGAAGTAATGCTTTGAGTTTGAAAGATGTGTAATACAATATAATCAACGATATGAATATAAAATACACAAATCTATAACTTGTACAATTCATTATTTAAACACTTTATTCTATTACCTATGTGTAGGTTTGTGTAAATCCATTGGCACTGGGAGGTGTTCACACAAAATCCCCAATATTAGCCTATTCAACATCCAAAATCACATATTCGAATACCATTCATAAAACAATGCTATTAACATGTAATAAATTTATAATTGTTTACTAGTTACATACCTCAACGGTAGATGTAGTGGACTAATAAGTGGGTGTAGGGCTGGTGTATCCAATATTACCACTGTGGCCCTAAAATTTTATCAAAATCATAAAACTAAATTAGTTAATCTTGCATTTCAAAATTGAAATTTAATAAATTAGACTCAATGAACACGCTAACATTTACCTGAGTATCGATTCCATAGGCCTCATTCAAAATGTCAACTTCCCTCACCATCCCCATAGCTATAGGTTTATCCTACATAGTAGCCTCCTAAGTGTTGGTGGTGTCATATGAACAAGTCGCCCTTGCAAGCTTGACACAAATGTGGTTGAAGCCCACCATTGGAAGACTCCCTTGGATGGCATTGTAGTATAGGGATGGCATGCTGGATAACACTCTAGGTCAAAGAGATTATGGCCTACAAAGTGTCTACCTTGGTAATTTCATTGATTAAAGGGATAACGATGTGCTCATGAGGTGACCTAGCAAGAGGTCATCTCACTTGCTGCCTAGGATCCTACTATGCACTGGTTCTATCTTGAGCCAACCCCCCACCTCTCCCTTGGAAGTCCCTCATATCAAAATAATTCATGATTTTGCTCAAGATGAACTCATAGTATAGTTTCCTCAGGAAATATTGTCGGACTTCACAGTTGTTGCATGGTGGGTAATCAAAAACTATGTACCACCTATCCCAAAAAAAGTTCCTAATTTGCTGGTGGTGGCACCAATGGATAGGAAAAATCTTCACATTAAGGCTGATTTTCATTTGTGTGTGGGTTAGTGAATAATTCGCACAAATCAAATTTTGTAATTTTTAGATATTTTACATCTTTGTATGATAATTTATCCTGGTAATAATCCCTAGCCACCTACCTCCTATCTTTCCAACCAATTAATTGTTTTTTGATTAAATCTACATGTTTTAACATTTATTTGACTGAATTTGCAAGGGTTTTTATTTGGATGGTTGAACCGTTTGGATTATAGGCTCATTTTTGTTGAGCCTTAGGCTCGACACACCAAGCCATAATGCACTCGCATTATGAGCTATTAGATTTTTTTTAAGAAATTGGCCACTTCTTGTCCCCCATCTTTTTGCACCCATCCCTAATGATGTTTTGTAGCTTCTTATTTGTCCAAGTTTCAATGTCAAAAAGTTGAAAATCAGATTTGTAGGTTAGATTTCATGATTTGACAACTTTGACAACTTTTCAAATCCTGCACTTCAAAAGGTCTTCAACCTAAATCTACAATCACACATACAAGAGAGATTTTTTTTTTTTTTTTTTGTGAATGAGGTTTTTCCATGGTCAAACCTCGTTTTGGTAATCAAACCTTGAATTGAAATAATACATGAAGAATGAACAAAGATATGTAACCATTCAGCAAACCCTTGAATGAAACCTTGATAATGGAGATGTTAGGAAGTTTTCAACTTGCATGAAATGGCTTCAATGGATATGGATTCTGACACTTGAATAATGCTTTGAATGCTTGAATTGATCTTAAAACCTACATCACAATGTTAGCTCCAAAAACATGCATGAGCCAAGAATACTTTGACATGATGAATGGATCTTTATTGCTATAATAAATATTTGATATATCTACTCTTGAAGGCTCTTTATCATCAACTTTGGCTCTTGTGAAATTTCTCTTGAAAGTGCTCTTGAGTTATCTTGAAAATCTAGGTGAAACTTGGTGAAATAACCTTGTATTTATAGGTATGTATCCTTAATATCCTAAAATTTAAATATCACAAGCTAACACTGAAATATGGATTTGGAGATGTTAAAATACCACCAAAAACATAGTTTAAATTTAGATACAAAGGTCTATGGAAGACCCATTTTCCCATGGGTGAATGGGTCCCAAGTCTCTATTTCTAGAACACACATTGCTCAATGTAAAGTGATATGTATTGGCATTAATGATTTTTGAGTTTCCCCTTCAGAAAATGTAATTTATTAGGATTTTAAATGAATAAAAGGGCTTATTAAGGCCTAACTAAAAATTAAATTAAGAGGGGCCAAATAACTGTGAAAATGTAAAGGGATGCATTTTTCAACACTAAATTAAGGAATTATTAAGTCCACTTTAATTAGGAGGGCCCAAAGAAGTGTGAAAATGTAAAGGGGTACATTTTTCTACACTAAAATATCTTATAACTGAGATCATTTAGAGAACTCATTACCTTGTCAAGCTTATCCTCATGGGATGTAGTTTTTATTTGATGCCCTTTAGGATTTTACAATATTTTTACATATCCCTTTGTTCACCTTTCATAAACCCTTCCTATTATTTTCAATATGAGTTACAATCCTAAATGCATTCCTCAATGATTGAGTGCTCTTGTCCCTTAACTCATAATCCATCTTTGGGTCATAGGAATTACAATATAAAACTAAGCACATGGACTCATTAGGCCTCATATATGGTGGGATTTTATTAGAAACTCTTTTAAACATTGTATTGAAGTTAGATTGATTAATTTAATCCATTTCTTATACTTGTGAACTCATTTATCAGAAATCTAGGGCTAATCTTATTACCATGCTACTCTCTGAATATTCTTTTCAAATCATTCCAAGATCTATTAATTTCATCTATAAAGTTTCTATACCAATCTATGGCCTCACTAGTTAGAGACTACATAAATAATTTAATTATAAAATCCTTATGTTCCACCTCAAATTCATCTTGTAGATTCAAAAAAGTAATGAGGTGTTCTTCACTAGTCACAACATCATTTCCAAAAAATCTAGAAAGGTATGAATTTACTTCATTGGGAACCTAATTGGGGTATCCAAGAATACCATCAATATCTAGATGTTTATTTCTATCCATTTGTAAAGGCATTCTTCTTGGAGAATTTCCCATTCCAATGTTTGGTTGGGTAGTTTGATTTGTAGGAATATTTTGTTGTAACACTAATGTTGATACGTAGGGATATATTGAGCTCCTATTTTTGGTGGGGTACTAAATTACAATTGAGAACCCATTTGATTATATCCTTTAGTATTTGGTATATAGTTTTTGTTGTCACATGAAATTGCACCTTGTTTAGCATGAAGCCCAAAATTCCAATGACACAATGGAAATGACCTCTAGGTTATGGGAACTTTGCACACATGAGTTTGAATCTCTAGAGAAGGCCAAATTCATTTTTCAATCCTAGTGCAATGTGCTATTCCAACCCAACACATGAAACCCTACCACTAACAACTCACAAGGAAAAGGGGAGATGGAGAACATGAAAGGGAAACGAAGGTGATACACCAAGATGGAAAGGTCACTTCTTCTTGACCAAGATTTGCATAATACATTGAAAAAGAGGATCAAAAAACTCACACAACTCTCTATTTGGTTGATTTTATAGGTAAACATGGAGGTTAGGGTTTGATAGAGTGCTATAAGGAAAGAGAATTTCTCAACACAATAGTTGCAAAAACATTTAACACAACATAAATGCATGAAAATGCAAACAAAAAGTTAAAAATGAAGGTAATAAACTTACCTAAACAAAAAAGAGGAGAGAACGAGCAACAATGATCAACTTCATTAATACAAAGGCATATAGCCAATCTTTACAATGGAAAAATGTGAAATGTAGTCTACAAAAGAAAAACCTAAGGAGCCCGAGGAAGAAGAAACCTAAAAATGAATACATTTTTTACATTTATAGATTAGACATAACTAGGAAACCCAAAATGAACCCTAAACCTAACCAAGGTTAGCAAAGAAGCTAGGGTGTGCAAGATTTGAGTCATCCGTGAAAGTTGTAACCTAGGGCATAGATCTACCAAGAAGTCAACAACCAACAATAAATGGGCATCGGTGTTCATGAAATACACTTATAGAAGGCATGAATGCAATTAATGTCATCCTTGAAGCTCAGGAATTAGATCTAGGTGCTCAAATATCAAATCAAGCCTCAAAAATTTCACCAAAAAACACATAAAAACATAGTATGTTAGGGCATCGAGCCGAAAAAATAACCTTTACAAGCTTGAAAAAATGTTGTGAAGCCCTAAAAATATGTCTTTGTTGGGTAGTCAAGCATCAAGTGTTAATCTTATTGCTTACTAAATGCATGGAAGAAGGAGAAGAATAGCACAAAGAAGAAGAAATGATTATAGTAAAGGCGCGGTCAGGTGGTATGGAAGAGCTCCATTACATCATAAACTGAAATACTATAGCAAGAAAAAATGAATAGTGTGATATAGAAATAGAGTGCTTAGCCAAAACAGATTGTTAAGAGTAAGCCTACAGTATCATGGGATGAATGTTTAAAGCTTGTGATGTAGTGGTAAGAATCTCGCTAGCCCATGATGAAGCATCAAGGAGCTTGTAGTATAGCAGTGTACACTCCGATGTCTCACGATGAAGAAATCTCAAGAAGCCTTACCGCCGAAATCCAAAGGTAAGGGAGATGAGATACCTCTTACCAAAAAAGGGTAAGAGGTATAGGGGAAGGCAGAAGGCCGAAACCTAAAAAATATTAACACTTAGTCTAGATTTCAAAGAAAAGAATGAAAGTGAGAAGGGAGAAGGGAGGAAACCATGAAGTCCCAAAGCAAGAGGTGAAGCTTCAGAGATCGGACCTTAGACCATTGGATGTCGATGGTCGAGAGGAAGCCTTACCTCTTACCTAAATAAGATAAGAGGTGAGATGTAAGCACGAAGGCCAACACCCAAAGGCTGATAGAAGGAAGGAAGAGAATGGAAGAGGAGGGGAAGAGGAAAGAGGGAGGACTAAAGGACGAATACCAAAAGAAGCAAGGTAAAAAAGGAAGAGTAGAGGGATTGAGTAAGGGTTAAAGGGTAAGGTCAAAGGCCAAGTCCCAAAATACTTAGAGGAAAGATGTGAAAGGAGGAGCGATGGAGAAAGCATGTCGGGTATCCTAGTTAGAGACAACTAAAAAACCCAAAATTATGAGACAATAAAATTTAGGATACCTTCAAGGAAAACTCATGCAAGATGGCCCATGTAGGGTCTCTTGAATCAGATATCAGTGATGGGACATCAAAGGGGGCATGAAATTTTAATTTTAATGGTGACCTTTGTGGGATGATTGCTTGCTAATCATAGGATCCAGAGGTGATGCAGAGAAAATAGGATTCACAACTCAACCTTCCATTTAATTGACAACTTTCATAAAATTATTCATCTCAAACAATGATTAAGTGCATTCTAGATCATAGTGTAATCATTCTCACAACAACCCACAATTCAATGCAACAAACAGTCATTAATAACTTCCATAGAACAAATAATGAAGCCAATCCCTTTAGTGATATTTAAGATAAAATAATTACAGATCTTCCTTCCAATTCTTATGAAGATCCAATGGTCGAAACTAAAGTTATTGCATTTTTACCAAAACTGCAAACCCTAGGCAGTGTTTAAATCTGCCCTCGCCAAAATAGTCATATCTTCCACAAAATTCAATAAAATTCAATGAGACAAAAATAATTGGAAACTAGAAACAGAGATATTTCCGTCCATATATGATAATCCATTATTTGAATCCATACCAGTCCGTACAAATCATAACTTCAACCTGAAAACAATGTAGAAATCATAAAATGCACACCAAACTTGAGGTTGCCATTCATCAAACTCCAAAATAATGTCTTCAACCTCTCCAACCTCTCCAATTCGAGTTTTGGAGGGTTTAATTATACATTTACAACCAAAACCAACTATTTTCAACCACATTTTAGTTAGTTTGTTGACAAAACACTTTAATGACACTTTTGACAAGTTGCTTGACAATTTTCTTCAGCAACTTTTACAATTTTTACAATATATAACAACTTTAAACATTATTTGACAAATGACTTCAAATATTACTTCCTAAGACTCAAACACCTATAAAATGGCTTGATAAACCTTATTATAATACCCAATACATAAAATAGACCAACTATTTACAAATGGCCTCATGGAGGCTTGAAAGCAACTTGGTGCTCCTGCACCATACACCCCTTGAAGAAAAAACTCAAGTCCCCTGAGTTAGCATAGAATAAAGTACCTAAAAAAATAAATGATTCTTCACTATCATCTGCAATAAAAAACACTTGTATCTTCATCTTAACCAATGGTTTTGTCTTCCTCTTCTTCATCGTCTTCTCAACATCTAGGCTCCAAAACTCTATTTCTTGTGTATAAACCTCAGTAGCATCATCTATATCTTCATTCTTATCATTAGAGTACCATATATAATCTGAATCACACTCTTTCAAACCTTCATAAACCTCATTAGCAAATATATCTGCAACATCTTTATTAACAACCTTATCATCAACAACAACTTGATCATGAATATCAACATCAATGTTATCAACAACTTTATCATCATCAACTTCAGTATCAATACCGAGATTATCAGTAATATTAACAACCTTATCAACTTGTTCATCAACTACTTGAGTACCAACAACAACCACCTCATTAATCTCAACATCAACATGTTCATTAACCAACAAAGAAGTTTGTTCATCTTCAAACACAATCAAAATATCATGCATCTCAACTTGTAACTTATGTTGCTCAACTTGAACAATAGATTCAAACTTTACCTTTGTCTCATTTTTTTCCTTCTTTTGTTTTCTTTGCTTCTTCATAATCTTCTTTAGAGGCCATCTTAACCTCTTTGAAATTGGTATATTCCAACTCCTTTGTGCTTCCTTAAGAAGTTGGTGTTCTTTGTCTAATCTTTCCAACCTTTGGCTTATCTTTTCTAGGGCTTCCTCAAACTCTATTTGTCTTGCCTTTTGTCTTTCCTTCTTTCTCATTTCCTTTTCCTCTCTTTCCTTCTTCCTTCGTGAATCCTTAGCCTGCCAACATCTCTTTAAAAATTCCATCTTCACAAGCAAGTCTCTCCTTGCCTCCACTTCACCTTGCCACACCTAGGCAATTAGGTTCCTTCCTCAACCTGCAAACAACCACAGAAAAACCACAAAGAACTTCCCAGAGCATCTTTAGGCTCTGATACCACTATGATGTAGAGCAAAGAGGATTCACAACTCAACCTTCCATTTAATTGACAACTTTCATAAAATTATTCATCTCAAACAATGATTAAGTGCATTCTAGATCATAGTGTAATCATTCTCACAACAACCCACAATTCAATGCAATGAACAGTCATTAATAACTTCCATAAAACAAATAATGAAGCCAATCCCTTCAGTGATATCTAAGATAAAATAATTACAGATCTTCCTTCCAATTTTTATGAAGATCCAATGGTCGAAACTAAAGTTATTGCATTTTTACCAAAACTGCAAACCCTAGGCAGTGTTTAAACCTGCCCTCACCAAAATAGTCATATCTTCCACAAAATTCAATAAAATTCAATGAGACAAAAATAATTGGAAACTAGAAACAGAGATCTTTCCGTCCATATATGATAGTCCATTATTTGAATCCATACCAGTCCGTAAAAATCATAACTTCAACCTGAAAACAATGTAGAAATCATAAAATGCACACCAAACTTGAGGTTGCCATTCATCAAACTCCAAAATAATGTCTTCAACCTCTCCAACCTCTCCAATTCGAGTTTTGGAGGGTGTACTTATACATTTACAACCAAAACCAACTATTTTCAACCACATTTTAGTTAGTTTGTTGACAAAACACTTTAATGACACTTTTGACAAGTTGCTTGACAATTTTCTTCAGCAACTTTTACAATTTTTACAATATATAACAACTTTAAACATTATTTGACAAATGACTTCAAATATTACTTCCTAAGACTCAAACACCTATAAAATGGCTTGATAAACCTTATTATAATACCCAATACATAAAATAGACCAACTATTTACAAATGGCCTCATGGAGGCTTGAAAGCAACTTGGTGCTCCTGCACCAAGAGGCCTTATCAGTCCTTTGGGCATGGAGTAATGAGGGTAAACTTCAAAAGTTGGGCCTCCTCAAAGAAAAAAAAAACATGTGAAACTGCACTTGGAGGAAATCGTGAAAGATAATAGCATACATTCCCTTAAGGAGAATGTAGGGTGTGCAAATGCACTTAATGGAAAGAAAGATTTTTACAATATGTACACTAAACTAACAGAAAGCAAAGAATGGAATGTTGCCTCTATCAAAGATGAACCTTTTGAAGGAGTTGATCTCCCTCAAACCATAGTTGCAGACCTCACCTAGTTGCAACCACTAAAAATGGTTGCTAACATGCATGCAAATACACAAAATGCTTGCAAGGTGAAGGATCGCTTCATTGAAAATTTTTCCATTGCCAGGAAACCATATAATGCAAGTGTTAGATTCATCTAACAATGGTGTCTTAGCTAAACATGCAATAGTAGGGGTGGACATTTTTGAAGACAAGTTAACATCCAAGAAAAAATCTTTTGTAAGAGGAAGAGAACTCTCCCCATAAAAGTATGGGCCAATGTCAACACTATTGACCTATTCAATGCATGAGCTAAAATAAAAGGAGAATGATTCAAGCTCACATGGTGATGAAAAATATGCGAAATCTGATTTTTGATTTGCACAAGACCTTCCTCATGCACCTCAAAAGAGAAACTTTGAAATTTAGGCATACAAAAAAATTGAGCAATGGGACCATCACTCTTCAAAAAGATGTGTGGTTGCTCAATAACTACAAAATTACTTGTATTGACACACACTTTATGAATACAAACCTAAGACTTATGAGACACTTCAAGTGAAGTTCAATTTTCCTCTCAGTTTTAACTCTTTCTTGGCAACTAGCCACAGCAAAATTAGGCTCATTGCATGTAATGGTTGTCATGTCCTCTGTTGTTTCCTCATTCTTATACTACTTCCCACAAATCTGCTCTTTTAGGATTAAAATATTGTCATCCAATATTAAACAAAAATCTTCTAAATCATCCCAAAAGAATTCCTCCACCTCAAAACTGTAGACCTCAATAGATCATGGATCTTCATCCACTATAATAGGGAATAAACATGTCTGTTATTGCTGCTCCAAAACCATGGAATTATCTTCATCCACCATGCCAAGCCCAAGCTGTTCAGGGGCTTCAATTGATGTAGGTATAGCTGATCTATCTTCCTCATTTTCAACAAAACAAGGAAGGGCATCAAATGAGAGGATTGATTCCTCTATTGTATCATTTTTTTCTACCATTTTAATGTCTTGTTGCTGCAACACTATTTCATCTTCATTTTTTTCTTGCAAGAAATCAAGGCACTCATTATTTTGAGCACATGAAGGCTCCACAACAACAACCTCCTCAATAATGGAACAGAGGCTCACACAACTTAGGATCTCCCACATAGAATATTCACTTGATGGCATAAGAGGTTGAATGGGAGTTTTAAGGGGTTGCTTAGGATTCTTGAAACTATTGTTTTTCTTGAAAACCTCTTGCAAAATAGGTTGTTTAGGAAAAAAATGAGGGATAATGGGGGTTTTAAGAATCTTGTTAGGATTCTTGAAACTCACAAAATTACTCTTTCTTACCTCCTCCTTAGAAGGTTGTTTTGGAAATGGTGGAGGTGCTTGCTTGAAACTAGGCACATAAGGGGCTATTTGAGTCTTGGGCACTTCTGCTAAAGCAAGGGAAAGCCTAATTTTTTCTTGCATAGCAACACCATCACTTGTTGTGCACTCTTCTTGTTTCCTTCTTTGTGCCTCCAACTAATGCTCATACCTCCATTGAGCATCTACATTTTGCTAATGTGAATAATGAACTTGATGGAAAAACTCATCATGATGTGGGAAATACCTTTTGGATGCCCTTGATAGGCTTGATTTTCCCACTCCTCATATTTTAGTTCAATCTCTTTTTGTCTACAAAGCCCCTCAATCCATCTATTGAAATCAAGAAAAATGCTTGATATTTCACTTGCACTTAAATTATAAAAATTTCATGGTTGACTACAAGAGGAACAAGGCTGATTTTGAAAATGAAGATTCTCTTTGGGCTATTGATAAGAATATGTAGGAATCCAAGAAGACTGATTAGGGGAGGGTAGGTGGTATTCATTTTGAGAAGGTTGATAACCCACAATGTTCAGTAGGGTTTCGTGGAATGAAATGAGAGGTATGACTAGCCTAATATGGCTAATTGGGAGGTGCAAAGTTAGCATTATTATTATATAGTGGGGTATACATTTGGTTTCCACTAAAATATGACATTTTAATGCATAGGAAACACTTCAAAAATTATGAAATAATAGAAAAGGACTTCCCAACCAAAAATTATGGTTACATACCAAAGAGTCACCCAAAGAGTTGTAGAGTCACTAGGTGCTTGAAGAATGCCTCCAAAGGCTGAAACATTGAAGAGTGCCACTTCCTCGATGGAATGAAATGAAACTACGCTTCTTGAACTAGATGATTTTGAATGGAGTCACCATGGTGTTTGAAGGTATGCTTCAAAAGGAAAGATGCATTGAAGAAAAAACTAAATTATTTAATGGAAAGAAGAAGTCCCACCGAGCATGCCAAAAACTGTTGTCACATGAAATTGCACCCTACTAAGCACGAAGCCCAACATTCCAATGACACAATGTAAATGAATTCAAGGTTGTGGGACTTTTGCGCATATGAGTTCAAATCTTCAAAGAATTTTGGCTTCCTTTTTCAATCCCAGTGCAATGTTTTGGTCCAACCCAACACATGAAATCCTACCACTAACAACTCAAAAGGAAAATGGGAAAAGGAGAACTTGAAAGGGAAATGAAGGTGATGCACCAAGATGGAAAGGTCGCTTCTTCCTAACCAATATTTTCACAATAGATAAAAGAACAGGACTAAAGAACTCACACAACTCTCTATTTGGTTGACTTTAGAGGAAAACATGGAGGTTAGGGTTTGATAGAGCACTAGAAAGGAAAGAGAATTTCTCAACACAGTAGTTGAAAACAATTTTAACACAATATACATGCATGAAAATGCAAACAAACACTCAAACATGAAGGTAATAAACTTACTCAAACATAAAAGAGGAGAGAACTAGAAACAATTATTAGCTTCATTAATACAAAGGCATATAACTAATCTTTACAATGGAAAAATGTGAAATACAATCTACAAAAGAAAAACCCTAGAGGAGTGAAAGGAAGAAGAACCCTAAAAATGAATACATTTTTTGCCTTTATAGATCAAGAATAACTGAGAAACCCAAAATGAACCCTAACCCTAACCAAGGTTAGCAAAGAAGTTTGGGCATGATTTGAGCCATCTGTGAAAATTGTGACCTACGGCATAGATCTGCCAATAAGTCAACAAACAATAATAAATGGGCATGGGCACCCATTAAATCCACTTTTAGAAGGTATGGAGCATAATTATGTCATCCTTGAAGCTCAGGAATTAGATCTAGGTGCTCAAACATCAAATCGAGCCTAAAAAATGTCACCTAGAAACATGTCAAAATGTGGAAGGTCAAGGCATTAGGCTTGAAAAATAACCTTTACAAGCCTAAAAAAATTGTACGAAGCCCCAAAAATATGTCTTTGTAGAATTTTGGACATCGAGTGGTCGAGCTTACTACTTACCAAATTCTTGGACGAAGGAGAAGAAGAAATTATTATAGTAAAGGCATGGTCAGGTAGTATGAAAGAGCTCCATGACATCATAAATTGAAATACCATGGCAAGAAAAATTGAATAGTGTGGTATAGCGGGGAACAATCCTCCACCCTGTAAGGAAGAAGATCATGAAGAGAGGTAGTGTGGTAACAATCTCAATATACCATGATGAAAAGGATTAAGATAAGTAGTAGAGAGGTCATCCAGAAGAGATTGTTAAGAGTAAGCCCACGATACCATGGGATGAATGTTTAAATCTTGAGGTGTAGCGGTAAGAATCTTGCTACTCTGCAATGAAGCATCAAGGAGCTTGTATTATAGCAGTGTACACCTCACTATCCCACAATAGAGAAATCTCAAGAAGCCTTAACCTCAAAAATCGAAGGTAAGGGAGATGAGATGACTCTTACCAAAGAAGGGTAAGAGGTATAGGGCAAGGCCAAAGGCCGAAACCCAAAAAAAATTGACACTTAGTCAAATTTTCAAAGAAAAGAATGAAAGTGAGAAGGGGGAAGGGAGGAAACCACAAAGTCCAAAAGCAAGAGGTGATGCTTTAGAGATCACATCTCGGATCGTTGGAGGTCAGAGGTTGGGAGGAATCCTTACCTCTTACCTAAAGATGGTAATAGGTAAGATGTAAGCGCAAAGGCCAACACCTGAAGGCCGATATAAGGAAGGCGAAAAATGGAAGAGGAAGGGAAGAGGGAAGAGGGAGGAGTGAAAGCCGAAAGCCGAAATTAGAAAGAAGAAAGGTAAAAATGGAAGAGGAGAGGGATTGAGTAAGGGGTAAATGGTAAGGCTGAAGTTTGAAACCTGAAATACTTAGAGGAAATATGTGAAAGGAGGAGAGATGGAGAAGGAATGCAAGGTAATTGAGTAAGAGACAACATAAAAACCCAAAATTTTAGGACTTAGTAAAATTTAGGAAACCTTCAAGGAAAAATCATGCAAGATGGCCCATGTAGGATCTCTCAAACCAGATATCAGTGATGGGACATCAAAGGGACACATAAAATATCAATAGTTTCCTAGTCCCAAGTTTTGTCCCACATGTTGTTTCTAGGATACTCTACTAGTGATAGTAATTTTTTGTAAATGATATTTGTGAGTAGGGTTTATTTTACAACCCACTAAAACAAAAAAATTCATAGGAATCGAAGTAGCACCAAGATTATTTTGTGAGGTAGAAGGGTTTTCATTTCCTCTAGAGACATTTTCGATATTAGTTGTATGAGGCACAAGTTGTGATGTAATATAAGGCTAGGGGTGACTCCATGTGCTCATATAAGAATTATTTTAAGGAACATTTATCTAATGGCTACTTACTTCTAGCCTAGTTTAGAGATACCAATATGCTAGTGCTACAAACATGATAGGAAAAATTCATGTTCATGACTATTTTCTTCATGCCATCTATTCTTATAGCCTCCCTAATTGATCTAACTAGTCTAGTTCTTGTTGAAGGTCATTCATTTAATTTAATAGTTCATCCTTAGTTTTAAATTTATTTTCAAGTATAGAAGCTCATGAAGCAACTTGAGGAATATTGGTAGTAATATTTTGAAGAATACCTATTATAAATTGAGGCTCACGAGTAATAGGATTTTCATAAGAAAAATGGGTTATTATTGAGGTTGTAGGAGTACCATAAAGTTTTTTAACCACAAAGTCTCTAAGAGGAGGGTTTTGATCTAAATTTTGTTTTTTGAGATTAATCCCTCTATGAGCTTGTGATATGTTCCTTATATGTTCGGCCATTACCTCAAAATTTGTGAGATCATTTCCCAACAATGGTGTATTCAATGTATTTTATTCATTGGGAGGCACATATCTACTTGGTGAACTATCAAAACTATCATCACTATGTACATAACTAGAGTTCCAATTAAAGGTAGGATCTAACTTACTTGCATCCCTCATCTTCCATGTTTTCTTCTTTCTTAATAGTTCTTCTTCAAGTATTTTTTTAGGATCACCCTTGTACAAATATCTTCTTCCTTCCATGATGATGATTTCTTGGAAATCCTCCTTCTTTTCAGCTACTCCTTTTGAAGCTATATCAAAGTATCAAATTTTCCACCCCAAGTGATGGGGATAATAATCTAATTGTTAATAACTCAACAAAAACCTCAACAATATTTCAAACTTAACAAGACTTAATATACTTTATCTCTAAACGTGGCTTTAAACTAAGACTTTTGACTCAATTTTTCCAACTGCAGACTATTGGGCAAGCCATTCTTAGTTTTCTCCCTAGTTGAGTTACTAATATGCTGGTGTTTCTAATTGATTGTCTAGGTTTTCCTAAGGTTTAGCTAAATCCTATAATCAGAAACCTTCGGTTAGTGGCCAAAAAATAAGAGATAGATTTTATACTTTTCTCCTCTACATTGTAGGATTTGAAAAACCAAGGTAGGTTCCCCTATAAAATCATATAATATGTATAAGTACTTACAATAATGCCTTTGAAATAAATTCTTCACACTAATTTTTTAGAAGGTGAGCTTGACTGGCTAAATCATCTTGAAAACCCTCTATCTATGTATTTTTTATCAGTGTGGATTTGAGCATAAGACATTAAAAATGCAATAAAAATAAGATTTTGATGTTGTTAATATTTGTATATGGTTTTTCCTTGTTTTGAGCTCTATGAATCACTTTGGCTAGTAACTTAACCATTACAGAGTCAAGAAATGAAGTAAAACTATTCTAAAATAGGTCAACCCTTTGGCTTCTTACAACCTCATTGCCTTACAATGAGAAACCAAAAAAAACACAATGCTATTACACTACTTATAAATCCTTATTGCAACAACACAATTTTTGATGAACAAACTAAAAGAAAATTTAATCCATTGTTTTGACAAAATATAATAATTTAGGCACCCATAACAAAAAAATTTGGTATGAGAATCAGAAATAGTCCTTGATTATATTGATTCATAAGACAATGTATTACATCATGGAGAGCGTGATATATTGACACTCAAATTTGAGAAAATACACTAAGTATTTAAGTCATATGTTGTCATTGTAGAGAAAAATTACAAAGTTTCTTCTCTAAACTTTAGAGGACTTATCTATACAAAAATCCTAACTCTATATAGAAAACTACAAGACTAAATACTCAAAACCCTTAAAATGAGGCTCAAAATTATATTTTATAGACATAAGGGAAGCACCAAGAAAAAATCCTCATCCACCGCTTAAGTCATAAAATAAAAAATATTAGATGATGTCACTATTAAAAAGAACAAAAGATAATATAATCTATAGATAAGTCTCTTAAAGTGTTGTTGAAGGACCCCAAGGTAGTTATTTTAGTGTGTAGACCCGATTTCCTTCTAAAATGCTCCCTACAGTCGATAAGAAATCTCTGACATTTATTCTTGACAGGCCCATGTAACAATTATGCATGGTTATTGGAGACCAATTAAAACACAACTCAAATCTCCCATGTATTATTGTATTTATCATTACTACTACCATGTTGAATTTTCCTAGCATAGTACCAATTGATTTGAGAAATACTTTGTTCTAACTACAATTTTCCAAAATTGCAAAATTGTCATTACATGACACAAAATTTGACAACTTATGCCCAAAATGTTTCCAAAAAACTAGATATCAAAACAATACTTATAATACTTTCAACTTATTATACTTCTCATCCCATGCTTGATATACTCTTATTTATGTCCATTGTAATGCAAGAAGTAAATCAACATTATACATATATCTAGAATAACTAGAAAAAATTACATTGGTCTCATTTCTAAAAGTATCCAAATGTTGGTATGTATCAATTAACTTGTCCAAATAGGTCTTAAGTAGCTATAAATCAACTTTATTTTAATCACAAATGAAGAAGGACAAGATGGGAGTCAGTGCCTTAAACTAGTATTTTCATTTTTTTATGTTTGCCATTATTCTTATTTTTATATTTTCAAAATGCTTTAGTCTAGTTTTGGCATTCTATCATTTGATCCATATATGATTGCATTTATCTTCCTAGCTTCACCATATTATACATAGGAAAAATATCCTCATATGGATTAGCCTCAATTTCATATCCTATAAACATTCCATGTAATGCATTTATTCTAGGGATCCACTTATTCATAATTTACCTAGTATTATCCATATCTCCCGCCACCCTATTAATTTCCTTCACAAGGAGAGTGTAATCCTCATGAAAAATCTCTGACCTTTTAAATAATTGGAAATTAAATTTCCCCAAATGTTTGACACAACATGAAAAATTCCTTCATGTTTGTCATTTTGAATACCCCTAAATTTATCTTCTACCATTTGAACATTTAACTTAAGCTCCTCATTTTCTTTGACTAGATTTTGACTAAATGTGGTTGAAGAAGAACCTTTTTATTGTGTGTAAATGGGGAGATGAACTACTTAGGATTCTTTTATCTTTAATTTATTATATTATGTTGTAAGTGCTAAATGGTCTTGTAGTAAATTGCCATCTTTATTCTATAGGATTTTGGAAATAGTCTCACAAAACTTTGCAATATCAACTACTAATGCAACAAATTCAATGGTTGAGGTATTAGATACCCTCTTTATTACATGGCCTCCCCTGAAATATTGGGCTACTTTTAAAACTTGAGGACTATTTGTGTTTGGGGCTAGGGCCTAAATTGAAATGGTTTCTCACTTAAGATTGAACCCTGATCTTGACAATGTCATTTTTGCTTGTTCTTATGAAGAAAATACTTCATCTTGTCTCCTTATTGTATCAAAGGAAACAACTAAGGCAATGTACAATTCTAGGAATAGAAATAATACACTATCCCTCACCAATTTCCTCCCCTCTTCTAGAGTGATGTTCCTTGCATCAAAGTGCATTTCTACCAATACATTCTTTGTCACTTCCTCATACTGTTCCCAAGGTAATCCTAGTTTTTCTTACTCGATTCTCTAGAAGTATTCTTCTCTCTTACCTTATAAAAAATTCTTTAAATTTTTGGGTCTTTACAAATTCATTCTCAAAAATAATTTTGTTGGCAAGCCAATGCCCTAATATAATTTGTCTCATCCCTTCCATTAGTGGTATGAATACCTAGATTGCTTTGATGTAAAATAATTTTAGTTTCTCTTAGGGGAAAGAGAATATATATATTCACCTCCTCCCTAGTTAGTTCAACTTCATCCTTCTTATCAAGTCCAATAGGATAACCAACCAAATATGGTTGATGAGTTCTTCTCTTTTCTATTGTTGCTCATGTGGAGGGGATAATGGCATCTGTGGTGGAGATGGTATGTTGGAAACATGAACATGATGGTGTATGGTATTATCAGTGATATCAACCCATTGTAGGATTTATGGTGTATCAACATGAAGAAGACCAAGTGTTTTTGGGAATTTGGCTAAGTACCAGACTAAGATGGTATATTTTCAATATAACCAAGGAGAAATTTTTTGGTCCACATTGTTTCACATTGCATTATCTTGTCATGTGGTTTTTATGTGATCATGGTACATATTGAAGGAGTCCATATCCAAATTTGTAGGGTTCTATGTCTTTTGTAATAGAATATATTAATGATAGAGTATCGAACTAAGTTAAGATGAGTTACAGGTACATATTTCATGTAGGAATTCTTTGCATTCCACCATGGATGATCAATGTGTTTTGAAAATTTTAGGAAGTTTTTTAAGATGTTAGATGTGTGTGCATTTTGAGTTTTAAGTGGTTTGGTGGTCTGTGTGTCAAGTTTTGGATGATTAGTTTGTTCATTCAGTTGTTGCTCCACTAGTTTTGTTGTTTGGTGCCAACCTAAGTGTTTTGGGTTCATGCAGGACTGAATTGAGTTTGGAGGGGATTGATAGGAGTATATATAGGTCATGCCAACCTATCTTGGTGAAGAACATACTCTGGTTACTTTCGCAAGGCATGTATGATGGGTTTTCGAGCCGACATGATATAGGGTCATATGTTTCATCTAATTAGGCTGGCCTAATTGATGGTATGATTTTTGTGGAATATATATATATATATAAGGATAAATCCTTATGTGTATGAGGAAATATATAGACAAGTGTGAAATTTGATAGTGTTAATCTTGTGATAGTGAAGAATTAAGTGTGTAAAGTCAATTTTCTAAGCCTAACATGGAACCTTATCTTAAACATATGATAGATGCATTATAAGAGTAAATGCACAAAATTGGGTCCACGAAACGTGGAAGTTTTTGCCTTGGCTGAAAAAAAAAAATCGGCTAAGCAAAAATGGGATCTCGATTTTTAAGAACGGGATCCCGATTTTTAAAAATCGGGATCCCGTTTTGGTTCGGGATCCCGAGCCTGAATCACAAATGGGATCCCATTTGCTACAGGGTCTTGAACCCGCAGAGAGGAAACGAGATCCTAGTTTGTAAAGAACGGGATCCCGATTTGTAAAAATCGAGATCCCATTTTTACAAACCGGGATCTCGTTTCGTAAGACTATTTATTTTTTACAAATCGGGATCCCATTCCCCTGCCAACGGTCACCGCATTGAATAATCAGAGATGGGATCCCCTTTTTTTAAATACAGGATCCCGATTTATAATTGGGATCCCATTTTTTATAATTTGAATTTTTTTTTGCCTTGTGGTCGGGTTTTTGCCTCGGATTTTGGTTCGGGAAAAGTATTGGGAGTCCGAACCTAGGCCTTCAACTTGGTTTGACCTACAAGTTGAAGGATCTAACAATGTTAGGGAAAAAAATCGAGTTTGGACATATGGCTGACGAATTTTTTTGTAGAATTTTTTGACAAAATTAAAACCCATTTTAGATGAGACAATGCAGATTTCAAATATGTAATTTTTTTTACAATTGGATTATTTTTTCTATTTTTCAATTAATTTATGATGAAATTGGTCCATAAACTTTAATATCAGTTTTTTTTACTATTTTAATAACTTTTGATCAACATAACATTTTGACGAACGGATTGCACAAGGACAAAATTCAAACAATTCTTTTCAATTTAAAAAAAAAAATTGCAAAAAGTGATAACTTTAGGTCATCTTATGCATGTCATACACGACGATTTTTCTAAACGTCAAATATGCTTGATAAAAAATTAACAAAAAAAAAATATTCAATAAAAAATTACAAAAAATATCCAGGACACGCTTCAGTGAGTCACAAGTCTTTTCCCAAAAGGATTTAGAAATATATGATAATTTAAGTCAAAATATGGATATCGTACACGTGCATGGTATGGTAAAAAAAATGACTTTTAAATAGTGGTTTTTACAAAAGCCTATTGAAACTCAATTTGTACAATCTGGGTATTGAAATAAATTACATATTTGAAAATTAGACTCCGAGTACTACATTTTATGATTAGTGACTTGTTTAAATATTTCATCTCTAAGTGCTTCAAATTTTAAGGTCAAATGTGTCAAACTCTGAAAAACAGGGAAAACACTTCCACTTTTTGGCCAAAAAGTGGACTAAACTTCTTGCTAGCACCCATAAGCAATTCAATTCCTAGTAGTGAGAGATTCTTTTGTATGGTCATTTTTAATTTTGGAAGAAGTGATCTTCCTTGGGTAGTGAGCCCTTCTCTTTTTTAGACAATGAGTCCTAGGATAGTTAGTCCCTCAAATGTGATCTATTGTAGTCGGTTATGATATATAGTGAGCTAATCCTCGTGTTTTTTCCTTTCAAGGGTTTTCCATGTAAATACGGTGTTCTTCTGTTGATTTTTGTGGTGCATGCTTTAATTCTCTCCTTCCATTTCTACAAGTTTAATGAGATGCTTTGTACAATGCACTTTGAAGTTAATGAATTGCAGGGAATATTGATTCACTTCCCCTCTCAATATTATGGGTGTTCAACAATTGGTATCACAACAAGTTTCCTTCAATTTTCTTAATAGTTGAGGTAGATCTTGGAGGTATCCTCTCCCTTTAAAATAAATCATAATGGAAGGGTTTCCTAAATAAGACTATGAAGTTGATATGTATATCTCAAACTCCAACCTTCTCTAGATGACTTGGATAAAGTAGAATGTGAGAATAGAGATCTGAAAGAAACTCTTAAGGAAGTAAATGATTGTATCATGAAGTTGAGGAATCAAGTCAAGAAAGTTAAAGATAAACTCAATGAAACAAATGAAAAATTCAAAAAATTAAATGAGACAATCACTAATCTAAAAGTGCAGGTTGAAGAAGGAAAAAGAGTTGAAGATTGCTTGAATGCCAACATGAAAGAAAAGTTTGCAAAATTCTCAAAACTTGAAGAAGAAATTGTCTCTGAGGAAAGACCTAGAGAAAGAAAAGAGTCAAGAGGAAAAATTCAAGAAGAGCTCCACCTTGCTTGATGATATTCTTTCTAGTAAAAAACTTCTAAGGAAAAAGAAGGATTAGGGTTTGAGAAAGGAGAAATCTCAAAGGAAAATAAGACTCCAAAAAATGTTGAGAAGAAGAGTAATGGATAAAGGGAGACTAAAGATAAGAAGAGAAATATCAAACATGTCCAAAACTAGAAGGATTTTAAGAGACCTCCTCTCAGACAACTAGCTGCACAAAGGTATCCATTTTGTAAAGGTCACTATTGTTGCAATAAATTTGGGCATAGATTTGTAGAATGTAAAATTAGGATGAATCAAAATTTTCAATCATTTTCGATTCAATTCGATGCATGCAATAGATTTGGTCATAAGTCTAGTGAATGTAGAAGATAGATGTTGAATGGTTATGATAATGGCATGGTCTTTCAATCATTCCATGGTCACTATTACTCATGCAGTGGGTTTGGGCATAAGGCTTCTGAATACAAATCTAAAATGGCAAGAATTATTTTTTTCTTGCACCAAGATTTCATATGCTATAGATGCAATAAATCAAGACACATAGCTAAGTTTTATAAAGTAAATAGTGTGAAAACCTCTATTTAACAAAAGAAGATTGATCTGATTGAGGTAAAGAAGGATATGAACAAGATATAGAAAAAAATAAGAGATTGATGTGAAGAATGAATCTGTTCCAAATTCTAGTGTGGATATTTCCTTTGGAAACTAGATAGAGATCATTAGCTTAGGGGGAGCTTGAATAAAAAACCTTCTAGACCCTTGACAAAAGATGAGATGCCAATTTTTTTAGCATACTGATGCATGACTTGGTTGATATGATTGATCCATTGATGAAATCTCTAGTGAGAAAACTCTTTATGTAGAGATTTATAGAGTGTTTAGAAGTGCCTGTGATGATATAGTTAAATATTGATAGTATTTTGACCTAACTTGTTACTGTTGCATTTAATGCACATTTTAGGTCATGGGTAAATTTCTTATATTTTATTTTTCACATTCTAAAGGCATTTTTGTTTGAGCAATTAAAAGAGGAGAGTAGAGAAAACACAATCTGAAGCAATTCTAGAGTATTAAATGAGACCCTATCAAAAAAATTCCATAAGGTATTCACAAATCTCTTGCAAACCCTAGTTCAAAGAAGTTCATAATGTCTATTCCTTAGGTTGTTGATGTGCTTGAGAGGTTGAGGCCTAAATTTAAGAAGAATCTATAGAAATAAATGGAAATATATAAAGAAGGTGCATTCTTTAGGGTTCCTAAAATTGAGCTACACATAGAAGATGTGTGAATTTACATTCATTTGAAGATGGATGAATATAATCAGTTAAAGTTATTGGAGTTTAGGGACAAAATGATAATTGGAGATGATTTCCTGTTGAAACCATTGTATGCCATCTTGTTGGAGAAAAAGTTGGATGTATGGATGGAGTTTCCTAAATTCTATTTTGAGGATGAGTGGATGAATTTTGTTCTAGGAAGAATACATGATAAATTCATGTGGTTGGACATGTTGCATATGATAACCAAAGAAGCAATAAGGATTGTTACTAGTTTGAGCTCCATAGGACCTATCCTGATATTGAAGGCGATAAAAAATGAAGTGGTGATGAAGCTTACCAGAGCCAAGTTTGACAAGTTTTCCCTAATAGTGGATGATATCAAAGATATGGAAGTTAAATATGCCATAATAATGATTTCTTACAAGATATTCTACACAAATAGAGATGGTTCTGCACTGCCACCATGTTTCACATAGCATATCAAATGGTGAAAGAACATAAATACTTTGATCTGTTGGATGTTGTGGTTATATTGTGTATATGTGGTTTTCATTGATGTCAACACTAATATAATTGGTGTTTCTATTGTCATTGATGTCAACACTATTAGAATTGATGTTTCTGAAAGCTGCATATGTCGAGGAGATTGAGAAAATTGTAAAAAATATAGTGCAGGCAACCAGTGAAGCTAAGAAGGTCATAATGGTGGAAAGAGCTTTAAGTTGATAATTCAAAGGGTTTGTTGTTGAACCTTTCCAGTATGTTTTCTAAAAGTTTCAGAGGTTCGCATCAAGATATGTGGAATTTATGAAGATCTATGTGCCTATAATTATTCAGTTTTTGTAGATGGTGTTCTTGGATGAAGCGGATGAATTTCTAGTAATTTCATGTGTTGTGCATGTACCTATGATGTTCATGGATGAGTCTATATTGTGCTCTATCCTTCCTATACGTTCACATTGATTGGAGTGTTCATGATCGAAGATTTTTCTAATGTGTGCTCGAGTTTTCATGTTCTTGGCCGACATGATGGTTTTAGCATGTTGTGGATCCATGAGGATTAATATTTTATTGTTTGGTGTGTTTGAAGGTGTTTGTTTGGTTCCTCACTATGTTGTTACTGACTTGTGTTGGTGTGTATTGAAATTTATTCTTTATTTGAGGTTGACTGAATGGTTGATGTAAATCTGTGTAGAAAATATATAAGACTGATTATTTTCCTCATTTAGAGGTAATTCTTGGTGTGTACAAGTAATGTACATGTGTGAATAAATATCAGATCATTCAAGAGTGGAGAAGAGTTTGTAGAAGTCTTTGTGTGCTTCACTGGAACTATAATCAGGTTTTTATAGAAGCTAATTTCTCAGTTCAACTTCATTAGATGGATTTAATCTTCTTATTGTATGTAAGGTAGTGAGTATTCCTTCTAAGTAGTATGCTCTATGCAATGCACTTGAATGCAAGTGCATTCATTTTTCATTCTTCATTATACTTCTAACAAGGTATAATATTGTGGACTAACATCCATTGTGGTTTTTCCCCTAATACGATTTCCACATATAAAATCTTGGTGTTCATGTGTCCCTGATGTATTATTGGTTTATGTTTGCACTGTTTATTATCAGATCTATGATTTAATGTTGTATAAGTTTGATTTTGGTAACAACTGATTCACCCCCCCTCTCATTTTCCTATCCTTGTTTTGCCAACTATTGGTATCAGAGCTAGTTTCTCTGAAGAATCCTAACAGCTTGAGGTTATCTGAGATGCCATCGTATAAGAAGGATATTCCTAGACTCAATGGCACAAACTACTCTCTATGGAAAGTCAAGATGGAGTGTCATTTGAAGTGCATTGGTGAACCTTTCTATAAGATTACACAAAGTGCATATACTATTCCTTAGAATGGTCCCTCCTTTGAAGATGAGATCAAGCAAGCAGAAGTTAATACCAAGGTAGTGGAAGCATTGTTGAGTGCTTTGATAGATTCAGAGATGAAAAATGTGATAGGATTGAAGACTACATACTAGATCTGGAAAAAGTTGGAAACATTGTATGCTGGAGATGTGCTAGTGAAAAGTGCTAAGCTGCAAAGTCTAAAAGGAAAGTGAGAAGATTGGAAGATGAGTGAAGATGAGAACATCCTCTCTTTCTCTCAAAAGATAAATGAACTTGAGTTGAGCATTAGATGTGTTGGTGGAGTCTTAGATAAAGAAGATATTGTGGCTAAGATACTTAGATCTGTGCATCCTTCCTACAAAACAAGAGCTCATGCTATTGATGAACTCATAACAGTGACACATATTACAAGAGACATGTTGATTGGAAAACTTGCTGCCTTTGAGTTGAGTGAATTTGGTGAGTCTGCTCCTAAAAATGAATCTGCCTTCAAGGCTACTGTATCTAGGAAAAGAAAGCAGAGATATGATTCGGGAGAGAGTTCCAATAGAAAATTCAAGTATGAAGATGTGATGAAGTAGATTGAAGATGAATAAAATGAATTGGAAGCATTGATTGTGAAAAGAGAATCAAGAGGTCATGGTAAGTACAAAGGAAAGTTACCTATTAAATGTTTTTCTTGCAATAAGATAGGCTATTTTTCATCTAGATCTCTTGAAAGATTTTTAAAGTTCAAACCTGAGAAGACTAGATTTCAAAGGAAGTGCTACTATGCTGAAAAAGGTGTAACTGATGAAGAATCTGATAAAGAAACTAGAAATGAAGATGAATGGTTATTTATTGCTATCAAAAGAAAATGGGCAGGTGTCCACTGAATCTGCTAGTAATGTGAATGTTGAGAAAGATCTTGCATCAAAAATTGAACAAAAGGATGAGTAGGTAATTGAAAATGGATTCTCACATCATATGACAGGTGACAAAATCAAGTTTGTAAGCTCGGAAAACTACGATGGTGGTGTTGTAAGATTTGGAGACAAAACTTCTGGTGCGATTCATGGCAGAGGCACTATGTATTTTGGTGGTAAGCACAATACTGATGATTTTATTTATGTAGAAGGCTTAAAGCATAACTTGTTGAGTGTTGGATAGATGGTAGACAAGGGTTACAATTTGTAGTTCAAGGATGGTAAGTGCAGAATAAGGGGAAGTTCTAGAAATATGATTGCTTCAGGTACAAAGACAAAAGGTAATATCTTTCATTTGAGTGCTACTAGTGAAATTTGTTTGATTTCTGAAATTGATGTAAGCTGGTTATGGCATAGGAGGTTGTGTCATGTGAACTTTGATAACATTGTCAAGATAAACTCTACTCAAGCAGTTAGAGATCTGCCTAAGTTAGTGAAGCCCACTAACAGTATGTCCAAGGAATGTCAGATGGGAAATAAAACAAGAAATTCTTTTCAGAGCAAATAGTATAGATCTAATGGAGTACTGGATTTGATACATACTGATCTATGTGGTCCATCCAGAATTAGAAGCCTACAAGGTGAAAGGTATTTTATGTTGCTCATTGATGATTATTCTAGAATGATATGGGTTGCTTTCTTAAGAGAAAGACATGAAGCATTAGAAAATTTCAAAATCTTCAAAGCTATGGTAGAGAATGGGATAGGTCAAAAGATCAAATGTCTAAGGTCAGACAGAGGTGGTGAATTCAATTCTTTCTATGAAGAGAATGGAATCCAAAGACAACTATCTACTCCCTAGACCCCTCAACAAAATGGAGTTGTTGAAAGAAAGAACATAACTATTCTAGACATTGCTAGAACCATGATGCTGGAAGCAAATGTTCCTCATTTCTACTAGAGAGAAGCTATAAGTACTACTATGTATACCATTAATAGGGTGAATGTCAACAATAATTCTGGTAAGACACCTTTTAAGCTATGGTTTGGTTATAAGCTTGCTGTCAAGTATTTCAAGATTTTTGGAAGCAAATGCTACATCAAGAGAGATGATGATATAGGCAAGTTTGATTCTAGAAGTGATGAAGGAATATTTGTAGGATACTCTACTAAAAGAAAATATTATCGATGCTTTAATAAGAGGTTAAAGAAAATGGTTGAAACTGAAAATGTCAAAGTTGATGAAGATATTGCTAGACCATCTAGATCTAGTGTATATGATTCAGACGATCAATGTGATAGTGCTAACAATGGAAATAATGTTCAAGCACAAAATCAACTTCAAATTGTTCTGGTGAACCAAGGGAATCAAGAAGCAAAATCTAGCAGAAGTGCAGAAGACAAAACACAAGAATAAGAGGTCAAAAAAAATCTTAAAACTCCTAAGTATGTGAGGTGAAATCATTCTGATAGTCAGATCATAGGAGATAAGAGAAAAGGTGTGCAAACTAGAAGAAGAATTCTAGAAGAGTATTGTCTAATTTCCAAAGTTGAACCTAGAAATATCAGTGAAGCATGCAAGGATGAATATTGGATTGAAGCTATGAAAGAAGAACTAATGCAGATATAGAAAAATAATACATGGGATCTTGTTCCTAGACCTCAGAACAAAAATGTGATTGGAACCAAGTGGGTGTTCCAGAATGAGCTGAATGAGCAAGGTGAAGTGGTCAGAAACAAAGCAAGACTGGTTTTCAAAGGGTACTCATAGATGGAAGGTATTGATTTTGAAGAAACTTTTTCTCCTGTTGCCAAAATTGAAGTTGTAAGATTATTTCTTGCTTATGCTACTTTCAAGAATCACAAAGTTTATCAAATGGATGTAAAATCAACATTTTTGAATGTTGAACTAGAAGAAGAAGTCTATGTTGAACAACCGGATGGATTTTAGTTGAATGATGAAAAGGACATGGTATGCTAATTGAAGAAAGCTCTATATCGACTTAAGCAAGCTCTTAGAGCTTGGTATGCTAGATTGGATAAATACTTTTTGAAACTTGGATTCAATAAAGGCACTGCTGACATCAATTTGTATTTCAAGTTGGATCAGAATAAAGAACTAATCATTGAAGTCTTTGTTGATGATATTATTTTTGAAGGTGATGATGATTTGTGTATGAATTTTTCCAATGAAATGAAAAGTGAGTTTGAAATGTCAATGATAGGAGAGCTGAAATTCTTTTTAGGATTGAAAATCACTCAGTTAGATGATGGAATTTTTTTATCTCAGTCTAAGTATGCAAAAGAGTTACTGAATTTTTTTGGCATGGAAGATTCAAAGCTAGTTGGTACACCTATGGTAACTGGATGCAAACTTACACAGAATGATGATTCTCCTAAAGAAAATCAGACAAGATATAGGTCAATGATTGGTGGATTACTCTATTTAACTTAGACTAGACCAGATATAATGAATGTTGTATGCATGGTTGCTAGATTTCAAGTTGATCCTAAAGAGTCTCATGTGACTGCTATGAAAAGAAGTTTCAGATACTTGAAAGGGACAGTTGATCTTGGTCTTTGGTATCCTAGGGATGATGATCTTATCCTAATTTATTTCATTGATGTTGATTAGGTAGGAGATGTAGATGACAGGAAGAGTACCAATGGTGGTGCATTCTTTTTAGGAAAGAAGTTGGTATCTTGGCTAAGCAAAAAGCATAACTCAGTTTCATTATCTACTGCTGAGGCAGAATATATTGTTGTTGCAAATAGTTGTACCTAGGTATTGTGGATAAATAAAAAGTTGAGAGATTTCAGAATTGAGTATGAAGAACCCATTGCCATATTCTGTGACAATTCAAGTGCCATTAACATTTCTAAGAATCCAGTGTTGCATTCAAATACAAATCATATATCCATCAAGTATCACTTCTTGAGAGAAAAATTAAGTGACAAAGAAGTTAGAATGGAGTATATACCTACCAAGGAGAAACTTTCAGACATCTTTACCAAGCCATTGCCTAAGGATAAGTTTGAGTACCTCAGAGGCAAGTTAGGGGTGATTTCCCCTCCTGATCAGAACTAAGATGCAGATATTTGCATCAATCCATGAATTCATAGTCATATCTTATTTTGGATTGATGATTGTGGTGGCTGCTACTCAGGGGGAGTAGTTAGATGATTCAAATTTGTGATCAGAGCATGTGTACCTTTTCCATTGATGTCAAAGGGAGAGATAACAACAATGTGAAAAACATAGGAGAAGAACAAAATAGGAAAGAGTGCACAATCTCAGGGGGAGATTATTGGAGAAGAATTAGCTAGGTTGATGGTATCATTTTTCACATGATGTGTTTCCATCAATACCAAAGGGGGATATTGTTGTATGTTGTGGTTATATTGCTGCTATTTGGTTGTCATTGATTTCAACACTATTAGCAATGGTGTTTCTGAACACTGCATATGTTGAGGAGATTGAGAATATAGTAAAAAATATAGTGCAGGTAGTTAGTAACATTAAGAAGGTCAGAATGGTGGAAAGAGCTTTAAGTTACTAATCTGAAGGTGTACTTCAAAGGGTTTGTTGCTAAACCTTTCTAGTATGTTTTCTAAAAGTTTTAGAGGTTCGCATCAATATATGTGGAAGTTATGAAGATCTACATGCCTACAGTTATTCAGTTTCTATAGATGATTCTAGTAATTTCATGTGTTGTGCATGTACCTGTGACATTCATGGATGATTCTAGATCATTCTCTATCCTTGTTGTGCATTTGTATTGATCAAAGTGTTCATGATCGAATATTTTTCTAATGTGTGCTCAATTTTTCATGTTCTTGACTGACATGATGGTGTTAGCATGTTGTGGATCCATGAGGATTAATATTTTATTGTTTGGCATGTCTGAAGGTGTTTGTTTGGGTCCTCACTATGTTGTGACTAACTTGTTTTGGTGCACATTGAAATTTATTCTTTATTTGAGGCCAACAGAATGGTTGATGTAAATATGTGTGTAGCAGATATATAAGAGTGATTATTTTCCTCATTTAGAGGTAATGCTCGGTGTGTACAAGTGATGTACATTTGTGAATAAAGATCAAATAATTCAAGAGAAAAGAAGAGTGTGTAGAAGTATTTGTGTGCCTAACTGGAACTGTAATCAGGCTTTTATAGAAGCTAATTTCTTAGTTCAACTTCATTAGATGGATTTAATCTCATTATTGTATGTAAGGCAGTGAGCAGGTTCCTTCTGAGCAGTGTTCTCTAGGCATTATGCCTAAATGCAAGTGCATTCCTTTTTCATTCTTCATTATACTTATACATTCAATTTTCCAAACTTGACATCATAGGATGGCTTTGTTTCAGGGATTAAAGAATTTTCTACAGGTTTGGAAGGAACTCTTGAGGGCATATCTCTCCTCTATTTAGATTCTACTTTGGAGAGTTTTCTTGAGTCTCCTCATCCTTTTGTATCAACCTTGCATGGGGATATAGAGACTATCTTGGAGGCACTTGGTTTCTCTTTAGAGATTTTATGTATCAGGCTTCTTCCCCCCCATTCCATTCAGGAGTTGGAGTGTCTTCAACATCTGCCATTGGATTTTCTTCTTCCTACTGGGATACATGTGGTTTGGACTTCTTTCAGTGGTTTTGAGGACACTTCATTTAGGGGGAAATCTAGTCTCCATCTATTTTTTTCAACGGAGGGATCATAGTATTGAAGTCTTTGGATCTTGTTCAACATTAGTTTTTGCATAGTCCTGGTTTTTCACCTTCTTCATTGATTGGGAATGTGCCTGAGTTGATTGTGGAATCTTCATCTTCCTTGGAAATGGAGACACATGATAAATTTTCAAAGACATCATCATCCATATTCATCCTACCTTCCTTCAATTCCTATTCAGAATGGGAAGCATCCCTGCACTTGCACTTGGTTTTGATTCTTCTGAAAGGAAGACAAGTTGTTTGTTGGCATTTGATCTTGTTTTGTTTTTAGAAACTTACCATTTTTGTAGGTGATCAGATGTTTTGGAAATAGTAGAAGGAATGCAAGTTTGGATTGTTCTTAGAAGCTCGTTTGTAAAAGTTATATACTAGCCTAGTTATGGTTTCATGAAGTACCCAAAGGTGTTTTTTGAGAGATTTTGGACTAAGATGCCTAAGTATGAAATGATGATCTATGGAATTTAACTTAGGTATCTTGACCTTGTGTGAGATCATGAAGGGGATATTTATTTCCATTCAGGTGGTGGTAATACATCTCTCTTTGCTACTATGTCAACTTTCTCTTCCTTTTCGTCTAGGACAACTAATGCATTGTCAAACTGGCAAGGTGTTTCATTCTTCTAAAAAATAAAGGTTCTCAAGATACTTATGATGTCAGTTTGATCACCTTTGATATATGTGAGACTAGACTGAAGGATCAGTGCTACAAGATTTGGGTTTTGAACTGGGATAGTTGGTCACCAAATGCTCATAAAGTTTGGTGTTATAGGATGGCTGATGTGAAGCTCAAGATCCTAGGGTTTGAGTGTTATTTTGAAATGATACTACTTTTTAGAAATCAAAATGTTGAAGAACTAAGGTCTATATTCCACTTCCTTGTCAGAGGATATGTTGCGATAAAGGTTACTTGTACTATCTATGAGGCCCAAGTAACTATTGATATCATGGATGTCTGAGTGAAGGAATAACCTTAATGGTTTGTTTTATTTTGATTTCAAATAGGTAGGATGGAAATAATGGATATGGGACTATCTGATCTTCTAGATTTCCAATTGTTTTGGTTCGAACAATGATCTTATAAGCAACATTCTCTCAACTTTTTCTTCATGTTTTGAAGTATGGCAAGTGATAAGAAAACACTTGGACTAACTCAAAAAGCATGGACTTATGTGACCTTCATGTCTATAACTTAGGTTGTGAAATCACAACACCCAAGCCATAGTTCCAAAAATTTTACTTTGATTAATGTACCCTGAAATCAAAGCCAGAATGTTTGGAAACCTTTAAGGAAAGATCCTTTCACAAGGGTGCAAAAATAAGGCTTCTCTCACAAGTATGCACTAAATCAAAGGGTTTGTGGTTCAACCATCTCATTCAATGTTTGTTTTGAATGTGTTCTTTTTATTTAAATAAAACATACAGTTTGATGTCAATTTTTTTTTAATGTAACTGGCCAAGTTCAATATAAACTGACAATTACAACCCTATGGGATACAAACCATTGTCTTAGGTAGGCTTACCTCATGCTCTGAAGAGATTATTTTACATGCAACTTATGGCACGAGCTTGTAGTTAGACATGGCAAGTAACTTCTCAAAAGTAAATTTTGATGCACCAATTTTAGAGAATGTTTTTGGATAATAGGGTGGCCTCTAAAACAATTTGGTTCTTAGTGGTAACTGTGAACGCGGAAATCTGACACTCACTCGCTGGCCACTTAAGGCTCTTTAACCATTCCCATTCCACTTAATGCATGGTATTAGGTGCAGTCTGTTGTCAGAACGACTTGAAGCTACTTTCTTAAATTTCACAACCTTTAATATAGCCTACTAGTAAACATTCTTTGAGACCTTGCAATGAGTTCTCTAGCACAACATGTATCTCAAGGCAAGCCCCCTCTTTAAGGTAAACTTAAAATAAAGTGCAATGCTAAAAAATGTTCTTTCACTCACCCAAGATCGCCAAAAGGTGCGAGGGGAGAAGATAAAACACTTTAGCTTTTCCAATCAATGAATGCATAGTGAAAAATCCATAGCAAATGTATTCATTTTAAACACCTCGAACCATGTTATCCCCAAAAATTTGTGAGTAAAAAAAAACAAAGTTCTTTTTAACTTACACTAATATGAAGTGTTCAGGACATCAAGTAGTTAAGATAGCAATGGTGAAAAATTATAAAGAAACATTTGTTCATTTTTATGAGCTCCAATAGAAGTGTTTCTAATAAAAGCATTCCTTGTCCTATCTTGGTCAACAAATGTAAAACATGTGTGCATCAAAAAAATGGAAAATGTTTTTCACTCCTTTTATGCACAAAAATTTAAAGGTTCCTAATTATGAAAAAATGAAATGTGTTCATTTTTTAGAGCCCAAAAATTGAAGTGTTTTTATTCTTTTTATGAGCACCAAATGAAAGTTCCTAACTTAGAAAGCTTAAAACTGGTTCATTTTAACAACACCAAAATCAAATGTGAGTTTGTTGTTGTTCATTTTAGTGCACCAAATGAAAAGTTACTAACTTAGAAAATCTTAAAATTGGTTTATTTTAACAGCACCATAATCAAATATGAGTTTTTTGTTGTTCATTTTAGAGAACCAAATGAATTTTTTTTCTAAGTTAACAAAAAGTGCTTATGGATCCGAAAATCTTGGACCGATCGTCTTCCTTGTAACAAAAATGTCAAAGTTACTAGAATCCTGCATCACATCTATCAATTCCTGCTTACACATCCAAAAACAAACAACAGTTAGTAAAAACCCATTACAAAAGTGTAGGATCTATGTACTTGTCTATCAGAGCAACTACTCAGAAAAAGCAATAAAAATGCATAGAAAATAGACAACTGCTCAGTTTCAAAAAGAAATGTTAACTCTATGAAAACACAAATGCGCAATTTTTAGACAAAGTTGGCATTCCCATTAAAAGTATGCAATTCTTTGGAAAAAAGCACAGTTCTTTTGACAACTACACAATTTTGTTGACAGACAAATGCTCAGGTCTTTTGGACAAGTGCTCAGTTTTTCTGGGAAGGCCTGTGAAAACTCTGTTAGATGCATTCCCAGGACTTGCAGCTCAAAAGTGACTCAAACGAATGTTAGAGGAAGGGACAAAGGTCCCACCAGGTGTGCCAAAATGTGTGATGGTGAGAAAGGACGTTATATTTGAATTTAAGATGAACATGAATGCAAATTTAAAAAGAGAATCTAATCTACAGCCAAATGCACAAATCTAAAATCTAAAACTCCTACACATATGATATTTAAACTATACTATTGCAAACATGATAAGGAATGTGTTAGATTGGAAGACAAATCACACATGTTAAATCAAAGAATCTAAGCTAAGATTAACATATTAATCTAAGATCTTAACCTACACATATGAAATGAAGCTAAGTTATTCTAACATGCATAAATGAATCTATGATTAAAAAATTAATGTATGAAAACAACATAGCATTACCATCTAATAGCGGAGTGTGTTTTCTTGATGTTGGATTGCTCTTATCATAGAAAAGCCTCCAAAATTCATGTGCAAATTGTGGATGAATGCATCATTGATCAAAGGAAGGAATGAAGCTTTGTCAATGGTGTTCTTGATATCACTTCATTTCTCAATGTATGTTGATTCTTTGATCCTTATTTGTGAGGAAAGGGGTTTTTTATATATAAAATGAGATTTGAATGGATGATCAAGATTGTTTTGAAGAATATCCAAATCAACATTCAGAGTGTGTCGAGAGGATTTATACATGACAAAATTGTGCAAAGTCGATTACAAAATTTGGGTGATTGAGAAATAGATTGGCCAATTAGGGATGTGATTGATTAGTTAACAGATTTAGATTGATCAGTCAGGTTTGTGATGGCTTAGTTAGGAATTGTGACTGATTAGTTAACATAATAGATTGTTCAGTTAACAATTTGGATTGATTGGTTAACAAATTAGATTGCTCAATCAACAATTACAATTTTCTCAATCAGAAAGTGGGTGAGGAATATGAATTAATTGATTTAATTCCTTTTTGGAGTTGAACATGCAAATCAAGTTTGACTTTTGAAAACAAAGTTTCATTAGTTTGATTTAATTATTCAAATTTTGGAGGGAAAGTGTTGTAATTAAATTATTATTTAATAATTTAATCAACTTAGAGGAATAAGGTGATTTAGTGACGTAATTAAATAATTGTCATTATTTAATCAATCAGGATGAAATAAAGTGGGATTAAGACTTTATTAAATAAATATGATTTATTTAATTGGTCGAAATAATGAAATGTGAATTAATCAAATAATGTTATTTTATTTAATTAATAGTTGAATTAGGGTTTTTAGGGCTTTATTAAATAAATGAATTTTATTTAATTTATCTGAAATGATGAAAAAGTGAATCAATTAAATAATGTTGCATTATTTAATTGGAATTAGGGTTTTTGCTGTCGTTTCAATGTGATGCAATGTGGGGATGTCGTGAGATGATTTTGAGATGATCTAAGATGATTCAAGATAATATGAGATATTACGGGATGATTTTGAGATGTTTCGAGACATTATGAGATGATTTTGAGTTATTATGAGATGTTATGAGACAATGTTGAGTCATTCCAAAGTGCTATGGGGTTATTCTAAGTCATTCTAAGATGTTACGTGATGATTTCGAGTCATTTTGAGATGTTACAAGATGATTTTGAGTTATTATGAGATGTTACGGGATGATTCTAAGTCATTGTGAGCTATTATGGGATGATTTTGAGTCATTCTGAGATGTTACAAGATGAATCTGAGCCATTTTGAGATGTTATGGGATGATTTTGGGATGGTTTGGGATCATGTTTGATGTTATTCGATGTTGTTTAAATTTTTTGAATGTTTTTTTATTTTGTTCAATGTTGAATTAATTAAACAATGTTAAATCATTGTATTAATAGATGAATATGAATGTCAAAAATGCTAGTTCACAAGCTAGGACATTTTTAGGTGTCTACATTTCTCCCCTCTTTGACATAAAGTATTGGTTTCATTGTTTCAAAGAACATTTCCCCGGTATGCCCCAGGTGCAAGAGTTTCCCTAGTATGCCCCAGAAAGGATAGCATGGATGGTGCCCCCTCAGGAAATTTGGTGAAAATTCTGGATAGTGAACCAAATTTTCTGATAAGCTGATGTGATGCATTAAGTGCAAGGATTGATAGAAGAAATGTTTGATTAAAAAAAAAATTTAGTAAGATTGAGAAGATAGAAGAAAGTGGATGATATTAGAAGAAAATGTTAGTAAGCATGTGATGTCATTGATGAGTTTCTTTTGCTTTATTTGGAGGCTTTGCGGTTTGAACAATCTCGTTTGATGTAGCAAATAGATACAATGCACATGGGTATTAATGAACAAGGTGACTTTTTATCCATTGCATGGACTTTGATTCTCTAAACAAGGAGTATTCTTGTTCATACCAAACATACAAAAACTTTGTTTAAAGTATATAGTTGGGTTGTGTTAAAAAAAAATTGGACCAGTCACACAGAGAGGTATAGGACACCTAACATGAAAATGCTACATGAATTTCAGACAATTTACATAGAGAGGTATAAAATACATAACATGCAACTACTACACAAATTTCAGACCATTTACACAAAGAGGTATGAAATACCTAACGTGCAACTGCTACACAAATTTCATACACTCAATAAAGCAAGTATTCACCATGGTAGTATAACAAAAATATCCAAAAAATAGCAAACTGAAATGACACTCAATTGCCCCCATTCCTTCTTCTCTAAATCCTTATGAACATCCTCAAGAGATCCTGGGAATGAGTCAATAATGTAAATAAAAAAGATAAGACTACTAAAAAGATAAAAACAATGTTGTTGCATCACTTACTCTATTTGTTATGGGACTATTATCTGGTGTTGATCATGTCTATCATCGGAACAGATCTATTAATACATATCTCAGGATGTTGTTGGGAATTTTCAATAGATAGGAAGTTATACTTGGCTTTGATTTTTGTCTTCTTGTGTTTAAATCCTTGTGATTGTTTGCTTGAAAGTTCTAGCTTTTGATATTTCTCTCTTTCTTTGCTTGTTTTGTCAAAGGGTGAGTGTGATGATCTCTTTACTATGGATGAACCTTTATTGCAAATAGGCAATGGTGGAAAAAGGTATTGTTTTGATATTTTTCAAATAAAATTATGCTTTTTGATGGTTATTTGATGTTATTTCTTTTGTGTTTTCAAGAACTATCTGAATCTTTTTGTTTTTTCAATTGTTGAGGAGCTATGGTGAAGATCTAGGGAGCATCATATCATGTGGATGTGTTTCAAGAGTTTGGATGTCCTTTAGGCATCAATTTTGTAGTAAGTACCTTGTCACTTCTTGTTTCATTTTGTTACATTCACATTATGCTTGTGCGAAGTCCTGTTAGTCAATAACAAATTTTTGGTGATTTTTGGGCACTTTTGTAATGTGATTTTTTTGCTTTTGTTCTAAAACTATGCTATTTTTCTAAAACTATACTATCTTTTTCTAAAACTCTGCTATTGTTTCATGCAGTTATCTGAAACTTGCACTATTTTTTCATGCAATTGTCTTGAAACTATGTAGTTGTCTGAAACTTGTGCTATTGTTTCATGTAGTTATCATGAAACTGTGCAGTTGTCTAAAACTTGTGCTATTATTTCATGCAGTTGTCCTGAAACTATACAACTTTCTAAAAATTGCGCTATTGTTTCATACAGTTTTCCTAAAATTGTGTAGTTGTCTAAAACTTGCACTATTGTTTCATGCACTTGACTTAAAATACCACTTTTATTTCATGCACTTGACTTACAATCTCACTTTTGTTATCTCTGTGACTTGTAATTTTATCCTATCTTCAAATGACCATATCTTAGTCATACAAATTTAATTTTCAGTGCTTTTTGTTAAATGGGGTAGAATTTCATGATCTTTGCAATGGTGTAGGTGGTTTTCAGTTTTTGTGTAGTTAAATTTCCATTGGTGTCATGAAATTGTATTTGATTTTAGTTCATTTAAACCCTATTAGCATTTGCTTGTTGTCATCCTAAATGTCATTTGTCATCATGTTTTGTGTCATTTTGTGTTGCTTAACATGTTTAGAATGAAACCCTAACATCACAGGTTAAAATTATTGCAGGCGGTCCTCAAACTATTGTAGCTGAGGGAGAGACAACTTTGGGATCTATTTGATCCGATTACTGGTTTCATGGGTTTTTTTCCTTTTTGTGAATATTTTTGGATTTTGGAATTTTTTTGAATTTGTTTGGATTTTGTGTTTTTGACTAAGTTGGAATAAATCTTGATGTAAACCTAATGGGATTGACCTAAGGCCTAAGGGGCTGATTAGAGATAAGCCTTATCTACGTTGTACACATAGAGACCCCATATTTCAACCATTTGACTCAAAGCATGAATTATTTTTTGGTAAACAACATTGATAGCATAGATCGATATCCCATTTCTGTGTCTAGAGGATATGTTGTGTGAAATTCACTTGAACTAGCTATGAGGTTCAAATGAATGTTGATATCTTAGACTATTTGAGTGAAGGAATAATCCAACTATGTTTGTTTTGTTTTTGACATTTTTCACATGTTTTTGATTTTTGTTGTTTTCTAGTGGTTTTGGATTTTTTACCCTTTTTCTTGGGGGGTAAGATGTTGAAAACTTGGATTGGTACTTCACTTTTTTTTTCTAGAGGATATGTTGTGGAAAAGATTATTGAACTAGCTATGGGGTTCAACAAACTATTGATATCTTAGAATTTTTGAGAAAAGGAATAATCCATGTTGGTGTCATCTTTAAAGGTTACCTTGGTAGTGCATTGGTGGTAAACCTTGTTGTTGGGATGAATTATTTTAAAGGTTACCTTGGTAGTGCGTTGGTGAGTATATCTTGTTGATGGGACAAAAATTTTCAAAGGTTACCCTAATAGTGTGTTGGTGGTATACCTTGTTGGTGGATTGAATTGGGAAGGGTACCATGTGGCACACCTTTTTGTTGGGATGAATTATTTTGAAGGTTACTGTGATAGTGTGTTTGTGGGTGTACCTTGTTGTTGGTGGATTTTTACCCTCTTTCCTAGGGTATAAGATGTTGAAAACTTGGATTGATACCTCACCTAGTTTTTCTAGAGGATATGTTATGGAAAAGCCTACTTGAACTAGCTATGGGGTTCAAGAAACTATTGATATCTTAGAATTTTCGAGCGAAGGAATAATCCATGTTTTCATCATCTTTGAAGGTTACCTTGGTAGTGTGTTGGTTGTACACCTTGTTTTTGTGATGAATTGTTTTGAGGTTACCCTAGTGGTGCATTGGTGGACATACCTTGTTGATGGGATGATGCCTAAATCACACTATGAGTTAGAAGACATAGATCAATATTTTTTCTGAAGCAAGATGCAACCATTTTCCCCCAATGTCTAGCAATTTAGGTGATGGATTATCTTATGATATGATAACATGTTTGGATAGAGTATGCCCTTTTGGATAATGCCTTTATTTCTCATATAATGTTGGATATGATAGGATCAATGAGTATGAAACATGTCAAGATGTTTTCCATAAGAAAGTTTAAAATGTATATCAAACATTTGTCAAGATCAAGATAAGCTGGATTGGATTCATTATGGATAAGTTGAGATGCTTCCACCTGAAATGATGCATGTAGATGCTCGATTCCACACATGACGCCTATTTGCTAAGATTTCACCATGGTACTTGTCCAAAGCGACACCATAGTGGTTCTCACTGAAGGATGATTTTTCTCATGACTATTTTTTCTTAAATTTTTTCTTTTCTTTATTATTTTTGATGTCACACACACCTATTTACTATATTTTCATCATGGTGACACTTTTTTTGTCATAAAGAACCAGCTAGTGGTGCTGATGTAGATGTTGTTGGTGCTGATATGGTCATTTTTGCTATCATGACATGCCAATGATATCTTGCTTGGACTTGTTTTGCTAGGATATGAGCACTTTAATGTAACCCATGGAAATTCTTTTATTTGTTGTTGATACCGGAGTTAACCTTTGCTTGATGTGCACATCATAGTGCCCTTAGAGTCCTTATGATAAAGAATTTTTTCCAACACATAGTCAATGTGAGATTTGGATATCTTGGATGACAACATGCATTGAGGGATATGATATTTAGATGGATTGGTTGATAGTTTGGAACCTTTTATTTTCCAAACTTGGGATGATGAGCAATGATGGGTGGATATGGCGATTCGGTTTGGACCAACATCTTAGTATACCTTGTAAGTCACTCTTGAATCTTTATTTTGCATTGCTTGACATTTTTTATGGATAAACTTCCCTTTTTGATTTTTCCCCATAGTTTCTTTGACTAATGGAATTTGATAGGGATGATTTTATTGCCTTTTCTTTTGTATCCATTTAGACTTTTCTTGTCCATTTTTCTTTGCTAATCCTTTTACTTAAATAACTTGTTTTGTTCTTTGGTATAGATATTTCTCTTGTTGTTCGTCCCAATAAGAGGATGGAAATATATGTGGATGATGATTCATGACATGGCTAGTTGGAGTGATGCTATCAATTTCATCATAAGGAATCTTTGTGCTCTCTATGTTGATGCTTGCATTAGACAAAGTTACCCCCAGTATTATGGAGGTATCCTTGATGTGTTTATCTCCCTTAGTTGTTGAATATTCAAGACATTGATGCTTAGGATTTCCCATAATCTGCATTGGTTCTATGATACCTTGTTCATGTAGGCATAATCCTTCGTCTTGATACTGAATCTGTTGAGAGAGTTTATTTGCAATGGGATATGTCTCACCTTGGAAACAAGGTGCTAATATTTCTTTGCTCTACTGGGGATCTTCAAATGTGGTAGCTTCCTCATTGATAGGATTCTTCAGATGTGGGATACCTTCCTAATTAATATCTTTGACCTAATTTTATAAAATATCATATTTTAATGCTTCTTCAAGAGGTGTTTTTGATTTACTATCCACACAAAATTCTCCCTCATGATTAATTTTTGATATGCCTTTATCAGATTTTTTCATTCCAAACTTATGTATAAGTAATCTTCTTGATTCCCTTTTGATATTTCTATACATGATGTTTCTGATTCATAACTTATGTATAAGTCTTCTTCAGGATCCCTTTCTGATATGTCTCAAGCTTTTTCTATGTCTTGATCTTGTGTACAGATGTTAAGAGTAGGAGATTCTTGTTCCTTGGTACTGATTTCAAGAGTATGAGACTCTTGTCTTGGATGAAGATCATCTACATGTCTATTAGGAGTAAGCATCTCATGGGTATGTGTGTTTGGTATATGGATTTGTTCTTTTTTGGGAAAACATGGGATGTCTTGGAAGATATCTACCAAGTCATTGTAATATTTTGATGATAGGGATTCTTGATCTTGAATTTGTGTGGTATCATCTTTGACATGTTTTGGATCACATTCTTGACATGGATCAATTTCAAAGAAGGGATTTCTTGTAAAGGATCCTTGGCTTTCCTCAAAATGTGGACATATGGGTAATGACTCTTGGCTTAGATCTTTTGCATTGGCTATAAGTGTTGGATCAATAGTCTCTTGATCATCAATATGTATGGCCATGAGGTTGGATGGTACCAATATATCTAGTATTAGATCGTTTCTAGACTTGGGTGATTGACTTTCATCAAGCTTGGGAATAATTTCTTGATGTGTGTCCTCTTGCTCATTGGATGATGTAGAGACATTATCAATGTGATCAGTGATAGATAGCTCTTGATAATTGCTTTTAAATTTTGAGGTTGAGGCATTATCATTGTGGCCATTGGTAGATGACCCTTGAATGCCATTCTTAATAGCTATTTCTCGCTAATCAATGAGGTCTTGGATGAGGTTTTTGAGTGTATCACATCTATTCATTGGGTGACCCTTTATTTTTTGGAACTCGCATCGTTCGTAGTGGTTATACCAAGGGGCTTTAAAGCTTCACTCACCATAAGTTGGACTATCATTGACTTTGACAAGTTCTTGTTGTACAAATTTATGCATGATTACCTCTAAAGTCTCTCCCAAAGGGGTGAATTTCCTTCCTGATTGGAAATCTTTACTCTATGGATTTTTTTGATTGTTTTGCTCTTGATTTTGTAGAATTCCTTGATTCTATGTTTGAGGTACATTTTTATATTCCACTTGTGGTACACCTTGGCATTGCAAAACTTCTTGATACTGGGATTGAGGTACATTTTGATATTGCACTTGAGGTACACCTTGGTGTTGTGGAACTTCTTGATACTGTTAATATTGGAAGTGTTGTTGATGTGGATATTGAGGTGTTTGAGGATTGTCAGGATGTTGATATTTAATGTTCAAACTTTGCACATGGAATTGGTGATATACTAAATGTGTGTGAATTTTGATTTTTCAGTGGTTTGGTTGTCTATGTGTCAAGTTATGGATGAACAGTTGGTTCATTCAATTGTTGCTTCACCAATTTTGTTGTGTAGTGATGACCTAAGAATTTTGGGGTTGTACAAAACTAAATTGAGTTTGGAGGGGATTGATAGGAGTAGCTATAGGTCATTCCAACCTATCTTGGTTAATAACATGCTTTGGATACTTTTGCAAGACATGTATGATGGAGTTTTGAGCTGATAGGTTATGGGATCATACATTTCATCCAATTAGACCAACACAATTAATGGTATGATTGTTTGTGGAAGATATGTTTTTATATATATAGAGAGAGAGAGATAAAAGGAAAATTCATTGTTTGTATGAGGAGATATATAGAGAAGTGTGAAATGTGATAGTGGTAATCTTGTGATAGCGAAGAATGAAGTGTGTAAAGTTAGTTTTTTGAGCCTAACATGGAATCGTGTCTTCAACATATGAAAGATGCATTGTAAGCAGTTCAATTTATAGAAGTGATCCATTCTTTTGTATGTGCATTTATAATTCTAGAAGAAGTGATCTTCATTGGGATGTGATCCCTTCTATATTTAAGATAGTGAGTCCTTAGACAGTGAGTCCCTCAACTATGATATATAGTGAGCTAGTCCTCATCGTGGTTTTCCCCTTTCAAGAATTTTCCACATAAATTGGTGTTCTTTTGTTGATTTTTTCTTTCCATTTTTATAAGTTTAATGAGATTATTTGTAATACACTTTAAGGTAATTAATTTTAGGGAATATTGATTCATCGCCCTCTTAGTATTTCTAGTGTTCAACATGATGGTTTTGCATAAGGGGAAGAGGGCTTAGTAGTCTCTTTTATTATAGGTCCTTTGGTCCTTCTTTTAAAAGAATAAACAAATGGGTTAATGGTGGGTCAATAGGTGGGCCTATCCTTAAGCACTGAGGCCTTTCCAATTATCCTAAAAATATTCTACAAGATCATTTGAATTCTTGTAATTATATCACTTATCTCAAAAAATAGACCTTGATAATCAAGATCCTTCTTTATTTTAGCTACTTCAACCTTTTTGAATGCTTTCCATTTGACATTTCTATCACTCTTGGTCATCCTTGAAATTTCTAATGACATCTTCACTGAAGTATACCTTATGTTGAAATGTTGATCTTTTTATGTTTACCCTAACCTGATTGATCATACCCTCTAGATCAAATGATCTTGGTATTTCCTAATCCATTTTGTATGCTTGGAATGATAGGTGTAATTGATCCAATCCCTCTCTATTTATAGTAAAATAAAATTCTATGGAAAATCAGAAAAATGAGCTTATTTTTCCCTCCAAGTTTAACCTTATCTGCTTCACTTAGTTGCCACATGATTTCCAATAATTTTATTCTCAAAGTCACAAGACTTGGCAAGATTTGTGGTCCAACACAACACCCATGGATTCTGATGATAGTGGAGTCAGTATGGTGATAGCAATTTCCCTAGTTATGTTGTACTCCTTTCTCTTGTGTCCTATATTTAGGTATTAATAAATCTGAGATCTCTTTGTGCAATCTAACCTCTTCTACTCCCAAATGTGTGAGTACTTTTCTCACAAAATTATTTCCAAATAATACAAAACTTGCACCATCATAGTGTTTATCCCAAATATGTGTCCAACATTAGACGGGGATGGGATTACAATTTCCATCATCCATATGGATCTGCAAGGCACTATCCCATATCCCACTTCTTGCATACAAGAACATATGACAAAGTAGTGAGTACCATTTGAAATCAATCACTTTATTATTCCTTTTTACCTTAATCAGTTGCTTATAGATAACATTTATGATAAATGTTGGAAAGTCAAACTCTATGTTTATAAGAGGATTTTAAATGTCCACTTCCATAAACATGAGGTGTGCTAGATTTTTCTTGTGAATAACATCCAGTAACCTTGCATAGAGAATAATATGTCCTTATGAAATAACCCTAAAAAGAGTTCAAATTGAAAGGATCCATCTCATTTTGAGGGATTCTAGTATATTTCCTATAAAAACCTTTTACTATGTACCTAGGGAGCCAATGCACCCTATAAATATTCTTATCCTATTGATAATTTTGTTTGAATAGTTTGAAATCAATGTCTTTATTAGCAACTAGTTTCCATTTGAACACTTCAAAGATAAAGCTTTATCAATTTTGGTTAATTCTCCACAATTTGTAGCCCTAACCATTCTAAAATTTTCATCATAATTAGCTACAATGTGCTTGAGTAAGTCCACGCCTATGAATACATTGGGTACTACCAACTTCCCCAATTCATAGGTCCATACATTGGAAATGGGTGCCTTGGAATTATTTTTCCCATAATAGTGAACAAATAATTCCCACCCTGTGAGAGGAAGTTTTGCATATATGTATTCTCTAACATTGTCAACTATGCCATCAATTTCACCATGACTATGAACCCTAATATAACTCTTTTTTCAACCAAGAAGTTGGACAATTATATCCTTGTTCAACAACCTTTTTGAAGCAACAAATTGATCTCTTGGAGGGATCATGATTGTAATTCAAGTTTTTACTAGAGTTTATTAAGACTAATTATAAGGTTTTTAATATTTTTTCCAATAGTAGCTAGGGTAGTTTAGATTAATTTAGGATATTTGAAGGCACATACACTATCTCAATTGAAACCCTATAATAGTAAATTGGGTAATTTTTTTGGATATAAACATACTTGTTTCTTGCTTCTAAAAACCCTAGTTTGCAACAAAAACTATTGGAACTCTCCAATTCTTCTTGTCAAATGCTTTAGATGCTAAACAAGTCAAAAAATGGGCTAGTATGTAGAATATATAGAAGAAACATTATTGAAGATCTGGTATAAATCCATCTTGTTCACCATTACTCTCATCTCTCGAGAGTCAAAGAATGAAACCATATTTTATAAATTTGAATGCAAGTCATTGATCTGAAGGTGAAGGACAAGATCTGATTGCCAATAATAATTTGACCAATTTGAAATATTTGAAAAATGGGCTTAATCCACATGGAGTTAATTTAGACTTCATTATAGGGTGGGCCACAAAAATACAACTTGATTATTGTATATTTCATCATAGGATCCATGTGGCTACTTTCTATAGTTTCATGCCTCGAAAATATAGCTGCTACAAAGAGATAGTAGAATAGTAGAATACTATTGATATTACACCATGTGGAAAATTATTCTCTTTATAAATCTAAATTTTTACATGGGACATACCAAAAATAATGAGATCAAGCCACATGTTAATTTTAATACCTTGAAATGTGACCCCTATCAACTTTTCATGATTCTACAAACTTCATTGAGGTCTTCTTTGCGGTGTCCCGTGGACTCACGAAATTGTGCCATGTAGCATACTCTAGTTTTAATAACTTTGAATCATTATCAAAATCCATGTGTACCTCCCATTATATTTGATAGATCACTTTATGAATGCACCACATTTCTCTTTTTCGTAGTTTCACAAAGCATTTTTGTACCCTCTCAAGACACTTCATAGACTCAAAGAATTCCCTTAAAGGTGACATGTATCTACATATAGTTTTTATAAAAGACTTGCAATAATGAATGATGCTAAACATTCCATGTGTCATCATTTCCATGGTTATGTGGCTTAGTTTAACCTCTACCAATATACCTTCCACAACATGGCAAAATCCACTTCAAAGGTGATACCTATCAACCTTTAAAATGTTTCATGGAGCATTATTTTCACAATAAAATATTCTTGTAAAAAAGATCATAAAGGTAGTGGAGTCCACATGTAGGGCATGGGTAACTTAAATATTTTATAAGACATGTGCTCTTAAAACAACTTTATACTACTAGGGAATGAAGGGGATGATGGGTAAATAAAATATGGAGGACATAGATATAAGACCTTATGCATACAATAAATCATTTTAAGATGCATTTCTAGTTAGTAATCTAGGTATGATGGGTCAGTAGATGCACGAGGGAATAACCCTTAAGTGACAACTTAAAGGCTAAGTAACTTGGTACAAGCGGTCAACATGAAAATATAACAAAAGTGACTATAGCATTGCCTAGACTTAGGATTTTAGGTAGGGTTTTAAGCATGGAAAATATTTTATTATAAAAACCTATTAGAATTATCAATTTTGGAAAAACTTTTGAGGCAAAAGAGTAGGAACCAAGAAAATCTAAAAATTTCAATACCAAAACTTTCATAGGTGAAGAAGAACTATACCATAATAGAAAAAAGAGGCCTTGTAAATGTTGTATTCATTACAAAAATTTAGAAACCAACTATTATGTATACCACTTATATTTTATATTGACCACAAACCATTAAATTACTTTTTGAACAAGCTAGTAATTCAAGGAAAGATATGTAGATGGTTACTAATATTCCAATGAATTAGTTTTAATGTTAAGGAAAAACTAGGGAGAAATAATCAAGGACTAGACTATCTCTCTAGAATTGACACCATTTGAAGAACCAAATAATCCAAAATATCTTCTTAGTGCAAACCTATTTAGAGTAACTACGGTAATATAGGAACTTCATGATGTGGCCTCACTACTCTCTATAGGAAAATATCTACTAGACATGTCACCACAAGAAAAATAAATATTATTATGGAGTTCTCTACCTTTCACACTAATTAAAAGAGAACTATAAAAAATAGTGAGATATGACATCATTCAAATACTAACATATGAGCATGAAATGAAAGAGATACATAAAGAATCTCATGAAGGGATATTTGGTGATCATAATTCAAGAGATGCTATCATAAAGAAAGTTAAGCTAGTAGGAATTATTGCAAGGTGTGTGCGCTTGGTTTCCTTGTGTTGTGTAAGGAGTGCTTGGGTTTGTGACATGGCATAACTACCTCCTATGGATTCATTAACTTTGGTGGATGTATTATGCATTAATAGGATGATATTTTGGTGAAATGTCAACTGTCTTTCCAAAAATTGGTATTAGAGCCTAGGTCATGGATTTGAACCCCATGCTTATGTTGGGAGGGATTGTTACAAGTTGTGTTCTTTTGGTCTCCTTGTTTTGTGCAGCACACTACTCAAGTTTGTGGCATCGCTTAATCACCTCTCATGGATTCATTAACTCTGGTGGTTGTATTAGGCATTAATAGTTCAATCTTTTGGTGTAGAAAAAATCGTCTTTGTAGTAGGACTTTGGTGATAGAATCTACAAAATAATGCAAGTAGTATGCAAAACAATGTGATATTTGTCAAAGAGTAGGAAGACCTACCAAAAGGGTGGTGCAGGGGCACCGTAGGTTCCCATGCCTCCAAGAGGGGTCAAAGGTTAATGTTTTGTTTTGTTTAAGTTATTAGCATGTAATAAGGTCTAAGAAGAAAATTTTAGATGTGTTGGAGTCTAGATTGGATCATTAGGTGTTAAAGTAGTGTGTCCATACAAAAAGTGTCAATGTTGTCAAAGCAACTTTTGCTTTTGTTGCCAAAGTGGAAGGTGAACTATTGGAATTTGAAAATAAGTTGGGAAATGATTGGTATATAGTTGAAAATGTTTAGAAAGGCCATGTTTTGGTTGGAATAAGGTTGGATGTTGAAAACTTGAAGTTGAACCAATAAAAAAACTCTATTTTCTGCATTTTTTAACACCAATTTGCTGCTACAGGTGATTGTATGATTTTTTACAGTCCTTCCATGGCTTCACACCGATTGGAATTATTATTTTGGTAAATATTTAGGTTGGTCAATATTCTTTCTGTTGCAACTAGTTTTATTCATTTTCATTAAATCTTTTTCAAGTTATAGGCAATTTACCTTGGACTGGTTGAAACCCTAGTTAGGGTTTCTTGAGATTGAAAAAAATGAAATAATTTCCATTCCACTTGGTGAAACCTCCTAAAACTTGGTGCAATGGAAGAAATAGGTCTGTTTAATGGTTTCAATAACTTTTAGATGTAGGGGAAGGTGTTTGGAATGTACAAAATTGATGCCCTAGCCTAATATCTTTATGTATTAGGCTTAAGAACTCTATAGGATTAGGGTTTTGATTGAAAAGATTTTGGATATTGCTCTACTTGGTTGGAATTAGTGGTACAAACCTTGGTAAAAATTTTTGAGGTGTTGGAATAAATATTTAGTGTTTGGAGTGAGAAAACCCTACTGATACCTAGCCATTTCACTCAATTTGGCCTAGTTGGAACAAAGGCAGTTGAGATTTGAAGGTGTATGTATAAAGTGACCCCACTTGCATTTGAGGTATGTCAAAGAAGGCCCAAATGGGTATCTGGAACAATGTCTACATTTTGTTTGCAAGGTCTACACTAGAAGTTAGGATTCAAAAACTAGTTTTGAAGGGCTACTAGGGAATTGAGGGCTAGAGAAGAAAAACCCATCATTGTGTGATTTTGAGATTGGAATTTTGGTTGGTTAAGTTTTTTTTGGTTTTTTCCACCCCTTATCTACATAAAATTGGTATCAAAGCTTGAAGATCTAGGTAAGATAAGTTTTTGGAGTTTATGTATTGTCTTTTTGCAGGTTGAAGGAAGAACTTGGATGCCAAAAGACTAGGCCAAGGGAAAAGAAAGAGGCCTAAGGTGAGGTATCATGAAGATAAGAAGAATTGATAAGAAGCAAGGTTAAAGAGACTTGCTAGAGAAAGAAGAATGGAAGAGTTGAGAAGAAAATTCTATGGAGACGTGCAGATTAAGGAGGTACCAAGCAAGGAACCAGTGATGAGAAAAGGGAGAAATGAGATAAAGAAGGATTAAAAGGTAAAGAAAATTGATATTGAGCAAGAGATAGCAGATTTGAGGCATGCCTTGGAAGAAATGAAAAAAAAAATGGATCTTGAGATGTAGTAGTTGCTTGAGAGAGCAAACTAGGAAAATGGTTGGCATTGGCCAATAAGGAAGAAGATTAAGTGGCCCATCAAGAAGATTATTAAGAAGAGAAGAAGGCAAGAGAAGACAACAAAACCAGACATTGGAAAATATTTTTTGATAAGGGAAGAAAAAAATCCATTTGAGAAAGAGGAGAGTCATGAATTACAAATAGGTTCTAGTGCTATGTTGGTGATTGAAAAGGAGTTTGTCCAAATCATAGAAAAAAAAGATAAAGATCCAAAGGTGAGGTCAAGGATAATGTTAATGAGTCACAAAGAGTTCCCACAGTCGATGATAGAGGACAAGGTGGATTCTGAGATCATGATCAGACCCTGGACTGTCATGATAGTAGTTGACATATTCGATTTGCCATGGGAGATCCAAAGCATGTTGAAGGACAATATGGACATAGTTGTGGATGAGTTTTCACCTTCTTTATTCCCAATGCAAAAGATCAATCATTTGCATTAGTTTGAAGCAAGTGGATTTGAGTCTAACATGCAACTAGAACAAGGTGAGTTACTGGTAAACACAATGCAAGATTTATATTTTTAGTTATTTGAATAGAAGAATAGAGATTTCCATTTCGTTCACCATGTTACACATATACCATTTGAATTTGAGGATGCAAAGAGATTTATGTCTGCTATTCAAGCAATAGAGAGGGATGTTGATGGGGAAGATAAGGTTTCTATTGTAAATTTGCAGACTGAGTTACTTCAATCAGTTGTTTCCATGTTGACAAGGTCACTAAAAGAGTGTGAGAAGAAAGACAAAGAAGACCTAGCTGGTGATGGTGCTCAACAAATAGTTTCAAGGGACAATGTTGTCATTATCATCTAAGTGAAGGAGGAAGAGTATGCATGACTATCATTGCACAAGGTATCTCTAGAAGGTAAATTGCAACATAGCTTATTTGACTGTTATATGTTTTGTCAATGGTTATCTATAGTTGTAAGTGACTTTCAATCCATTCAAGTTAAAGAAACCAAACATCTTGAGTTGTATGCTTCACATAAACATATTAGAGTTGTTGTTTCAATTGTTAATGCACTATTGAAAGGAAGACTTAGAGGTGCAAATGGGGGACAAGATTATTTTGACAAGTTCAAATACCTTTGCTAAATGTTCAAGAAACCTAAAGTGAAGATGAAGCAAGCAAGGGATGGTTTCAAAGGAGACAATTTGTAGGGATTTAAAGACATCAAACAAGAGATTTCAAGCATGGTTCTCATGTTGCTACCTTCTATTCAAGGGGGGAATGCATCTTTTATTCCCTGGGAGTATGGTGCAGGGGAACCATAGGTTCTTAGCATGTAATAAGGTCTAAAAAGACCATTTTAGATGTGTTGGTGTCTAAATTGGATCAGTAGGTGTTAAAGTAGTGTGTCAATGCAAAAAGTGTCAATGTTGTCAAATATTGTCAAAGCGACTTTTACTTTTGTTTCCAAAGTGGAAGGTGAACCATTGTAATTTGAAAATAAGTTGGGAAATGATTTGTACATGGTTGGAAATGTTTAAAAAGGCCATGTTTTGGTTGGCATAAGGTTGGATGTTGAAAATTTGAAGTTGAACCAATAAAATAACTCTATTTTCTACATTATTGAATGTTAATTTGTTGTTGCAAGAGATTGTACGATTCCATACGGTCCTTCCATGGATTGACACCAATTGTAATTGTTAGTTTGGTGAATCATCTTTTTGTTGTAATTAGTTTTGTTCATTTTTATTAAATTTTGTTCAAGTTATAGGCAATTTACCATGGATTGGTTGAAACCCTAGTTAGGGTTGCTTGGAATTGAAAAAATGCCATAATTTCCATTCCACCAAGTGAGGCCTCCTGAAACTTGGTGGAATGTAATAAATAGGTGTGTTTAATGTTTTCAATAACTTGCAAATGTAGGGGAAGGTGTTTGGCATGTGAAAAATTGATTCCCTAGCCTAATATCTCTATGTATTAAGCTTAAGAACTCTATAAGATTAGGGTTTTGATTAAAAAGCTTCTGGATATTTCTCTACTTTGTTGGAATTGGTGGTGCAGACCTTGGTAAACATATTTGAGGCATTAGAGTAGAGATTTAGTGTTCGAAGTGAGGAAAACCTATTGCTACCTAGTCATTTCACTCAATTAGGCCTAATTAGAACAAGGATAGTCAAGATTTGAAGGTGTCCGTACAAAGTCACCCCACCTACATTTGAGATATTTGGATAAGGCCCAAATGGGTATTTGGAACGGTGTATACATTTTGGATGCAAGGTTTGCACTATAAGTTAGGATTCAAAAACTATTTTTGAAAGGCTAATAGGAAACTGAGGGCTAGAGAAGAAAAACCCATCATTGGGTGATTTTGAGATTAGAAGTTTGGTTGGTTTAGGTTGTTTTTTTTTTGTCCACCCCTGCTCTACATCAAAGGGAAAAAAAATCCTATGCAAGGAATCTTAGCTTAGGTTCCATTTGAAAATTTGGTTATATATTTTATTGGACCAACAAACAGGAATCATAAAATCTTTTTAAAGATAGATTCATCATAACTAGTGTGGAATATCTAACCAAATTGGTAGAAGTAGAACCTAGTAGGTATTATATCATAAAAACTACTGCATAGTTTATATATGAGAATATTATTACTAGATTTTGTTTCCAACATAGTATAACTAGTGATTAGGGGAATATTTTGGGAATAAATTCATTGTGGAATTGCTAAGGAGTTTTACGATAACACATAATATAAGCACTCCCTACTAGGCCTAAGCTAATGGGGCAAGGGATGACTTAAAAAAGATTCAGAACTACTTTAACAAGGATTTGCAATGGAAACATATAATATTGGACATTAAAATTATTGTGGTACTATGATCATATCTCACACCATACAAAAGAGATAGAAAATTTACTCCATTTGAACTAGTATATGGCATATATGCAAGAATACAAATAAAATTTCCAACTCTCAATCTATGTAACAAAGTATATCTATACCTAAATGAAGAAGAATCACTAAAACAAAAATTGGAAGACCTAAAACAATAAGATGCAAAAAAACTTCTAATAGTGTAAAAACAAAACTCTAGAATGTAAAACAAAAAATAATGGCATTTCAAAGACCTATACCTAATTTTTTTTCAAAAATATGACCTAGTGTTACTTTATGACCAAAAATTAAAAAATAAAGGTAAACTAAAACTTAGGTGGATAGGTCCATGCTACATTAATGACATAATCATCTCTAACATAGTCAGACTAAGTATAATTGATGGAACAATCCTATAATGCTATATAATGGGGCAAGACTCAAGCATTATCACCAATTTTTGGGATGAAAAGGAACAAGTGAGAAATATTTTTACCATGGTTATATTGTAAAATTAATATTTTCACCTTAACTTCAATATGTTATATCAAATCAAAGGAGGGGGTGAATCAATTGTATCAAATCACTTTACTTATAAACTTAATCTTTTCACCTTAACTTCAATCTGTTATTAAGTGTAAACATGAAATGCAAATAATAGAAAGAAAACATCAGACACCAGATTTACATGGAAGACCCAATGAGGGAAAAACCATGGTGAGGATTAACTCACAATATAGTAGTAATGCAATACTAGATACAAAGGTTCATTTCCTAAGGGATCACTACCCAAATACAAAGGCTCACTACATTGAGAAGGACTCACTATCCAGAAAGGAGGCTCACTACCTATAGAAAAATAGAAAGAGATAAATGAAGATCCACCACTAGAGTTCCACACATTCACAACCTAATCATAAGATTATAGATGCCATCAACTCACTACATTTAGAAATCTAAAACATTCAAGTATTGTTGCCTCAATTCTCTCTTCCACTCTCTGATTTTCACACTTGTTCACACACTTCACTCACTTGCTCAATTCATGGATGATAGATGTATGGATATGAAATTCGCCACAACTTGATTTTCTTTTATACCATCTTCAACCTTAGATACATTCACCAAGGTCATCTATACAATTTCAAATTATAAACTTAGACTAGGTTAGCTACTCAACATTCCTGTGGTGGATGAGAATGTGAGAGGACCAATTACATATTTAATTTAGGATCCAAAAAAAATCTTGGATCATGCACATGCTTTCTCAAATCGATGCAAAAGCTTAATGTAACATGTAAACACTAGGTCGAGAAAACCTAATGAAAACACCAATGATCTTTGAAGTACACACATCTCTAGCAAGATAATCATACATGAATTACTCAACACACTTCACCAAACATTTCACCATCTCTGAGAACACCTCAGGTACATCCACAAAAATTACAACAAACTTCATACGTAGAGAACTCTTCACCAATCCATTTGGACCAACAAAAAGAATCACAAGAGCTATGGAGCATGTCTTTCAAAGTGCCAAACCATAAGAAAAATTGTTAGAACAAAAAAATCATTAGAAAGAGTCATCTCCCAGATCCTTAAGATTTGAAACCAAATATCAGAGGACTACAGAGCCAAAACATTTCTCCTAGTTCACAAACAATTATTTCTGGCAAACCAGTTCACACACCGGTGAACATATCTTCTACTCTTCATCGACTCAAAAGCTAAAACTTAGAATATATTATCCATATTAGCTTATGAACAAACCTACAAATCTGCATAGGCATAAGATCAACACATAAGAAATGCGGAGCACAATACTAGAGCACACTTCAACACTGCTTTCATTATTTCTCATAATTTCTCAAAAGCACTTGGAAAATACACAAATCACTCAACCTAAACTATGTTCATATCAATGAAAACATTAATGGCAACACCACCAAACACATCCATACTTGCAAAAAACTCAGTGAGGTATATTTGGGATGTATTAGTTAACGAGTTTTTGAAGGGCCTTCATAAAATCCAAACTTTAGATGTTGAAACTGAACAATTTAGATGGACAAAACAATCCAATTGAAAAAAATAAGTTCAAGTTGGTTGCCACTATTGTTCAATTTAAATTTATCTTGATAGCTTGGGTGCTTATCAATTTTATGTGGGCTATTGTAGTGGTTAATGACTAGAGACCTGAAATGGATAGTTGGTGTAGTGCTTTATGGATAGAGGATTTGTAGACAAGGCACTTGAAATTACTGTAGTAGGTGGGGGAGTCCCCATTCGAGGAGGCACAATCGCTCGACAATGAAATTGATCATCTGGTTTCCAAGAAGCAGAGAACACACACTATAGCCAGTAAATAATTGTATTCAACAATTTGGTTGCAGTTACTTCTCCTTTCATTTAGCAAAGCTTGTTGGTTTGTCTCTTGATTAATGTGCCAAATGGAAATCACTCCTTGCTATGTATCTTAAAGAGTAAAAACAGGGTGTGTAGAAGGATGAGGAAATGAGAATAGTAAAATAAAGAAGAAGAAAAAAATAAAATCGATACATAATAGATCTGAAGTTGGGTTACTGTGTTTGAAAATGCCAAGTGATCTCTTAGTGGGCATAAAATATAAGAAACCTATTAAGAAATCCCATAAAGAGTTAAATTGTAGTGAAAATATTGAAAAAATCAATATTTAAGAACATTGGCATCTCCCAATCCCTCAAAACCCTAAACTGCAAAATTTTGTACACTTTGAAATATAAAGGTGAAAACTATTTCCTACAAATTTAGCCCCAAAAAGTGATGTTTGATCAGATTGGACTTGTATTCAATACCAAAACTATAAGGAAGAAAAATCTCTAGGTATTTCTATAAGTTCATTAAAATTCCTATATCACAAGGTTATCTAATTAAAAAAATGTATTAAGATTGATCGTGCAATCCATAGCTTGGGTCAAACTTTGGTGCTACCAATGGCTACATAGACTCAACAACTAGAATGCATTGGGTTCTAGATGATTCCTTCTTCAAACTAGGAAGACCAAAAACATTGCAACATGTCCTAAAAACTACAAACATGCTAACAAGTACTACTATGAATTACCCCTTTTTCTTAGCAACTAATAATAATAGTGCCATAAGACAAACATAAATGTAAATCATATTGCAAAGATGATCAAGAACAACTGAACCATTCACTTTCATGGTTTCCTCTCAATAGATAGTACTATTGAAAAGGATACTTAATAAGAGTGATATTTCATTGAATAGTTTTGTTGCTAAAACATTCAATCCATCAGAACATCTAGGTCTTAGAATAAGGAGAAATTAAAATACAATATACACAAATCTTGAGGCACAATTGTCCAAATGAGATGCCCAGTTGAATCTTTGATCTACAAAACTCTAGCAACAATTAACAAAAGGTGTGACCATAGGCCCTAAAATAACCCAACACAATGAGAGGCAATGTTGTTTACTAAAAGGACCTAATAGAAATACCCAAACAATTTTTTTAGCAAAATCATAAAAAATATTGATCTTTTGAATGGAAAAAGATGACTATAGAATTTTTAAAAAGCACAATATTGAATCCAAAAATAAAATTAGCCACCTAATATTCTAGTAGTTCTTGCTCTCTTCTCCTCGGCCTAATGATGGCATCCTCTGGTATGAGGGAAAATCTGCATAAAGGGCTAATTGTTTGTTACATTGGTATTATCACTATATCATGGAAGTGGTGCTCCAAAATATATTTAAAGATTGAATTTTTTACCAATTGAGCAAAACATATAGCTAGCAAAATATTTCAAATGTATTTAAAGATTGTAATTTTTTGCTAATTGAATGGACAATACAACTACCAAAACCTTTTTCACGTGAGGGAAAAATTAGAAGAATATCATAATCTCTTACTATACCCACTCCCACACAAAATAGGTGTCATCCACAACACCTAATATGGAAACACTTTCCCTTGGGGTTGTTTTTCTTCAGTTTTCAGAAACCCTAAGCTATTAAAAGTAAAATTGGATAAAACCTATCTCGATGAATAGTGGAAACCCCTGACAGCCAATTTCAACATTTGAATCATATATGATTTTTATTTTTATTTTGATAAATAAGGGGTCAAAGCTGAGGAAATTGTATTAAAATTAAAAGAGTAAGGATTTAGAAGACTTGAAGCCTCAATAGAAGATAAAACAAGCAGAATCATGGCTTTCCATGAGAAGATCAAAATCAGAATGTGAACCTTAAATCTATCTTGAACAAAATCAGAATCAGAACATGAAACCTTAAAGCTATCCTTGCTCATCATGGAGTTATTTGTTTAAGTGTCATTCCGTCAGCTCCCATATTTTCCAATGCATCTACCATTGTATTACCTTCTCTGTAAATATGGTTAATCATTACATTTTCAAACTTATCCATCAAGTTTATTGCTAAATCTAGTAAAGATTGTAATTTCCAGCTCAACACTTTCTTAGCTCTTTTCGCATTTACCGCAAAAGCCGAATCCCCTTCAATTTCTACCTTTGCCAAATTCAATTCTATGCAAAAGGATAGCCCTACCACTAGAGCCTTAAATTCTGCCACATTGTTTGTGTCAATCTCCAATGGTTTTGAATATCTTGCAATAGTTTTTCCCTGCCATGAGTGAATCACACCACCTGCTCCTGATGGACCTGGATTTCCTCTAGATGCTCCATCAAAATTTAGTTTGAACCATCCAATATTTGGAGGTCTTCATTTACAATTTGCTGTATTTTGTTTGATGACTTGACAACCTTTCCCAATAACATGAGGAGTTTTAAGACCAAACCAGTTCTTGAACATACTATCATCCTAGCTTGTATAAAATTTTGATTTGTTGCTTTGTGCATGAATTCTCAAGTTCATTGTTTCCACAATGACAACTTCAATCTTATTCATAAGCATTTCTATCTCCATGGGTTTCCCTTGGAATACTCTCCTATTTATCTCCTTCCATAGTTCCCATCATAATTGAAGGAGAAATGATTCATAAGTTTCCACACAAGCTATCCCTAAAAAGAGTTGGCCAAGATTTGAATAGTGTTAATATATCATTTGGTAATGCTGATATCCAACCAAGTATAGCACAAAGCCACCTATTATGCCTTGGTCAAAATGGCCCCCCCTTTGTTATGTTTGTACTTAGTTGTTTTTGAAACAAAGTTTGGAGTCTTTTTTTTCCAATACTTTGTTTTTCTTTTGTTTCTCTGTAGGAATCGAAATCGAAACTGAATCGGGTTTTGAAAATTACTTTGAAACTTGTTTTGGTTTCCATTCCAGCAGTCTTTTGTTTATGTCTTTTGTTTTGTTTTCAGCGGACCCAGAGTCAGAATGGGGGTTAACTTAGTCTTTACCGAAAATTGCAAAATCATAATCAATTCCGCCCCCACCTCCACTATTTTGACTTTTGGTTTTGGTCTTTGTTTTTTTAGTTTTGTTATGTCGGTCTGTTGTTTTGCTTTTTGTGTTTTTGGTTTTATTTTATGTTTAGTTGGTGGACCTAGAACCAGAATTGGAATGAAGTTTGGAAGTTTCTTAAAAGTTTCGAATCAGTTTCTATTTTAGTTCCGCCCCCGCCGTTTTTTCTGGATCGTTGACTTTTTGAATGAAGTCACACTATTGTGAAGTGTTGGTTCTCTTTCAGTTCTGACTCTGCCTTAACTGCGTGTTAATGCATTAATGATAGTTGCTCGTGTAGGTATAAATCTTTAGTTTTACCTTCATATAGGGATTAAACAAGTCATTATTATCATTATTAAGAGATTTGAAGAGCACAAAAGAGCAACGACAGAGTTCATTTGAGTGAAAAGATTGAAGGAAGAGAAGATTGTTGCAAGCGAATCAGTTCAGAAGGTTAGCTAGGTTCTTGTGTATTCGAGGTAGGTTTTCTTATGGTTTTTCTTCATTTTATTTACTCTTGCGTGTTTTGTATCTATGTTTGCCCATGCTCTGAATCATGTCGTTTTCAAGCAAATTCATGTTTCTTGGTGTGTTTGTTGGTTCAGGTCTTGTTTTATTTTGGTTTGTTATGTTCTTTGTTTCTTTTACTTTTTAGTTCTTTCTATTTTAGGGCACGGTCACTTTCACGCTTTAGTTGTGATTGCATCGTGTTGTTTTGGATTTGTAGTGAGTTAGATTAAATTAAGGTTTTTAATGGTGATTAGGTAGATTAGAGATTTACAGTGAGTTAGGGTTAATTGATTCATCATTTTTTTTACTTAGGGTTTTGTCGCATTCTGGTAGATGGCAAGGTTTAAAATCTGTGCCCTAGTTTTTATCATGTTTGCTAGATTAGGGTTTTGTAGGTTTCTGAGCCGCTACATTTAAATGATTAAAATATGATACTCTAGGTTTCAGTCATTCCCCATGGTCATATGAGTATAGTGTTTAAAGCCTCTTTTCATCTAATATGACCTTGGTTTTAGTCATGGAGTTATAGGTTAATCGATAAAATCTTTGATGACGTCTTGGTCAACCTAGACGGAGACGGGATCGAAATCGATCTTGAACCGAAGAATTATGTTTTACAAAAGGTATCGATTCCATTTTCATCCCGTATCCGGCTCCGCGCATAATGAGAAAATATTCTTTCAAAATTATGATGACCAAGTCAGAAGCGGAAGTGGAACGGAAATAGAATATGAAAAATGAAAATCTAAAGAAAAATCAAATCTGTTTTCCATTCCAATCCCGATTCCAATAACCTTCCCGATTCCGACTCTGAGCCCGTTCATCATTAGTGAAATTTCTATATCGGTTTTGGCTCCGAGTCTGGTAGTGTTGTAAAAAGAGACTGTTTTAGGTTGTGTTTCTACCTAGTTCTGCCTTCGGTGCGTATATGAAAGGTATGGTTTTTAGAGCATGTTTTGGTGTTGATATCTAAGGATCTAATTAGAGGTTTTGCTTGCAGGAAAGTTGAAAGATGTCAGGAACATCAGGGGAAGCTGCTCGAAGAAACCAGCCTACGGAAACATCAAAGGTAGCATCAAAACCAAAGAAGTTAAAGCCAGAAAAATTGCCTTATACCTTAAGGTATAATCATAGGAGTCTAATTGTGAAGGTGAGAAAGGTGGAATCAAATTGGTCGGATATCATTGATACCAATCTGGGTCAATACAATTTTGAGGAATGGTATTTAGAAGCATTTGACAAGGATATTACACTGACTACGGAAAGAATTGTCAGCTCTAGGTTAGCTCATATCACTTTATTTCCTATATCTGTCCAATGTCTGGAGTTAATCATGACAGTAGCCAGTGCTTACAATCCTGCTACAAGACTATGCATGGATTCAAAAGACAATGTGATTATTAATCTCACTCCTCAAGCATTTCAAACTATATTTGATGTTCTAGATCCAAAGAACTTGGTGCAATTAAATGAGGTAGAGGCCTTGGAGCAATATAGTAGGTATAAGGGATCGAATAAATCTCACTTGAACAAGAAGTGGTTGAAGATAGAAAAGAAATCTCTAACCAAGCTTGCAGATCAGCCAAAGAGGGCAGATTTCTATGAAGAGGTAGCAAGGTTGATTGTGATGTTGTCTAGGGTGTTTGGAAAGAGGAATCCATTTTACTTCAAGGAGTGTATGTTTCCTTTTATTTAGACTATCTTGAAAGGAGAACAACAGTTTGATTGGTCAATGATTGTTTCTGATGTTATACATGATCATTTAACCAAGATCAGAGAAACCAAGTGTTTCTTTATGACTTCTTACATTGTATATGCTGCAACAAGGTTGGGTGTTTTCCCAGGTTTGAATAGAGTGGGCATAATGGGAGCCTTGGATGGACAAAAGAAGGTATGGGAGCACTATGACCAATTATCTCTTCAGGTTGCTGAGACTCATTTCAGAAGAGTCAATGATACATTTTTATATGTGGTCATCAATCAATTGAATGGAGATGCAAGATACCGGTTAAGTCAAGAAGCCATGGCGTTCATTGCTGAATGGGGAAATTGGTACATCCAATATCCCAAATTTGCATACTTCAAGTTATTTGGTTTTTAAGGTCATCCCCATTTACTTCCAAGGTGTTGCAGTAACAGGATGGTGCTAATGGAATTTGTATATCAAGATATTGGAGTTAATGCTCGGTTTGGGATTAAGCATAAAACTGGATGTCATAAATTTCCCATGAAGTTGGGTGAATATAGCTGTCAACACTTCAAGGGAGCAAAGGTGGTCTGTAATGAGTTGATACAGTTGAAATTGGGATTGTATATAGCTCGTAAGTATTTTGATCCGAAGAAGAAGATGTATGCCTTATTACCTTCAGTTTTCACCAGACATTTTAATTTGTTAGAAGACTTTTGGAGTGATTGGCAAGATGAGTATGACTTGAGAAATAGGAATTATGAAAGATTATCGATCTCACTCATGTCAGAGCTTGGTATTAAAGAAAACATTCCTGACACCTTGGTGGATGATGGAATGGTATTGGACCCATCCTATGAAGTGTTGAACATTGGCACCAAGAGCCTAGATCCAATTGATTGGGATGCTAAAGAAACAATTGACATTAAGAATATTGGAAGGATAGTGTTGGATAGAAGTGTGCAATGGTTAGTGCTAATAACTCAAGCTTCTCAAGGACTAGTTCTTAAAAAGGGTAAAGGATACAAGAGAATTAAGAGAAAGACATCTCCTAAAGATCCATTAGAATTCCTTCCTCCGAACATTGAAGAAATATAACTTGAGGTGGTAGATGATGGAGAGGAAACACAAGAAGGAGATGTTCCATTAGGATCTGTTGTTTCAACACCTACATTTGGTGAATCATCCGCCCAAGCCCCACTTACAAGAAAGAAGAGTAAAGAGATTCAAGAAGGAGCTCTTCATAACATGGCTGAAGCTAGAAAGGGAAAAGAGGTGGAGGAGGAAATTCTAGAAGTTGAGATAGATTCAGATGATACTCTATCAGAAAAGGATTTGCAAGAAACATGCTTTTAGGGGAGAATATTGAGCAGATTTTGACACAAGAAGAGCAATGGAAGATGTTTGAAGAGGAAAAAAGAAAGTCTGATGCAAGGGCTATAGTGGAGAAACAAAAAGAAATGGATGCTCTACTTCACTGGCAACAATTAAAGGAAAAACAAGTTGAAATTAAGGCAGTAGTTGATGAAGTAGAGAAGCAAAGAATGCAACAAGAACATGAGCTTAAAGTTAAAGCAAAAAATGACAAGTTAGAGTTGATACAAAAGATCCATGATCTTGAGGAGGAGAAAGCAAGAGACCGGAGGGAAAAAGAGATCTTGGTTGCCAAACTAAAACTTGGAGAAGAAGCTCGACAAAAAGAGGAAGGGGTAGAAAGGTTAGAAAGGGAAAGACTAGAGGCCTTAGAAAAAGAGAAATTGGAAAGGGAAGCTCTAGAAAGGGAAGCTCTAGAAAGAGAAAGAATAGAGAAGGAAGAATTAGAAAAAGAAAGGTTGGAAATGGAAAGAGTAGAGAGAAATCAGTTGGAGGAAGAGAGGTTGAGGAAAGAAGAGGAAGATAAGAAAATACAAGAATAGAAGGATAGAGAAGAGGTTGAAAAGCTTGTGCAAATGCATATACTAAAAGAACAACAAGAGAAAGTAACAATTGACTCACAATCCCAGGTAAATATGCAGCCACCTTCTATAGTTATTGCTCCCTCTTCCTCTATGATGACTACTGCTCCAAGTGCTCCTACATGGTTAAAACTAGACCTGCAGAAGAGGGCAGTAATACCTTCACAACCTCTCAATTGGGAGGATGTGATGAAAGGAATTGAGCAAGAGAGGCCTAAAAAGAAGGCTAAAATTCTACATTCTACCCGACTCACAGAAAAAGGAGAAATTGTTGCTGAATGTGCCATGCCAATGACAGAAAAGGAGGTAGGGGACATGCAACTAACATATTATCAATTAAGTACTATCAACTTGGGAAGGCCCACTAGGAATCAACAAATGAACTTGATTGATGTGGTGGCTTCAACAACCAAGTCAAGAATGATCAAGGATAAGCAAAAGAAGGATGAGCTTAAAGCTTAATTGGATCAACTACATTCATTCTTGAAGAGTGTCTCCTCTCCAAAATCACAACAGGTAACAACCATTGAGACTCATATTTTGTTAAGCAAAAAGGAGGTAGATGATTTGGTACAGGTAAAAGGCAAGGTGGAGATAGTAGACTGATGGATAGACAAGTTAAATAGGGAGGTAGGTGCAGTTTTGGTAGAAAGTTTTGAAGCCTAGAAAGACACAGAAGGGTTAGTTAAAGAAATGTATCAATACATTGAAGCATTGGAGAAACAAGGAGAAGAGTATAAAGAATACAGTGAGAAGCTAGAAAGACTTAGTGTATTGCCTTTGGCTACTCTTTTGGAACAATCCATACTTGAGGAAGATAACAAGGATTTTGTGGAGAAAACTTCTCATATACTCCATTTTAGGGCTGACTTTTTATGTAAGCATAAGAATGAAATTCAAGAGACTATTAATAATTTAACTGAGCAATTGGAAGAGTTGGAAGCAGTTATTTCCATTATTGTAGATATAAATGAATTTACAAAAGAGGGCATGACTTTGAATCAAGTAAAGGAAAAGTGGGATGAAAGATTCAAAGGACTTATGCAAAAATAAGATGATGGTGGAGAGTTGATGTTAGATCAACTAGTAGAGGTCAAAGAAGAGATAAAAGTTGTTGGGAGAGAGTTAATGAAAATAAAAAGTATGAGGGAGTTTACTGCAGCAGAATTGGATTGAATCAAGTTTGAGGATAGCTGGATTGATGGGCCAGAGATAGATACATTACAACAAGTCTTCATCAGCTATGATGAGTTTATTACAGATCCAGCTTCACATGCATGAGTCCCTACATGCACAATTTTCTCCTTCCTTGCATGTTGCATGCATACAACACTGACAGTCTTGGGGGTGCATGACTTCTTTTCTTTTCTTCTATCTTCTATTTTTAGTTAAGACTGAATGTTTAAATGTAAGAGCTCAAGATCAAATTGATCTAAGTTTCCAAGAGAGTCTAGTTCCTAAAAAGGTGGATAACCTAAAATTATAAGTAGAGTTCGGACTTTTGTATATCTATAAATACCTTATGGGTATCATATTGTAAAGGTCAGCTAATTGAGAATTGGATTGGCTTACCGAATGCTAAGAGATAGAATTTTGTAGTGATTTTATAGAGATACATTGTACTTGATCTTTTACAGTTAATAGAATTATAGGTTTTCTCAAAATATGGTATTTAGAATTAAATTGTTTGTTTGATAAGGCTGATAAGTTATAATCTATCTATATGTAGTGATTGTGCTTAACATAATATTTTCTTGAATGATGAAAGTCATTTGAAGGAATCAGATTTAAGGATTATCTTATTATATTGTCATTGAATTGAAGTTATTTAAAAGGTTGTTGATCTATAATCTTGATGATGAATGAATGTGTGTTATTTCGAAACCCTTGAAATATTTGTGAAGAGTAATTACGAAGTTAATTAAGCACCTAAAATGTATGCAGTGGTATAGATTATGCTATAGATTGTGTCATCTTATGGTTTTGTGATCTGTTAGGAAACATTCATTGTTGAAGGTATATGTCCATATACTAGATAAATTTGATTCATACTTATTGGTTTACCCCTTTGTCCTATCTTTTTCTTTTATTTGAAAACCCCATTGATTTACTAAAGCAGTCAAGAAAAAGAATGAGTCATTGCTTGAATATTTTGTTACCAGCACATGCCCCTTGAATATTACAGTTGCATGAACCGATTGAGTGACACCAAAAAATTGAGAACCAACTACCAGGACCTTGGGAGTTAGGCTACTATATGCTGTCTTTCTTTTTCAGGAGAAATAGAATAGAAATATTATGTTTTAATGTTGTTTGTGTCATCTTCACCATCAACACCACCGCCAACATTCAAGGGAAAAGGAACATGTTAGAAGCATATGGTTGACGTTATCCTAACTATTGTAACATAGTGAGCATCTTGAAGGGCCCTATATCCAATTATTTTAAACCAATTTGGTGTCAAAATTTTACCTTGCAATGCTGCCCATGTAAAGATGACAGCCTTTGGCATGCACACTCTATTCCAGCATAATTGGATAGGTAATTGGGTTTTGGTTCTTTCTTGCTGCCTAGATTCTATTTTATAGCCATCCCTCACATTATACCAACCTGATTTTGATCCATTCCAGATAATCTCGTCTCCACCCTGCTTAAACAGAATAAATCTATCCTTTAATACTTGTTTGAGGTTATTAATCTCCACCAATGGTATATCAAGGTCTTCAAATTTTTTCCACTCCCATTTTCAATCTTGGTTATTGTATGATAATATAATGTAGTCACTTACATGAATTCCCCATTTGGCTAAACAAAATTGGCTAATTTTGCCCGTGTCCATCATATTACTGATAATGGGGTAACCTCTCCATGAGTCATTCCAACATAATGCTTTCTTCCCATCCTCTACATCCAATGATATATGATTAAGTATAATATCACTAGATTTAGCAATAAAGTTCCAAATACGGGATCCCCTAGGAAAATTTGTGACTCTTAATGCCTCTTCACTATTTAAGTTTGTGAGGTATTTGCTTCTTATGATCCTAACCCATTTGAGGTGTTGTTCCTTATGTATTTTTTAGAATAGCTTAGGCCCTAGTGCCTTATTCTTCCATAACTGATTTTTGATACCCATGCCTCCATGCTCAATTGGATTGCAAACCTTATCCCATGCATTCAGTGCAAACTTCTTTTTTGTGTCTGTGCCTTGCCAGAAAATTTTTTCTCAATTTTTTCATTAGGTCCATCTAGACTCCGCTTGGCATAGAGATGCAAGACATTAGATCAATGGAAATGGCAGATAGAGTTTCTTTCAACATTATAACTCTCCCTGCCCATGATAACCACTTTGATTTCCATGTCTCCATTCTCCTATCAATCTTTTCCCTTATTGGTTTCTGGGCTGAAGAAGATCTCAAGGATTTATCTACTAGTGTCCCTAAGTAAGTGCATGGAAGTCTACCATCTTTAAAACCTACTAACCTTAATATTTGGTTTTGGGTTCTTGTTTTGATGAAAGAAGAAAATTTGTGACTTCTCTTTATCGACTACTTGTCCTGAGGCCTTAGCATATATTGATAGCAACCTTTTCATCCGTGAGGCCTCTCCTCTATAACCTTTCCCAAAAAGAACTGTATCATCTGCAAACTGCTAATGTGTGATTGGGTGAACCAAAGATGACACCTCCACTCCTTTGATAGAACCAGATCTTTGAAGGTTGCATAACTTCCTACCAAGAGCTTTAGCCATGATGATAAAAAGGAAGGGGGAGAGTGGGTCTCCTTGCCTGATTCCTCTTGAACTTTCAAAAAAACCACATGGATTCCCATTGATCAGGATGGAGAGTTTTGAGGTAGAAATGTAGTAAAATAACAGGTTTATCCATGATTTTCATAACCCAAATCCTTCCATGCATTTAGATAAAAATCTCTAGTCTGCTTTATCATAAGCCTTTTTGATGTCAATTTTTATGATCATACTTGGTTGCTTATTTTTTGAATAGAATGAATTACTTCTTGAGCAATTATCACTCCATCCAAGATGGATCTTCTTGGAACAAATCATGTCTGTTCTTCTCCTATAATTTTTGGAAATATCTTTTTCAATCTATTTGCAAGGGTCTTTCTCAACACCTTATATATTGTGTTGCAAAGTGATATTGGTCTAAATTCATCTAGACATAGTACTTCATCTTTCTTAGGAATTAAAACAATGAAATTTTTGTTGATTTCTCTCAGAAATCTTCCTGATGATATTGCTGCTTCTAATGCTTCAGTCATTTCCGAACCCACAATTGGCCAGTAGTTCTGGAAAAACCTGCTAGGAATCTATCTAGGCCTGGGGCCTTGTGTGGATGGAGCTGATTTAGTGCTTTTTGTATCTCTTCCTCCATAAATTTTTCCATCAACATCTGATTATATTCCTCTGAAATCAGCCTAGGAATATCTACTAGCATCTCTTGTTGAGCTGCAAGATGTGAACCTTCATAATTGTTAAGAAGATTTGAATAAAATTGAATTATCTCTTTTTGGATCTCAGATTGATCTTCTAAGGTTTTCCCATTATTATCATTGATTTTTGTGGATTTTATTAGTGCTTCTCCTTTGTTTTGAACTGTTATGGAAGAACTTTGTGTTCTTATCCCCTTCTTCCAGCCAAATCTCTTCTTTGGCTAAAATGTCTTCATAATCCCTTAAGAGCTCCTTTTCCTTGGAAAACATCTCCGATTTCATGCCTTGTTGGATGAATTGTTCATTTAGGTTTTTAATGTTTTTCTCTATTGTGATTTTTGAAACAAAAATGTTTTTAAAGTGATCTTTGTTCCAACAAAGAAGGTTTTTTTTAATTTTCTTCAATTTGGTCATGAAGCAAAAAAGTTTAGATCCTTCAACATGAAATTCCTTCCACCAATGTTCAATAATTTTCTCAAACTCCTTGTCTTTCATCCGCATATTCTCAAATTTGAATGGGCATAGAAATGGTTTGTTTTCTCCCAAAATTCCTAGCTGAATAGGATAATTATCTGAACCTGATGTTGGAGAAATGGAAGCTTTGAAATAAAATGGGAAGGTGGTTAAATCTCCTTTATAAAAGATTCTATCTAATTTTTCAGCTATGTTATTGAATCCCATTCTTCTGTTGTTCCATGTGAAGGTTCCATTCTCCAACTCAATTTCTAAGAGATTTTCTTTTAACACCAAGTCTTTGAAGTCTATCTAAGGTTGAGATTCTCTTTGTAACCCCCCACTTTTCTCTGAAAGATGAACGATGGCATTAAAGTCTCCTCCAATAATGTAGTTCTTTTCTACCCAAATTCTAAATCTGTTGCTGATTTCTTCCCATACTTCCAGTTTCTTCTTTGCGGGGATTGGACCATAAACATTTAGAATAGAGAATTTCAAGTTAGAGTTTAGACTTTTTATAGTTCCACCAATCCAATTTTTTCTTCCTTCCATCTTGTTAAAATCAACTCTTCATGGATTCCACATAATTGCCAGCCCACCCGAGGTTCCAATAGCCTCTTCAAATTCCATATCCCAACTTCCTATTGATCTATTAAATTTTAACATTTGATCAACACTCATTTTTGTTTCTTGCAACATGACAATATCATCTTTGAAGGAAAAAATGCAATGTTTAATCAAACGTTGCTTGTTAGGAGCATTCAAGCCCCTAACATTCCATGATATGACCTTCATTTCTCCTTGGGAAGGAACTTCTGCTTCCCTACATGCATATAGTCTATGATTTTGGTTTGATCATATTCCTCCCCTTCTTCGGACCTTAAAAATGCTGAAGATTTGTGTCCTTTTCCTTTCTTATACTTTTCCCCACAATCTGGAGGAATCTTATTTGATATTGATCTTGCAATCCCCAATTTAAAGTTAAACACTTTAGACTTATTTGGAGATAGAGGAGGTGTCTTTGATTCTTCTAGTTGATCATCTCCATTCAGATTGCAACATGAATTCTCCTTATCCAAAGCCTCTGAGAGTGACAATCCTTCCAATACCCCAATCCTTTCCTCCTCCTCTAAGTAATCTGGATCCAAAAGTCTGTCTACAAAAGCAAGCTTACTCTTCTCTTTCTCATTAACCTTTTCTGATAATGTGTTATTATCTGCCATTCCAAAGAGCTCATACACTACCTTAAGTCTAGGTGAGAGAGGTGGGCTTTGGACTTTCTCAAAAATTTTGATCAACATATTCTCTTTCCCTAGCCTTCCATTAATCTTTTTCCTATTTATATTAGTAAGTGGAAATAATCCCCCCTTGACATCCTCCACTAAAATGTTGTTATCCACTAATCCAAACTCTTTTAAGTTTGATGGCTTCTAATTGTTGAGCTCCTTAGAAGGAGAGTAGCCCCATTTGGGTTCCTTATCTTTATTCCCCCCCCTTATTGACCCTGCAATTTTTCTCAATCTCAACTGCTTATAGTTGTCTTTAAAAGGTGCAGAGTGAGGTCTTGATTCAATTTCTTTCTCTATTAGTCTTGCTGATTTCCTGCTTCTGATATTGAGGCTGCTTGTGTTCACCATATCAAAATGTGAGTTTTGTCCCATTTCCAAATCCAATCTATCTTTCGTGCCCATACTCCTGAATTTCTTTTGGGGGGTCATTTCACTGGTTTCCCTTAAGGCTACCAATTCTCCATAATGTGGCTCATCAAATTCTCTACTCAGTTGGTTCTCCTTTAGACTTTCCCCTCTAACCTTACTCTAAGTAACATCTAATCCCTTTGTAACAGATTGTCTTTTACCTTTTTTCAATATATCAATGTATTTCTTGTAAAATGTCATCACAATCTTGTCTTGAGTCTGATTCAACAAACTCCTCCACGTCCTTTCCTTGGCTTCCTAATACAGATTCACTATTAGAATGAGCTACATCTCTTAGATTAGTAGTTGTACTTTCCTTGTCCTCCTTACTCCTAACTTCCTTTGCAAGTCTTTCCTCTACTTTTTCAAATGATGTTATGTTAGATGCTTGGTTTTCAGCCTCCCTTTCCTTATTTTTCTCTACTAATTCAGTCTCAGATATCCTCCTTCTCTTTTCTGCCCTAGAGGTCTCCAACTTATGATCTGAGTAAGCCTCCAATCCCGTGCTTTCTGCCAAAACCTGACCTGCTATCTCTATTATGATATTTTCTTGGACTTCTTCCAGCCATTGTTCAATTAACATCTCCATTTCTTGTTGACTGATGTTGGATGGTTTATTTTCGATTGATCCATGATCCCCAAAAGTTGTGCTTTGGGGATTTAACAACATTCTTCCTCCAAGTGATGGAAAACTAATGAGATTTTTCCCAACACTTAGTATTCCTTTATCCTTAGAAATTTGCCAAGTGCTGGGAAGATTCACCTTAATACAGTTTTCCCCTCTTCTTTGATATGGACCTCTTTTATTCCTTAGGGATAACCAGTTTTTGTCTTTGCCATCCTCTAATGTTATGCTCAACTCTTCAAATTTTACCATCCTTACTTTAAACATTTCAAAACTTTGATTGTATCTCTTGTTAGGACCTTTATTACCTAATGTTAAGAGCTTATTTCCTTGAATCTTGTTGCAAAAATGTATCCATCTCCAAAAAAGGGTCCACAACATTAGAGTGACATTATCCCTAAATTCTTTGTCATCGAAAGCCTCACTCTCTTCCCATACCTCTCCAATACTGCTGATTTCTAGGAAAAGAATGTTTGGTTTCAGTGTGGATAGCTTCCAGGGCATCCCCATTTCACATTTATTTGATTCCCTAGCAGGAATCTTGCTACAAGGGTCCTCACCCACAGTATTTACCAACCCCCCATCTGGATGGATGACTATGTTTGTTTCTTTTAAAGGCGAGGTTAAGTCCAAATCCAAATGTTCATACGTAATCTGTTGAATCCACATGCCAAACTTTGAGATAATTTTAATCGATCTGGGGAGTTCTTTTTCAGTATTCATAAGGATACAAATTTTAGGAAAATGCTTTTCCATAGTTAGAGCATATTTTAAAAAAATTCCCAATTTGTTTCCAAAAATCTCTAAAATATCTGCATCCCTATATTCTAACGGTAAATTCTGTAAGGAGATCCACATTGGGATAAATTTAATATTGTGAGCTTTTCTATTGAAGTTAGGGCTCCAATATTACATATGAAGACCAACATTTTTATAAAACCAACATTTACTTTTGAAGAATTTGTCTTTGTTTTCTTTGGAATTGAAAATGACTATAAAAAAACCTAGTGATGAATCTATTAATTCTATTTGAGTTATGTCACTCCAATTCTCTAAAGTCCAATTACAAAAATCCTAATAAGATAAGTTAATGTTCCATAACTTACAGATGATGGCATGTTGTTGAAGATGTTTCATCCTTTCTTTGAGTGTTCCAACTAAGAGGGTGATGGATGTTTCCAAAGCCTCTAAGGGTATCTTCCTCAATGAGTGATCCATCTGATATTTTTGGGACTTTTTAGTTACTCCTTGTTTTTCCATTTCCTTTGGATTGTAAATCTTTCTCTGTACCCCCTGGTTCTCTGCTTGCTCTAATCTCACCCCTATTTCTCTTGGTTGTGGGCCTATCTTGATCTCTTTCTGCTTCCAAATAAGATCTTCTCTTTGTTTTTGATTTGTTATAGATGTATGCTCTGAGAATATTTTCAGCGGTCTGTTGTTGTGGAGGGCCTTCCATCTGATATTTTGCATCTGAAAATTGCTCTTTCCCTCCCCTGCTCTCATGATTCTTTTTCTCCTCCTGAAATTATCCCAATGTAGTCCTAACCAAGCTTTCTTCGGCAATGGGGGATTAAATGGTCTGCCTACCCTTGTTGTGGGAAATATAGGAATCATGTTTGGGTTTATTCCCAACCGAGATTGAGATTTTCCATTGTTTCTAACCCCATCCCAAAACCCCCTTCTCCCTAGAGTTTGTGGGGTGTGATCATTTCTTTGATTTCTCCAATCTACCTGTGAAGGGCAAGCAATAATCCTCCTTTGATGTGGGGAGAAAAACTAAAATTTCTCATTTTGCTTCTTCCCACCCATCATCTTAGCATCCTTTTGGAGAGGCATAATCCCTTTGAAATCTCTTGCAGGAGGCACTTGTCATGGAAGATGAACACTCAAGGATCTCCTGGCACAAGAGATTTGAGGGGCCAACCTCTTAAAAGCAACGTTATCTGGGAAGAATGGAAACTCTCTCTGTGCTTGAGGATAGAAGGAGGGACATCTAACAAACCTTGTGTAGAAGAAAGATGAACAAAATCCTCCGAATAAGACACCCCCTGGACATTCTCTCCAAAAAGCCTCGAAACCCCTTTAGGTTTGCAAACATCAACCCATTTCTTGTTCTGGAACACCCATTGGGGGATCCAGGACTCAAATTTATCCCCTGCCACTATATGGTGTGCCTCTAAATGACCTCTGAACATAGACTGATGCCGCAAATCTTCCTGGAAATTTTGTTTTCCGTGAGAAACACTTTGAAAATGCAAAGGAATTACAGATTTTCCCATTGTGGGCACCTTCCACTATTCGTGAGCCATTCCACCGTTTGCGTCATGAATCATATATGAATCTTTGACTGCAAACCCTAAACTCAAAGCTAGCATAAGAGCCACTACATCCCCTAACTAGAAATTTGATGTTTTTCTTTGTTTCACGAGCATGTCCAAACATAATTTACTTTACATTTTTATTACTATTTTTTGGACCCTATGATTTTCTATGATCCATGTTTCTATGGAAAGAAACAAAAAGTTAATTGCAAGAGAGGATAACACATCACTAGAAAAATATCATTGTGTTTTCATATAAAATATATAAGCATTCTGTTCCTTTAAAACACAAAGCAAAAATAATAAATTGTGGCTAAAATCAAGTGAGGAGCTAGAGACATCATACACAAGAAAGAAGCTCCAAGCACCGTAAACAATTTAGAAGGAAAAATCATAAGCACAAAGCAGTAGGCATGAGATATACAAAGTGAAAAGCCGAGTTGTTACCAAGAATGATAATTACCTTACATACCTTTTTGAGAATGAATAGCAGTGTGAAGCTCAACAAAGCGAGTTATCCTTTGCAAATGTTGAAGCTTACGAGAGCAAGTTGTCTTTGTGTAACACTCTAGCAACCGAGTATCATTCACTACATAAATTGAGTCTACCAATGAAAGGAAAAAAATGATGAGCAGAATGTGTCACTGAATTGAACTCTTATAAAGAACAAAGGTAGTGATAAAATGTTTATTTGGTAGTTTTGTGGTGATAAGTAGAGAGGTTCTATATTTAATAAACTGTGTATACAAACGTTTGGCGTGGTAAGTAGAGGAGGTTCTATTTTTCACAAAATAATCATTAATTTCCGCTAGCACATGATACTAAGTGGTGTACAGTGTAAAAATCTGTCAGATTTTTATTGTTTTAAAATGTTTTGATGTACACAACAAAAATGTGGTTGGAATGCAATGCCTTTCAGTGTAAAAAAAATCTAACACCCTTCTCAAGACCATAATTAATTGAGAATACACATTATTTTGTCGAAATTTGATTGATGGTAAACAAAAAGAAAAAGAAAAAGAATATTTAACCCCTAACTGTAATATATAGCATTCACTTATTTTTCTACGAGATCATTTGACTATGTTTAAAATAAGAGCACGTGATATCCTAACGAAAATGTCTAGGTTTGAATTCTTTTTTTAGTTTTACTAGTAAAGATAGTTAATTTATTTTATGTGTCCTTAACATTAAAGAGGAATTTAAAATTAATTCAACTCTTCTTTAATTCTTAAACTCAAACTTAATATATTGTTTGACATGAGAGATTTGTCAAAAAGTTTTACTATTTTCGAATCAATTATTCCCTTTACAATTTTAATTAATTATTAAGAATTGACTTCAAATAATAAGAATTATTTCTCTTCATTTCATTTTTTACAAAAAGAAAACTATTTGTTATTCTTTTATATTCAGATCTAAATAATTAACAAACCACCAATTTTATTGTTTACCTATCTTATTTCTGATTTAACAGTCTCTTATCAAATTTATTAAACCATTTTGTATTGGAAGTCTTTTCGTCATTGAGAGGATTGGTGGATGTGTAGTAGATGATGTTACTATGGTTTTTTCATTGATGTTAAGTCATTGCATAGTTGAAGAGGTGTTGGTCCAAAGAAGATTAAACATGTTGGATAAATTTCCCGTCCAGAATGTAGATTTCAGTGTTTACAGAACTTGTTTTATGGTCCGCATCACTTTGCCATGAAGAATCTTGTCATGTGGTTCTAAGGTAATTTTGGTGCATGTTGGAGGAATCTAAATCCAAAGTTTCAAGCCCTTAAGTCCTCCACAGTTGAAGTTAGATTTGACAGTGTATCACTCAAGATATGATAGAGTTACAGTGATAGAGTACCTAATTAGATTGCTCTACATTCCACTGCAGATGATTGTTATGCTATGCAATTTTGAAGATGTTTTTACAGGTGTTAGAAGTGTGTATGCTCCAAGTGGAAAGTATTTTGGAAGTCAGTGTGTTGAGTTGTGAATGAACGGTTGGTTCATTCTACTATTGCTTCACTAGTGATGCTCACCTAAAGGGTTTGAGGCTGTGAAAAATTAAAGGATGTATGGACCAAACTTATAAGAGTAATTATAGGTCATACCGACCTATTTTGATGTGTTACATGTTTTGGATTATTTCTCAAGGCGTGTGTGTTGGTGTTTTTAGCCAAGTTACAAGGATGCATGATACACCTATTAGGTTGACCTAATTAATGTTTTGGTTGGATGTGATACATATACAAGGTTAATTCCTTGTGTGGATGTATGGATGTGATATTACTAAGAGTGTGTGTGAGATCTAGTGTAGAGAAACTATGCAAGTTGTGATTGAGGTGAAGTATGAAGTGTGTCAAGTCAGTTTTTTGATCTTTATTGGAATCATATCATTAACATAGGTCAGATGCATTATCATTAGTTCATATTTGGCAGTGAGCCACCCCTTTCTCTATCTCTTTCTATTCTGGGCAATGAGCCACCGACAGTGTGCATTTATCTTTTGGACATCGAGTCCACCATTTTGCATCAAAATTTGTAATCGATTGCAATAATATTATGAGCTAATCCTCACCATGGTTTTTCCCTTTCGAGGTTTTCCACATAAATCTAATGTTCTTTTGTTCTTTGATGTGATACATGCTTACTATTTTTCTTTCATTACTGTAAGTTTAATGTGATGCATTAAATGTATGTTTAAATTTGATAAAGTTAGTAATTTTTAGTGAATAGTAGTTCACCCCCTCTCAGTATTCGAGTGTTGAATAATTTGTATCAAAGCTTAATTCCTTCAATTGGCTTGATCGTTGAGGTAGATCTTGGAGGATGAACACATGGCTACAAGGAAGTATCCTATTCCTCTGAAAGAGATTATCCTTGAAGGGTTTATTGAAGAAGATTATGAAGTTGATATGGAAGGATAACTCAAATAAAACCTTTATGATCTAGTTAAAGTAGAAGCTAAGAATAGATATGTAAAAAGGGATCTTAATGATGAAGATGAATGTATTAAGAAGTTGAGAGAGAAACTCAAGGAAGGTACATAAAGAATAAAGGAAAAAAATGAGTAGCTCAAGCATCAAATGATTCTTTCACCAATTTGAAAGTGCAAGTTGAAAAAGGAAAAAGATTTGAAGATTTCCCGAATGCAAAACTAAAAGATAAATTTGAAGAATGTTCAAAACTTGAAGAAGAGATTGTAATGTTGAGATTAGATCTAGAGAAAGAAAAGAATCAAGGGGGTAAATTCAAAAAGTTCCAGAATACTTGATGATATGATTGCAAATTAGAAGGATTCTAAGGACAAAGAAGGATTAGTGTTTGAGAAAGGAGAGATTTCAAAGGAAAATAAGACTTTGAGCAATTTTGAAAAGAAGAATGACAAGAAAAGCAATGGAAAACATATCCAAAACTAGAAGAAAGAGCTCAAGAGACCACCTATTAGACAACCAAATGCACAAAGGTACAAATATTTTAATGGTTATTGTTATTCCCGCAATTATTTTGGACATAAAGTTATAGATTGTAGGAGAAGAATGAATCAGAATGCTCAATTAGTTTTTGGTCAATTCTATACGTGTAATAGATTTGGTCATAGAGCTAGTGAATGTAGAAATCAAATGATGAGTGGTTACAATAATGGCATGATGTTTAAATATCTTGATGGCTATTGTTATAAATGCAATAGATTTGGGCATAAGGATAATGAATGTAGATGTAGAATGGCTAGAAGTGAGCTTGTTCAAAAAGGTGTCACTTGTTATAAATGCAAAAAATTAGGACACATAGATAAGCTTTTGCAAAAGCAAAAATGTGAAACCATATGCTTCAAAAAATAAGGATAATCTGGTAAAGAATGTGGATCAACCTAAGATGAAGAAGGAATTGAACAAGATTTGGAAAAATAAAGAAGAGAATGAGGTGAAGAATGTGTATTTGTTAGCTCCTAGTGTATATGTTTCCTTCAGAAACTAGATGAAGAGCTTTGAATTAGGGGGAGTTTTAATAGAAAACCTCTAATCCCCTACCAAAGATATGGTGATAATTCCTTCATCATGTTGATGCAAGGTGTGGTTTGATATTCTCAATCTATTGGTGAAATCACTAGTGAAAAATCTCTTGTTGTGGAGATTTGTGGAGTATTTTAAGGTGACTATGACTCCATGGTTAGGATTTGATAGCCTTTTGACCTAACTTTGAATAAATGCAATCATTTTTTTTTACATCATATAAAAGTGTTTATAAGTGGTTTCATATATGAAAAGTTCATTTGTGATCAAATTCTTGAAAAGTGAAGATCAGAGTAGACATGAAGTGAAGTGTTTCCAAAGTATCACATGAAACTCTAACCAACAAGGGTTCAAAGGAATTTATAGTTTCCTTCTTATCCCTTGTTTCAAAATTTGTTCAAAATTTTTACACCTTAAGTAGTTAAAGTCTTACAGTTTCTTTCATATCCCTTGTTTTAGAATTTGTTCAAAATGTTTACACCTTAAGTAGTTAAAGTTGTGGACCGACCTAGACCTAAGTTTACGAAGCACCCCAATAAATCCATGGTGACAAATTTGGAAGGAATGTTTTCACATATTCCTTATAGTTTATTACATCTTGATGATGTGAGGATTTATACTCATGCAAAACTAGATGAGTATAATCATGAAAATTTGGGAGAGGTTTGGGTGAATGAGCTAACTGGCAATGATTTTGAATTGAAACCAGAGTATGTGGGTTTGGTTGACAAGAAACTAGAAGTGTGGAGTAAATTTCCTATCTTTTTCTATGTGGATTAATGGGTTAGATACATGTTGATAATAATTCATGATAGATTCATGTGGTTAGACTTGTCACACATGATAAAAAAGGGAAGCCATTAGGGTTGTGATAGGGTTATACTCCACCAAACTAGTTCTAGCTCTCAAATATGTAAAGAATGAAGTGGTTATGAAGTTAACTAGAACCAAATTTGGAAAATATTCCCTAACAATAAAGGATATAGAAGATCTAGTAGTAAAGTATGCATCTATGATGATAGGATATAATATTTTCCTCACAAATAGAAAAAACTTGGTTTTTGCCACTGTGATTAACACTAATTATGAGATGGTGAAGAAAGGTATGGATGTAGAATTGTGTGAATTTCTAAGACAATAGTTACTAGAGAATTTTCAAAAGACCAAAGAGTCCAAGTACACATTCTGGTATGTTATGTTGATTACATACATATATTTTTACTTTCTTAGAGGAATTCCTGGTATAAAGAACATTGTGTGGTTGAGCGATATTCCAGTTGTAATACAAATCAGAGACCACTTGAGAAGGTTGGGTGATGCAAATACTCAAAATTCTACTTTGTGGGGTTTCTTTAAAAAAAATCATTAAAAAATGTAAGAAAGAGAAAGGAGTCCCAAAAGTGCTTTTGAGAAGTACAAAAATGATATTATCTTCATGGTCAACAAAGATTACTACATTATGGAAGCTATTGAACCTAAGGTAGTATGGATTATTGAAATGGGATATGAGGTTGCAGAGGATGTGATTATGGTCTAGTAAAACATATGTTGACTATGCTTAGATATCCTAAATAAGGAAGATGTGGAACATATGAAGAAAAATTTAGCACATTACATATAGAGCAAAAGAAAAAGGAGATCAAGAAAAATGTTTACAAGATGAAGGCACAAGTTGAGTAAATGATGGGTATATCAAAGAGTCCTACTAAGAAATGCAAAGGAATATCCATTCCCTTGAAAGGTGTTCCTAGCATTAGAAGGTCAAGTAGGACCTCTACCCCATCTCTAGTAGTTGCTAAAGTCTTTAGAACTAATCCTATAGTTGGCACTAAGAAGAAAGAGACATTTAGTGCCCCTACAACACAACAAAATCCTCCATAGAGGAGAAGGAAATAAAAATCCACAAGAGAAAGATATGTTGGGTATGAGGATGAAGAAGAAGAATAGGAAGGAGATAAATTGGTCTAGAAGTAGAGAATGCCTCAAGTCTTAGGAGAAGATACAAGTGAAAATAAATTATAGATTGATATTGTGGATATAGAAAGTGAGGAAGAAGTAGAGAAGTAAAAGGGAGAATTTATTATTCAAAAAAGAGAAAATAAGACCGGTGAAGAAGAAGAGTCCCCAAAAAGAAATAGAAAGAAAAAGGATAAAAACCCTCTAGGTAAGGGAACACAACCCCTTAAAATTGGATGCATTATTTAATAGAATTACAAATTTCAGTATCCTAGAAAAGACAACACAAATTTATTGTAAGTCAAGTAATGAGGACAATATCACTATAGAAGAGGCTATTGTAAAATACATGATAACATTTGATACTAGCCTTGGAAAAATTGAGAATCAAATGCTTGATGACCTTAAAGGTGCCTAAGTACCAGAAGGCAAGAAGCATTTGATGAAGATGCAAAAATAAGAAATTTTTCCTTGGAGAAGATTGGTTCTTCTCTCATTGATGAGGACAGAGCTAAATTGGATCAAATATATAACAAAGAATTTGGGAAAAAATAAAGAGTCAACACTCTGATGAGTAGGGACAAGGAAACATAGAAAGATAAAAAAATGAAACACTGCAGAAGGTTGTAGACCTGGAAAAGGAATTGGAAATGTCTCTTGATGAAGAAACTAAAATACAGAATGATGTATCTATCCCAAAGACTAATGAGCTTGAAAATGCAAAAAATAAGTCTATATATGTGGATGAAAATGTGTAAGAAAATACTATTATAGATAATATCCCACTAGATGTGGAGAATATAATTGTAGAAGAACATGAGAAAGAGAGAGAGAGAGAGAGAGAGGAAATCCTAAAGAAGGATGAATCACAAGAATAATAGAGTCTACCCTCTTTGGATATGAAGAAGGGTGATGAGAAAAAAGAAGAGGTCCTAGAGAAATCAGAGGCACAAAATATTGAGGATTTACCTTCTTCAGAAAATGAGAAATATGCTAAAAAGGAGAAGAAGATTCAAGATTAATCCAGTAGTGATGTAAGGGATAAGAATTAGAAAAGGGAAGAATAAAATAAAAATAATATTGGTGAATCCTCTAAAGCCTCTAGAGATTCATTGAAGAGTATATTATACATTCAGTTGCAATTCAAACCAGTAGTATCTGCACAATTGCTAAAACTTCCAATGTAACAATGACAAGTGGATTTGGAAAAAATCTCTCTCTTGTAGAAGCTTTAAGTTGGTGATGATTTTTATGCCTCTACAAGGAAGGAGATTATATCAACAAACCAAAAGAGCACAAAATTGATCGAGGAAGCAATTAGAGTGTTGCAAGAAGGAATTCTTGGAGAAAACGTTGATGATTATTTGTTTGGTGTGGAGATATTAAACCTACTACTAGACTCTTTCAAAGACTACTCTACTATTTTATAAGAGAGGTTGGAAAAAGAGATGACAAAGAAGGTCAATGATAGGATATTGACCAAAATATCTAACAAGTGTAGTCTTTCACATTGCAAACTACAAGAAATTTTAAAATCATGTAGAAGTGTTTGAATGAATCAAGGATTTTGTTTCAATTTTTTTAAAAATGGCCTAACTCAATGAAGATAATTAAGGACCAAATGGACTCAATAGAATCACATATTTCTTAGGCTTTTGGTTTCTATGATCAGATCAATGATGCAAATGGTAAAAAAGGATAATAATTGAGAATCTACATGAATATTTTTTCCAGTTGCACGAAAAGAAAAAAATAAGATAATAATTTGATACAATCAGCTTAGAGATATTGTAAGTTCAAGGTTTACCTCCTTGACTAATGTATTAGCAACTGTGGAGAATTTGGCACAAACAAATCTAGTACCTAGTTCATCAAATGAAGGAGAAGACCTTTTGCAATTTGAGAACTAGTTTTGCATGCTTTCCTTCACACAAAAGGATTGGGAGGCACACCTTGCAAAATTGAAGGTGTCTTACAAAATTATTTTTCCTTCTTCTAGTTGATTATACACATATCTATTCTATTTATGTAGTTTCAAATTTCTTTGTACATATGCAGATGTATTAAATAATGTTGCAGTATATTTTTGATAATTTTTTATGGATAATATTGTAAGGGGTAGTTATTCTCATGCATATATATGTCAGACGATGTTACTATGGAATTGTCTTTGATGTCAACATTATAGTGATGATGTCAAAATTGATGTATAGTTGATGTTTGATAAGCATGAATGAATATGGTGTTGTTAGTGATGTCAAATCATTGAATAGTTGAAGAACTGTTGGTCTTTTGTAGATCAAACATATTGGATAAATTTCCTAGGTCTAGAATGCAATTTTCAATGTTCAAAGAAATTTTTTTGTGGTATGCATTACTCTTCCATGAAGAATCTTGTCATGTGGTTCCAAGTTAATTTTGGTGCATGTTGGAGGAATCTAAAACAAAAATTTCAAGCCTTGAAGTCCTCTACAGTTGAAGTTAGAGTTTACAGTGTATCACTCAAGATATGACAAAGTTATGTAGTGATAGAGTACCTAATTAAAATGCTCTACATTCCACCATGGATGATTGTTATGCTATGTTTTTTTGAGGATGTGTTTATCGGTGTCAAAAGTGTGTATGCTCCAAGTGGAAAGTATTTTGGAAGTTAGTGTGTCAAGTTATGAATGAATAGTTGGTTCATTCTATTGTTTCTTGGCCAACAGTGGCAACCTAAAGGGTGTTGAGGCCATGTGGATGTGGATTAGACTTATATGAGTAATTATAGGTCATGCCAAATTATCTTAATGTGTTACATGTTTTGGTTTTTTTCTCAAGGCTTGTGTGTTGGTGTTTTGAGCTGACAAGTTACAAGGATGAACAATACATCTATTAATACAACCTAATTAATGTTTTGGTTATATGTGATATATATACAAGTTTAATTCCTTGTGTGGATGTATAGATGCAATATTATTAAGTATGTGCAAGATTTGGCGCAAAGAAGTACAAGTTATGACTATGGTGAAGTATGAAGTGTTTCAATTTATTTTTCTAAGCTTTAGTGGAACTGCATCTTCAACATAGGTTAGATGTATTATTAGCATTTCATATTTGGTAGTGACCCACCCATTTCTCTATATCTTTTTATTCTAGGTAGTGAGCCCTTTGGCAATGAGCCACTGAAAAAGAGCCTTTCTTTTTTGGATAGCGAGTCCACCATTTTGTATCAAACTTTGTAATTGGTTGCAATATATACTATGAGCTAATCCTCACCATACTTTTTCCCATTCAGGGTTTTCCACATAAATCTAGTGTTCTTGTGTTCTTTGATGTGATGCATGCTTTCTATGTTTATTTCATTATTGCAAATTTAATGTGATGTATTGAACGCATGTTTAAATTTGATAAAGTTGATAATTTTTAGTGAATACTAATTCACCCCCTCTCAGTATTCTGAGTGTTCAACATTTTGTTGACAAAAATTTAATTGAAAACATCGGAATTTTTAGCATTTATTAATGGAACTATATTTTCTTGTAAGAAATAAATAAATTCAACTAAATGGCTTTCCTTTAAATATTATTCTTTTGATTGGAATATTTAGTTTCTTTGTTGTTGCAGGTTAGTTTAAATTTCTAGCTTTAATTATGTATATGGGAAGCAACCTCTATTTTCCATATCCCATTTACATGCAGATGAAAGAGATGAAATCATATGTATGTATATGAATAAGGTGTAATGGATTTATTTAATTTTCTGATGAAGTTCTAGAGGGACTATTCATTTCCAACTATGATCTAGAATTTTAGGTTTGTAAGACATTTATTCTTATGTCTTATTATAGCTGATTTCTACTACCCATTACCTAATTTCTAGATTAGAAATTTGTAACAATAGAAGTCTTTATACATCCAACACTATAATTTCAATTGGCTAGTACTTAACATTAATATTTTCTTTAATGCATGTACTGGTTATATATTTTTATTTTGTGATAGGATTGTATCACTTATTGTATTGTTTAAGTTTGTCATTTATTTATTTATTTATCATATTATGCAAAAGAAGGCAGAATGGTGATGTGGATGAAGCAACCTATGGGGGTGGTGACCCCATAGTCACAACCCCCTTCTTTGGGGGAGGTCTCAACCTATGGTGGCAGCCAAAAGGCCAACCACTTAGGCTGTAACCTTAGGCAAAATATATTTTTTCATTTTCTTTTAAATTTAAACTTATTTAAATGAAACCATTTTTAATAGTTTTTAATATTTTTGTAATATTATAATTTATTAATGAAATTAACACAAATTAATATATTTATATAATTACTATTATTTTTATCTGATAATTTGTAATGGTGAAAAGACTAAAGTTTGGTATATTAGCATCTATTGATTATTATAGGTTTATAGGTACCTATGTTTTGTAAATATGAATCATAATGGTATATCTATCTTTGTGTTCATGAGTCAATTTTATTTGCATGTATGAATAGCTATTTCAATCTTAAAAGCTAATTTAAATGATTAATTCAAATTAATATTTTTAATTTTTTAATTTTTTTAGACTGAAGGAATTGGCTAGCACAACCCCCTATAATCTGCAGTGCGCTTGGTAAACTTTTTAACGTGACCAACAGTGCTGCTGCGACATGCCCTCTAGTACCATGAGGGTGGGGGAGACTAGACATCATGACCAACCTCCTGCAATAGGAAATATTTAGCCAATCGAGCTAGGGCCCCAACCCCCATGTTAATTCAAATTAAGATTAATCTAAAGAATATTTGTTAATTAATTATCGCATTCCAACTATATGGACAAACAAATACAATAGGAATTCTTTGTATTCTAAAATCACACCACAAAACAACTTTATTGATACCCTTTTAATTTCAAAACAAGTTGATTATTTTCTCAAAATAATCTACATAGGCTCATTTTGACTTCAAAAGATAATTCCCATTTATAAAAAAATTGCATTCTCTTGAAACAACTGGTAAGTTTAATTCTCTTAATCCCCATTTACAAATTCATACAAAATTCAACTTATTTTCCAATATTTTGCATTAAATTTTTAAAACAACATATGCATGATCACATCACAAAACATTTCAACTTTCTTTTCTTTTGTTTTTATAGTTTTCAATAAATGGAAAGAAGCATATGCATGATAACATTACAACATTTTTCAAACTTTCTTTGAAAATAAAATTGACAATCTCAACTATGCAACTTATTTTTATTTCCATAATGGGTAGTCTTTCTCTTTCAATCAAATGTTCATATATACAATTTATAATACATATTTACAATATTCAATATTTCACAAGGAACAATGTGTAACCCTCTATAAAACCATCATTTCAATTTATAAGACTTGAAAATAAATAACACATAGGAGAGAAATATATTAAATCTAATGGGTTCTCACCCAACCATAGGGTTGTGACACAACCCACCCCTGAGCTTGGGGTCATTTAGCCACTTGGGCAGACCCTTCACATTTCACAATCACATAAAGATTACCTTTACACACATTAACATTTACAAACACTGCTTTTTACACTTTCTAGCACATTGGATATCCTACTAGGAATCCACTTTAGGGGGAGAGGGGGCTCTACCTAATAAGTGAGAATTAAAGAATCACAACATCCAAACGTAAATCTCCATATCATGTCCCCACATATCACAATGCACCACTAACACAACCAAATCCATACTTTTTCCCTCCAACAAAAATAGTATATGGGATACTCATATCCCTACACATAATCATGGATAACCATATCCTAAAAGAATTGTCCCTTATAGGGAGCCATGCCCACTCAAACCCTTACACATAGAGGAAAAAATTAGCCTTTTCTCAAGAGGGGGTCAACTCCCCTACTAAACCACACAAAAAAGAATAGATGGTTCTTAACATAACATTTTCCCAAACCAAAACCCACAAAAACCCCAATAATAAAAATCATTACAAACACTCACATCTATTCAACAAGAATAAAAATGAACCTACCTTGTAATATAACAATCCCACTAATGGTAGAACTTGATTGAATATCTCCTCTCATCAAGCCTTCTCCCTTCCTCTTCACACTCTTCTCTCCTCCCAAAAGTACTCAATAAAATAGCATGATCTCCAAAAAGACAAAATGAGGCCACACTTTTCCACACTATGGAAGAAGAGTTATAAAGAAGGGGAAGAGGTTACTTCCTTTGCAAAACTAACTCAACTAAATAACTACTTCCCCAATTTTTCCACTTTTGAAAGTGGGGCATAAAGGAGGTTCATAAAACCCTTTTAAAAGTATTAAATGATAAAATAAAAAAATCCTAACCTATATAACCCATACCTAAGCAACTTTTCCAACTATAAAATACAACTTAAATTTCTTAAAATTATTTTAAATCACAAAAGCTTAAACCCACTCAAGAAATAACTAAAAAACAAAAATTGTACATAAGCACAGACACCAGCAACACACTCTTGAGAAAAGGCTAAATAAATCCATCAACGTGGCTAAATAAATCCATCAACCATTGACACTAAATATCCACCTGTTCACTCAAAAATGATGTATCAATAAAATATTTAGATCATATAGCTGAAGCAACTCAATTATTTAAGATATCATGTTATCACAAATCAAACTAACAATCATAAAAATGACATATAATTCTCCATTCACATATCAAACATTAACAATGATCTCATAAGTGAACAAATGATGAAATCTAAGAATAATCATAAAATCTAACATCCATAGGAAAATCTAAATATCATCCATGAAAAAGTAGATATGCATCATGTAATAATAATAAAATCATTCATCCCAACAACCTCTATTAACATAATTTAATCCATCTGATATAAATAATAATAATACTACTAAAAATAAATAAGTAATAAACCATCATAACCAATTAGATGTTTATGTTGTTGACACTAAATGTATTGTTGTTACGACAATAACACCCTTATCCAAGTGTAAAAATCGCTATTTTATGAAACATTGGATCATCTTTAGATTGTGGGTTTTCTATGGTGAAGATGAACCTCCAAAGTGGGCTAGTTCCCTTGATGGACCTTCTACAAACTACTACCTTGATCAAGAAAAGGGATAGACAAACTAAAATCAAAATAAGTATTGATCTGAGGAGGTGATGCACCAAAAATCCAAGACTTATGCCTGTTGTTTCAACTTACAACCCTCAAAAAATCATTTTTACCCTATGCACAACTCAGTATTCACAAGCTCACACAACAATATTTCATAGGTAGGTTGTTCTTCAAGTTCTTGAAGGAAAATTGGAAGTTTTAATAACTACAAATACTAAAATAAATAACACAAAAATACTTATTCTAGTACAAAAATGATTTGTAATGAGACATAATTCAAGGATTTTCATAGATAATCATAAAAAATAGATCAAATCATGCACAAAAATACACAAGAATTAAGAGAAATAAAAACTTGTTTCTTTTATTGAGATAATTAAATCTTTTGCTGATACAAATATAAAAAACTCATTGAAACTACATAACATTTCTACTCTATAATCTCAAAATGATTTACAATATATCTCTTTTGCATAAGGAAGAAAGAGGAATAAAAGAAATAATTGAAAAGAGTTGAATGATTTGTCTTATAGAAGAAATCTTCAACTAAAAGAGGTTGAACCTCATGCAAGATGTCAAAATTTCATGAATGTGGAATTGTATGTGAACTGTCTCTGATCTGGTAGCCAGTCATGTGAACTTTTATGTATAAAAGTTGACTTGACCTCTTTGAATTCCTAACTCCAACATGATCCTTGAAGTGTGCCCCAAATCAACTTGAACTCATCTTCTACAAAAGGCATGAAATTTATTGTAATTGTTGTTCCAAAACACTTTTCATGGAGTTTCCAACCTATTAGGCATACAAGGCAAAAAGGTTTTTATTTTAGGACCTCAAACTACCCAAAATGTATGATTTTAGCCCAAAACTCCTCCGAACTCTAGTTGTGACCATATTGGCTACTAAAAAAGGCCTAACCTACGTATAAGTGCACCAAAACTAAGCATGAACAACACCTAACTTGTGATCAATATGAAAAAATCCTTGCATGATTATAGATGTACGAGTTGTTGGTAGGTAACTTAGGTCTTCATCGTTTACATTCCTTTCATTGTGTTTGTATTTGAATTGAATTGACTATCTTCAATTGTAGTGAAAATTATTCATTAATTTCTTTAAGAAAATACACCATCATTGCATGTTCTTTCAAATTGGTTGCAAAAAGGGTAGGCTTTTATTTTTCCCTTCTCAGACAATTTAGCAAAGTTTTAACTTCATACTAGCATTCACCTCCAAAATAGACCCACAAACTCTCTTTTTTGTCCTCTTAACATGGTTTTCACTTAGTTACGAGGAAGGTCCTCATTTATTTACTATTGATTACCTTTGTCCTAGGCTATTTTTTCCTCCTTATGCCACCAAATAAGATTAATTTCTCACATAAACAATTTTCAACTCAAATCAACAATCCATAATATTTATGGGTTCAACATAGAAGACAAAATCTCTTATATTGTACAATCCAAATATACTTTAATATGATGTCAATGAGTTAATGGATCACAAGGTAAATAATTCAAGCCACTTTACAAGCTGGTGAATTCATAAACTAAGGATCCACATATTTTGATTGCAATATTGGATGATTCAAACACATGCCATGGCCATTGAATCAACTAATGTGTTGTTCTCTTATATGCAAAAAAATTCATAATTTTATTTTGGACTTAAGTGAATTGAGGAATATTATGCTCACATTCATGTATGGAAAATGGGACTATCTTGTTCTCATGATTATCAACTTGACTGAACTTTTTCATTTATTGAAGGCTTTGTCCTTTTATTTTATTTGTCTATGAATTTAATCACTTTCATGAGTCAGTGATGAAATATCTTGAAAGTCAAATAGACTATCCTCTAAAACTTACCCTTGGAGTGTCAATGTCCATTAATTATACTCTTTAGATGACATTACTATCACACAGTCCTAAGGACTATATTTTTCTATTATGAGAACTATCCTCTTTCATGTTAAGTCTACCTTTTCTCTTTGTCAACTTTCCTTCTATATGGCTATTGTCATTTACTCATGAAGTAGGTTCAAAATGACTAATACCTACTGCCTTAATGGGGAACTATTGATGTGTGCTCTGAAGTTTAAACCTTTTGATTGTCCTTCATGGATAAGACATTAACTTAGGACTATCATCCCCTTTTACTCCAACCTATCACCTTTATGGTCTACTTATACTTTATGCAACTGATCTTGATGATAGTCCATGCTTTGCTTCCTGAGGTCATTTTGTAGGTTACTATTGTAAGGGGGGAATTGATAAGTGTAAGGAAATAAATGTAAATGAATTAAACAAGATCTAATTCAAACAAAGATTAAGATTCATACCCATTACTCATGAAATGAATGGTATGAGATTATTGAATTCAATGAACTAAAGCAATGTAATCAAAGAACATACAAAGAATTCAATTAAGTAATTTTGTTACCTATCTCATGTCAAAGTGTATTCACAATGATGTTGGATTGTTGTTGTATCAACGTGAAACCTCCATTATGCACTTTGCAAAATCTCCAAATGTACATTGATGGTGATCTCAAATGTGTGTTAAATCTCTCAAGAAATTGAATGGAAATTCAACATTACTTCATTGCACAAAATATGTCAATTCTCTGATCATTTTTGAGGATGAAGAGGATTGTTATATAGACTTTACGATTTGAGATTAACACACAATATTAAACAATGCTGAATCAAGATCACTGGTTGAATTTTTTGGAGAAGAATTAGATTGCTTAGTTAGCTTCTACGATCGAATCAATTAAGGATATATATTGATCGATCAGAGGAAATAGATGGCATAATCTATGGAACTGATAAAATAAAGTTGAGACTTCAGTGGGATTGAAGAATAGATGTATCAGTTAGGAAATAGATGAATCAATCAAGAAATAGATGAAGTAGTCAACCAATCAGAGTGAGAAATTGGTGGATCATACTTTGCTCAATCATAAAAGTGGTTGAAGGTAATTAATTAATCTTTTTGAGTTGAACATGCAATTCATGTTTGAATTTTACAAACAAAGTTGTATTTGTTTTTTTTGACCTTTTTGAATGATGTTTGAATAATTAATTTAATTATTCAAGTTTAAGGGAAAGTGACCTAATTAAACTATTAAGTATTAATAATTTAATTGAATTAGGGTAATAAGGTAAAATAGAGACATAATTAAATAATTTATGTTATTTAATTAATCAAGACGAATCAAGTTAGGTATATGATGAAAAAGTGAATTAATTAAATAATGTAATATTATTTAATTAATAGAGGAAATTAGGGTTTTTGATGCAATTGATGTGAAATGTAGTAATATTAGATAATAATGATTTCAATGATGAGAAAATTTCATTTAGCATATGTGATAAGTGTTAGGTCATTTTTACATGTCTACATTTTTTCCCTATTTGAGATAAAGTAATGGTTGCTTTGTTTCAAAGATTTTGATGTAAAGATCAAGAATTGAAAAAATTTATATGCCTCACTATGCCCCAGTGGTCAACGAATGATGGTAGGACGTTTGGCTGCCCCCTTGAGAGGTTGGCTGAAAAAATATTTTTTCAGTTAAGCTCACGACAATGTTCCATTTGAATTCAAATGCATAGAGGACAAAAAATTAATCTTATAGGACCCTCGTTGATAGTTTATATGTTCCCAAAAGCTCGTAATTTCAACCTAGGAGGGTTTCCTAGGTGAAAAGTTAGGGTTTGTGGGGTTAAAATATGTAATTAGGGTTTAATTTACCTCATTTTCATTTTGAGCCTTTAGTAATTTCTTGCCTTAGTATTTCTTGATTTTGTGATTGTCGAGGAGCTATGGCGATGATTCAAGGAGCCCCACATTGCGTGGATGTGGTTCATGAGTTTGGGATGCTTGCTAGCATCGATGAGTCAATATGTACCCTTTCCTTTCCTATTTTCATCTTTCTATTTTTGAGTGATTAATGCATGAAAGCTTTTTAGGCGAAAGCGGTAGGTTTATGATTTTTGTGCCTTTGCATCATTTCCACCACTTTTGATGTTTGTGTTTGTATTTCTCTTGCATTCCTTTAGCACCTTTGATTTAGTTGTTCGCTATTGCACTATATGTTCACCTTTTTTTTCACCTTCATTAACCATTTTTTCTACTGACTTTCTTCAACTGAAATGGCCGCCATTATGAATTTTTTTCACTTTTGAGATAATTTTTCACTTTTGCTATTTGAACCGCTTTTTCATTTTATGTTTTCTTTTGATAAAATCAAGCCCCCTTTTAGTGATTTTGACTACTTTTGATAAAAATTATCCACTTTTGTTGTTTTCAGAAGTTTGAGCCAGTTTGTTTGTAACATTAGGTTCATTTCTTGTTTTCGTAGCAAATTCTTACTATCATGGGTTGAATGTTTGTAGGCTATTCTTAAAATTCTTATGCTAAGAGAGCAATGCCCACGTGAGATGTTTGATTTGATCACTAGGTTCCATGAGCTTGATCGATATGTGCTAAATGTTGTGGGTTCATGAAATATATGCTACATGCCCACTATTAAAAGCCACAGAGTGATGATGACTTCCCTCATGGAGAGATGGAACTCTAAGACATCATTTTTTCACTTACCAACTAGCGAGGCCTCCATCACATCATAGGATGTATGGAGGATTCTGTGTGTTCTAATTCATGGAGATCTTGTGACCTATTTTGTATGACAAGGTACCCATGCTATGCAGTGAGTCCTTGGTGTTAGGTGTCTTCAGGTTCGTGAGTTAGAGATAGACCTATCTTCCTTTATTTGCAGTGTGGATCATGTTTTTTTGGTTCTATGTGATTTGGTCTTGGGGCTCATCATTCCTGATTAGTGAGGTAGATATTTACCAATTGTTTTGGGTGTGTGCATTGATTAGATGTTTGAGCATGGTATGAGGTATGCATGGGGCTCATGTCTCCTTGCCATTATTTATGGAGACATGCATGAGGTTTCCTATCGAGGAGGAAGTTCAATTTATATTGGGGTTACCTTGCTTCATGTGTGGGCCTAAGAGCACATCCCAGTTACTATACCTAATGGTATCCTAGATTGTGATCTAGAGGATCCTTACTCTTATAGATATGGTGATTTTGTTCATTACACTTGACCTGGACAACTACATTATCAGTATCATGTAGTTTATAACATGCTTGGTTTTGTTTGGAGCTTGTGGTTAGATTGTGATGCATGGCATGATGACCAGGAGCAACTCCCATTTTGTTGGTAGACTCATTGGTTGATCAGGTAGGTTCATTCTCTGCTTGAACATTATGTACCTAATTAAGTTCTTCACTAATTTGGTGAGTGATAGACATGATTCAAAGATGATTATCAATCTCACTTTGGTTGGACCACTTAAGAGGTCAAGGTGTGAGGGATTTCAAAAAGATCATGATGCAGTTATTGTAGAGTTTAGGGGACTTGCCCCATTTGGATGGGGGTGGCCTATTGGACTAGAAGATGTAGGGACCATTCCAGATTATTATTAGTGGTGGCCTCTTTTTCTACCTCTCCATTTCATAGATCTTGTTGGTGATGTGTTAGGTATCAGGAGAGCAGGTATTACCAATCGACAGGCTGAGAGACAATGAGCTAGGATCATTGTGGAGCAGATGGATAGCAGGACTAGCAAGATGACCCTATGCAGCAGGATTAGGTACAAGTTCCTCCTTTGCCACCTGGGGATGTAGTGGTGGCAACTCAGATTTTACAATTGACAGGGGCTCGAGATGTAGAGATTGTTAGGAGACAGGCTATAGAGGCATAGATTTCAGCTTTGAACATGGAGAAGGATGCCATGAGATAGGAGAGAGATAGTTTTAGGTAGGAGAGGGATGAAACTCGACAATAGCTAGAAACAAAGAGAAAATGAAGGTTAGTTGTAGAGATTTCTTTGGCTGCATCCATTCCTATGGCTCAACATCAAGCTGAGCGAGAGTAGCTAGTACAGAAGGTTACATATTATTAGACACTTTACGAGGCCTTTATACCTAGAGCTCATCGATGGCCTCATTTTGGAGAACCTGGCACTTAGAATAGGGTAGAGTTAGGTGGTCACTCTATCAAATAGTCTCTAGTTATGCCTCAACCATCCCCTCATCACAACGAGCATCAACCACCTTGGGATGACCAGTAGGGTTGAGTTATTTTTGATCTTTATGATGTATTTTATATCAAAGAGTTTGTAGACATGTTTTGTATATTCATTCATTAGCCCAACTGAGGCCTCATATATATATTCATTGTATTATGATATCACACATGTTACTTTATGATGTATATGATATTCTCAATTTTGATGATATATGATATACCATGTTTTGATTTGGCTTTATTATGTGTTATGTGATGTTCATGGTTGATGATGCATATATGCTTATGTTTTGTTTTACTTTTCTGATGTATGCATATGGATGCATGGGTGATCTATATATCAATATGATATATGATGTTTTATTATGTATACGATGGATGTTGATACATAATGGATGATGATATCTCATATATGTGATGTACACTTATAAATGATGCATGATTTTTTTATTGCTTTATTATGATCATGATATGTATTGATGAAATTGTGGATACAAGATGGATGTGGTACTAATGATATTTTGATGTAGGATGAAGTGGTTAGAAGAAATGTTGGATGATGGATAGAAATTTGATGTCTGTTAGTTACTTGTGAGTTTCTTTTGCTTTGCATAGAGGATTTGTATTTTTAACAATCCTTATTGATGTAGCAAACAAATAGGATGCAGAAGGGTATTAATAACCAAGGTGGCTTTGTATCCATTATGTGGACTTTGAATTAGCATACAAAGAATATTCTTGCACATAATAGACATACGAAAAACCTTGTTTAGAATATATGGTTGAGTTGTGTTAAGAATTCTCAGAACAGTTACATAGAGAGGTATGAAATACCTAACATGCAACTACTACATGAATTATATAAAAACAAATTCCATACACCAAAGAAAGAAATTATTTTCCATGGTAGTATCAAAAAAAATCTTACAAACAAAACTTACAAAAATTGATTGTTAATACCACCATTCCTTCTTCTCTAAATCCTTAGGGGCATCCTTGAGAGATCCTAGGAATGTGGTATTACGATAAATAAAAACTATAAGACTATAAAAAGATAAACAATGTTTCAATATCACTTGCCATGGTTTTTGTCGATGTTTCATAATGAAATCCATTGATGATGTCTATCGTAGGAATGTTCTATCCACTAAGACTCATGTTTAGGATTATTGATATGATTTTCAAGTGGGTATGGTAGTCTATACTTAGGCATTACTTTCACTTGATAGTTGTCTAATCATTTTGATCTTCACTTTGGAATTTTTGATTTTGATGTTTGTTCTGTTTGTTTTCTGTATTGTCAAAGAGTGATTGTGATGATTGTTTATTATGGATGAAAAGTTTATTCTAGTTGGTGATGATGGAGGTAGGACCAATTTGATTTTTGAGTTTATTTGATGCTATTTTTGTTGTTTTTAGGGGACTAGCCCAGGGCCTTAGGGTTTGATCAGAGATAAGTCTTGCCTATGTTATACATGCAAAAACCACATAGTTCAACTGGTTTGATATGAGTGTCTTTTTGATCTTTTTCTATTTTTTCAAATGTTTTTTTTTGGGGGGTTTGGATTTTTGACTAAGTTAATATAAAGCGTGATAGATACCTAAGGGAATTGACCTAAGGCCTTAGGGGCTGATTAGAGATAAGCATTGCCTATGTTATACATGCAGAGACCATGCAGTTCAACTGGTTTGATAAGAGTATGTTTTTGATCTTTTTCTATTTTTTGAATCCTTTTGGGTTTGGAGTTTTTGACTAAGTTAAAAGAAAACATGATAGACACCTAAAGGGATTGACCTAGGTCCTTGAGGGCTGGTTAGAGATAATCCTTACCTAGGTTATACACGCATAGACCATGTATATTGACTAGTTTGATAGGAGTATGTTTTTTATGTTTTTCAATTTTTTGAATGTCTTTGGGTTTTGAATTTTTTACTAAGTTAAAAGAAAGCATGATACACACCTAAGGGGATTGGCCTAAGGCCTCGGGGGATAATAAGCCTTTCCTACATTATACGCATAGAGACCATATTCTTTGACTCCTATTGACTCAAAGCATAACATGTTTTTGGGATTTTGGATTTTTTACGACTTTGTTTTGATTTTTGTTTGTTTTTTGGATGTTTTTATTTTTGATACTTTTGACCATAATGGGATATACAAGGATCCAAACCACTACCAATTTTGAGAATTTTCCCACCGATTGAGAAAATATTACCTTCATTGGGGATGTAAAATGCTTTGAAGGTTACCCTGGTAGTGTGTTGGTGGTACACCTTGTTATTGGGACAAATTGTTTTGAAGGTTACGCTGGTAGTGCATTGGTGGTACACCTTGTTAAGAAAATTGATTTTGAAGGTTACCTTGGTAGTGTGTTGGTGGTACAACTTGTTTTTGGGATGAATTGCATTGAAGGGTACCCTAGTAGTGCATTTGTGGTACCCCTTGTTGTTTAGAAAATGTCTCAATCACACTATGAGTTAGAAGACATAGATCAAGATTTATTCTAAAGCAAGATGTAATTGCTTGCCCCTAATGTCTAGCAATGTGGGTGATGGATTATCTTGTGATAGGATAACATGTTTGGATAGAGTATACCCCTTTGGGCAATGCCTCATGGGTCAGATAATGCTAGATAAGATAAAATCAATGATAGTGACCCATGTCAAGATGTTTTCCATACAAAAAAGTGAAGTGTACATCAAACCTTTTCCAAGATCAGGATAAGTTGTATTTGGATAAAAATGGGTTTAATTTATTATGGATAAACTGAGATGCTTCCACCTAAAAAGGTGCACGTACATGCTCATTTCTACACATGACACCTTTTTTCTAGGTTTTCATCATGGTACTTGTCCAAAGCGCCACCATAGTGGTTTTCACTGGAGGAAGATTTTTCTCTTGACTATTTTCTTTATTTTTTTCTTGATTTTCTTATGTCATACAAGACTCCTATTTACTAGGTTTTCATCATGGTCACAATTTTTTGTTCATGTTTGTTAGAGTAATTGGGTATTTACTTTATTAATTAAACAATATTTGTTTAATTACGTAAAACTCCCTTTTACCTCTTTTCACTTAAGCTAACATTAGGTGCATAATAATTAATTACTTTATTAATTATTATTGTGCAAGCCTAGGGTTTTCCTTTTTAGGGTTTTCATCTATATGTAGTTGAAAACTATCTTTTGTATCATTAATTCATTTTACATTTTTAGGTGAATACATTGCTCCACATTCTTGAGCATTTCCTTTGTTGCTTCTCTTTGCTTCTCCTTGTAACAGGTTATTTGCTTGCAAAGATCTTTTGGGCTTCTGTGGTGTTGTATCTTCTCAACTCCAAGATGGTATCAGAGCTTTAGATTTGTAGCTGCTTGTTCTTGTTTTGAGATTTTGCATTGGAAGAAAATCTAGGGTTCTAAGGTTTTTTTTGGGTGGATTCAGCCTACTCTGAATTTTAGGTTCACTTTGGGCTCAAATGGACAATGCATTTTGATTCGTAGTGCCCAAAAAACCCTAAAACAACTATCATCGATTTTGGCCACAGTCAACCAGGGTTGCATCAATTTTAAAACAAAAAAAAATTTAAAAAAACAAAGGATTTTTTGATAAATTTTTATGCCGCCCATGTACTTTTCGGTCACCGCCCACTCGCTACCAAGCAGCCACTAGCACGCCACTTTCACGCCACCCGTGCTCTACTCGGCCACCGAGCTCCCACCGCTACCGCTTCGCCGACCCTGCCTGGCTCTATCGACTCCGTCCGAGCTTTGCTACGCTGACCCTGCCTGGCTCCACTTGCTTCGGTCGCCACCCGAGCTTCGCCGAGCTCCCTGCATACTCCACTCGACACTACTGTGTTTGCTCCCTGGCCGCCTCGCCCAGTCCATCGTCGTCGAGCTCGCTGACTTGCTCCCTCCGGGCTCACCAGGCTCGCCGACCCAAGTCGATTCTTTAGCTCCCGTGGGCTTCAAACAGACCCTTGCCCGGTCATATGGTGACCAAGAGCTCCTCCAATTTCAGCCCCCTGGTTCACCCACATGACCAGGGGCCCTTTTTTTAAGCTCCCGGGTGCTAGAGGGGTCTAATAGGGCTTTTTTTTTCCTCTCTCATGAAATCAGGCATAACTCGGGCATTTTAGCTCCGTTTTTCGAACAGAAAGAAGCGTTGGAAAGCTAGTTTCGACATCAATCTGATGGTGTAGGTAATTTTATAAATTTTTTACCAATCTAGATATTTTTTACCAGTCAAAGTGAGGTCTACTTTCTTCACTTTCGGGGTCATAGAAGATGCAAACGAACTCCATTTTTCAAACTTGAATAGGCATTGGAAAGCTATCAACATGCTCTATTCAGTGATGTGATCTATTTTATTAGAATTTTCACCAAGTACATGAGAATTTTTCTTGAAGTATTTTTTTCTTATGCATTGCTTCCTTCTTCTCAGTTTGTACTAGGGTTTGGGTTTATCTTTTGTGGGGGGGTGTTTTTTCTCTTGCTTTCTGTCATTTATATTAGAGAACTAGAACAAAAAAACTCTCAAAAATACAAACCCTTCTACATCTTCTGTCTATTCTAAAAGATCACATAATAATTAAAAACACAAGCAAGTACAGGTGGAGGGTTTCATGGCAGACTCTTTAGTTGAGCTACTCACATCACATAACTATCACACTTGGAAGTCTCATATGATGAGGCTACTCAGGTCACGAGGGTTATGGTCTTATTTAGATGAGGTTCAGCCTTAGTTGCAGCATCCTTTTGAGATTATGCAGCATAGGAACAAGATGGATGAGGCTATGGGTTTGTTATGCATGCATGTTTCAGATAGTCTTTTGTTTCACCTTGATGCTTTCCTCACTCCTCGAGCCACGTGGCTGAAGTTTGAGACACTTTTTGGAACCATTAATGAGTTTCGTGCATTACAGATTGAGGCAGAACTGACTTCATTGTTACCTGATTCATTTCCCACTATTGAGGATTTTTTGAACAAGTTCAAAACTATCTGCACTATTTTACAGGGTTGTGGGAAGAACAAGACAGACATAGAGTGCATTTACTTGATTCTTTCAAAGCTTCATGGTCCATTTTAGGTATTTGCTTCCTCCTTTTACTCCACCATGGATGGTTTGGGTGCCAGTTTTACCATGCCTACCTTTGATTTGTTTTGTGAGCATTTGTCTTGGGAACAGTCTCACCTTTCTCAGATGGATATGCTCTCAGGTTCAAAGAGAAAAGCATTGGTTGCTCAGTCACCAAAGGGGAAACAGAAGCAAAAACTAAGGCCCAAGAAAGATTTTGCAGGTAGTGAGCATTCTTCCAAAGTTTGATTCTAAACCACCATTTAATCCAAAACATGAGAAATCTTCGAAGTCTGGTGAGTCTTCCTCCAAGACTAAGGAGAAATCAGGAGACACTTGCAGTTTCTAGGTGTTGGAAACGATTAGAGGCTTTAGAGGACACCATGTAGCAGCAACATATCTCCTCACCTCAGTCTTCTTCTTCTTCCACCACAGGGAAGGGTCATGCTCTCACTACACGAGCATTGACCAATGGGTCCACTTTGATTTTAGACTCTGGTGCTTCTCACCATATGACTCACACTCAGCAGTTGGTCACTTCTCTTACCTCTTGTGGTACTTCACAGATTACAGTGGGTGACTCTTCATAGCTTTCCGTCTTGGGTTTAGGTTCTGTCTCTTTGGATGAGGGCAATCTACAGGATGTTTTGGTTGTTCCTAACATTTCGACGAACCTCTTGTCCGTTTATCAAATTTTCCACACTAGCTCTGGTAAGACAATTGAGTTCTCACCACATGATGTGGTTATTCAAAACCTCCATGATTCTGATTTGGTTGTGGCTACTGCGAGTGTTGATACTGCATCTCATCTTTATAGATTTGATGGATTTGCACCTTCTGAGGGTACAGGTTCATCTCTTATAGCACATGCAGATTCGGTGAGTCAGCTTTGGCATGAGCATTTGGGCCATGTTAATTACAGATATCTTCAGCAAATGAATACACAGTCACTTGTTCTTGGTCTTCCATGGATTTCCTGCACTGATGGTGTTTGTCATGGTTGTGTGCTTGGAAAGCATCACAGGGATCCCTTTCCGAAGGGAAGTACCACTCGTGCTTTGACACCCTTGGAGTTAATTCATAGTGACCTCATGTCATTTCCACTCCTTCTTTTTTAGGGGCCAAGTATGTACTCACATTCATTGATGACTTCTCCAGATGCACATGGTTGTACTTTCTTAAGTACAAGTCTGATGTCTTTGATTCCTTTCATGTCTTCAAGACATTTGTAGAGAAGTAGTCTGGTCTTTCTATCCAGCGGATACGTACAGTTAATGGGGGGGAGTATGTGAATCAGGCTTTCAGAGATTTTTGCATTGAGCATGGTTTGCAGCATCAATTTTTTGTTCCCTACACCCCTCAATAGAATGGTATCATTGAGCGAAAGAACATAAATTTATGGGAGATGGCTAATTGTATGATTCAGTCCAGGTCCATGGATTCGTCCTTTTGGGCTAAGGCAGTCAATTGGGCCAACTATATTCAGAATCAGATGCCTCACAAGGTGATTCGACATATGATTCCTGAGGAGGCTTGGTCTCATGACAAGCCTGATATTTCATCATTTCGAGTATTTGGTAGTGAGGCATGGGCTTTTATTCCTGATGCTCAGAGGAGAACTATGGAGCGGAAGAGTCGACCCCTCATTTTTGTCAGCTACTATGAGGTTGTTAAGGCATACAGGTTGTTTGATCCTGATTCCAGAGAGGTCCTATTTCGATGGGATGTTTAGTTTGATGAGCACCTTCCTCCAGTTGATACCTTGTCTCCAGTGTCCACTTCACTACCTACTCCACCCAGTACAGCTCTTCAGGATTATTTTAAGGATTCTGATGAGGATATTGATGATCCCCCATCTCCACCTCCACTTGCTCCACCTCAGAGGCCCAAATGGGCTCGCTTTACTATTGAGGCAGTAGGATCTATGGCCGGTGATCCTTCAGACACTCGTCACACTCATTCTCATACTACAGGTTCTAGTCTTTTGACTCATGCTCTTTCAGAGGATCCTCAAAGATTTTCAGAGGCGACAGGTCACCCTGAGTGGGATAGTGCCATGGAGGAGGAGTATTCTTCTTTGATGAGGAATAATACATGGGATCTCTATCCTCTTCCTAAGGGCAGAAAGATGGTTCGGTGCTGATGGTTGTATTGCACCAAGTATGCTGCTGATGGTTATAATGATAAGTACAAAGCACATCTTGTTGCAAAGGGTTTTTCACAGGTTGAGGGTATTGATTACTCCGAGACATTTTCCCTTGTCGCCAAGATGAATTCTATTCGCTTTGTATTATCACTTGCAACTTCTAGAGGATGGCTCATTTTTCAGATGGATGTGAAGTGTGCCTTCTTACATGGTGACCTATAGGAGGAGATCTATATGGAGTAGCCTCAGGGATTTGTTCATGATTCTTCCTTGGTTTGTAGACTTCAGCGTTCATTATATGGTCTCAAACAGGCCCCTCGGGCTTAGTATGAGAAGATGGACTCTTTTTTGCTCTCCATTGGTTTCACTCACTGTCATTTTGATCACACGGTCTATATTCAACATCTTGAGGGTGAGATCCTGATTCTTGTGCTATATGTTGATGATCTTCTCATCATAGGTAGCTCATCCTCTATGATTCAGAATTCTTAGCTCACCTTGATGGAGTAGTTTGAGATGACAGATCTTGGCCTTCTGCACTATTTCCTTGGTCTTCAGGTGATTTAGTCTTCAGAGGGGATCTCCATTTACTAGCATAAGTATTCTTTTGATATGCTTCAGTGCTTTGGCATGCTTGATTGCAAGCCTACCCCCACACCTTTTCAGTCAGGGGTTGTTTTGACTACTACTTGCCCCACTCCTTCAGTAGATTCTACACTTTACAGGAAGTTGGTTGGCAGTTTGTTGTACCTGACTCACACTCGTCCTAATCTTTCCTTTGCGGTTGGTCTTGTCTCTTGATTGTCACATGATCCTCATGAGAGTCATTGGCAAGCTGCCAAGTGTATTTTGAGGTACATTTAGGGCACCACTTCATACGGAATTCACTACACATTAGGGGATCCTCACATTGTTGGCTACACTGACTCAAATTGGGCTGGTGATGTCAATGATCAGAAGTCTACTTCTGGATTTGTTTTTTGTCTTGGCTCTAGTCCTATCACATGGTCGTGTAAGAAGCAGACTGCTCATGCATTATCATCTATAGAGGCTAAGTATCGAGTTGTTGTGCTCACTAGTCAGGAGATTTTATGGCTTCGTCAATTGATGACTAATTTTGGTTTTCCTCCTGATAGTCCCACTATTCTTTGGTGTGACAATCAAAGTGCTATACACATTTCACGCAACCTGGTGGAGCATCAGTGGATGAAGCACATTGAGCTTCATATGCATTTCATCAGATAGTTGATTCAGGATGGTTCTCTCATCTTGGAGTATGTTCCCACTACCGAGCAGGTTGTAGACATCTTCACGAAACCTTTTGCATCTCCGCGCTATCTTCAGTTGTGCTCTATGCTTGGGGTGATGGAAGTTGTCCTTGGGGGGTCTTTATGAGGCCTTCCTTCCTTCATGTTTCTTTTAGCATGTTGTTCTATCTCTTTTTGGAGAGGAGTTTTTCCCACTGGGTTTTCTCCTTTTTCTCCGTTTCATAGAGATTTTTTTGTACTTGGGTACCTGATCTGGCCTTGTTGTTGGGACCCATTGCTTTTGCTTTCAGTAGCTTCTTCTAGGTTTTAGCTTCTCCCTATGTCTATCTTAAGGGGGGGTGTTAGAGTAATTGGGTATTTACTTTATTAATTAAACAATATTTGTTTAATTACGTAAAGCTCCCTTTTACCTCTTTTCACTTAAGCTAACATTAGGTGCATAGTAATTAATTACTTTATTAATTATTATTATGCAAGCCTAGGGTTTTCCTTTTTAGGGTTTTCATCTATATGTAGTTGAAAACTATCTTTTGTATCATTATTCATTTTACATTTTTCAGGTGAATACATTGCTCCACATTCTTGAGCATTTCCTTTGTTGCTTCTCTTTGCTTCTCCTTGTAACAAGTTATTTGCTTGCAAAGATCTTTTGGGCTTCTGTGGTGTTGTATCTTCTCAACTCCAAAAATGTTGAACCACTTGGTGGTGCTCATGTAGATATTGTTGGTGCTAATATGTGTGTCATTATTTTCATTATGTGCCAATGATATCCTACTTGGAGGAGGTTTTTTGCTAAGATAGGGTGCTTGAGTGTAACCCCTGATAATTTTTATCTTCTTTGTTGATACTAGAGTTAACCTGTCCTAGATGTGCACATCATGATAGGCTACCCTTAGAATCCTTACGATAAATATTTTCTGCCAACACATGGTCAATGTGATATTTGGATATCATGGATTACAAAATAGGTTGATTGGTATGAGATTTAGATGGATTGGTTGATATTTTGGAACCTTTTATTTTCAAAACTTGGGATGATGAAAAATGATGGGTGGATATGGAAATTCGATTGGGACCAATGTATTCATATACCTTGTAGGTTTCTCTTGAAGCTTTCTTTTGTATTGCCTAACATTTTTTATGGATGAGCTTCCATTTTTTATTTTTCTCCATAGTTTCTTTGACTTATAGAATTTGATAGGGATGATTTTCTTGTTTTTTCTTTGGTATCCATTTGTATTGGATTTTTCCATGTTTTTTTTCTTCAATGACTTGTTCCTTTCTTTGATATAGATTTTTCTCTTATTGTTGGTCCCAATTAGAGGGTTGAAATATGCATGGATGATGATTCGTGATATGGCTAGTTGTAGTGTTTGTAGCGGTTTCATCATAAGGACTCTTCATGCTTTCTATGTTGATGTGTGTGTTAGATAAAGTTTCCCTCAGTATTATAGAGGTATCATTGATATGTTTCGATTCCTTAATTTTTGAATAACCAATACCTTGATGCTTAGGATTTTAATAATCTACATTGGTTCCAAGATACCCTATTTATGTCTAAGCATAATCCTCTACCTTGATAATGCATTTGTTGATTTTTTTTTAATTTTCAATAGGATATGATTTACCTTGGAAACAAGGTAATAATCCTTCTCTACTCTGTTGTGGATCTTCAAAGGTGATAGATTCTTCATTGGTATGATAGGTTGATCTGAAAAAGGTAACTAATCTAAATTTATAAGTGATAGGATCCTCCATATGTGGGATGACTTCTCGATTGATATCTTTGGCTTGATTTTGTAAAATATTAGATTTTCATGGACCTTCAAAATATATTGGTGCTTCTTTGACTATTGCATACCCAGTGCTCTGTTTCTTAGGATTGTTAATTATCTTTTTTGATTTTAAGATACTATGCTCAATATTTTTGTACTTTGTGTCTTCAATATTCTTGGAGGATGTTTCTAATTTGAATGCTTCTTCTTGATCAATTTCTAATATGTCCATAGATTCTACTATGCTTTGATCATATGTAAATATGTTAAGAGTAGGAGACCCTTGTTCTTTGGTAATTTTATCAAGAGTATGAGACTCTTGTTTTGGATGAATATAATCTATACTTCCATTAAGAGTAGGCATCTCATGCATAGATATATGTTGATTTGGTATATGGATTTTTTCTTCTTTTCAAAAACCTTGGATGTCATTGGAGAAATACACCAAGTCATTGTAGTATTTTGATTCTAGGGATTCTTGATCTTGAATTTGTGTGGTATTATCTTTGATATGCTTTGGTTCAAATTCTTGACATGGATCAATTTGAAATAAGGGATTCCTTGTAAAGGATCCTTGGATTTCCTCAAAATGTGGACATATGGGTGATAGCTCTTGGCTTATATTCTCTACATTGGGTATAAGTGTTGGATTAAGAGTCTCTTGATCATCAATATGTACTTTCATGAGGTTGGATGATGTCAATATATCTTGGGTTGGATCATTACTAGACTGTGGTGATTTATTTTTATCATGCTTGGGATTAAATTCTTGATATTTTTCCTCTTGCTCATTGGATGATGTAGAGATGGTGTCGATGTGATCAGTTGTAGATATATCTTGATCCTTGTTTTTAAATTTTTAGGTTGATATATTGTCAATATTGTCATTGGTAGATGGCCCTTGATTGTTGTCTTCAATAGCTATTTATCCTTGATCAATAAGGTCTTGCATGAGTTTTTTGGGTGTAACACACTTTGATGCATCGTGACCTTTTATTCCATGGTATTTAGAATAGGCCTTATCATCATACCATGTGAATTTAATGGTAGGTTCACCACTTTGTGATGGTTTTGGAAGTGTGATAAGTTTAGAATTGAATACTTTTCTTAACACCCCCACAATTGTCTCCCCTAAAGGAGTGTATTTATGTTTAGCAGTGTGGTTGGATTGTAAGGCTTGTTGTGGTGGGGATGGATTTTGAGATGGAATTTCTTGTTGTTGGAAAAACAAGGATAGACAACTGAGAGGGGGGGTGAATTAGTTGTTGCAGAGATTAAACTTATTCAAACTTAATAAAACTTTAATCTCATATGTGATAAATAATAGTGCAAGAATAAATCAAAAACACATCAGAAACACATGAACACCAATATTTTTATACGTGGAAACCTTGTTAGGGGAAAAACCATGGTGGATGTTAGTCCACAAGATTATACCTTGTTAAAATAATAATAAAAAATAAATAAGGAATGCACTTGCATTCAGACACACTGCCTAGAGCTCACTACTCAAAGGGAAGGATCACTACCTTACATAAGACAATCAGATTAAATCCATATGATGAACATGAACTGAGAAATTAGCTTATTCATAAGGTTGATTAAAGTTCCAATTAGGCACAAATACACTTATTCACACTTTGCTCTACGTTCTTCACACTCTTCTCTACATTCAGATGATCTGATCTTTATTCGCTCATACACACACACACTTTCACACTGTCACACCCTTGAATTATCTCAAACAATCACTCTTATATATTTGCTACATGGATTTACATCAACAACTCTATCGGCCATAAAATAATGAATACATTACAAACTGTTGGCCTCAATACATCAATAAATCTTAATGTGTACCAACCTAAGTTGACCACAACATAGAGAGGACCTAAATCAACATCCTCAAATATGCAAAACAATAAAATATTAATCCATAAAGTCTACAACACGCTATCACCATCATGTCACCCAAGAACATGAAAATACCAACACATGAAGGAAAGATCTTCAATCATGAACACATCGATCAATGTAGATGCACTATACTGATAAAGCATGATCAAGGAACATCACTGAACATCTTAGAAACATACACAACAACCCAATTTACCATCATTACAATTTCATCTTTCAGAAACACTTTCTACAGTAAAAAAATAACAATAGGAACATAGGACTTCATAACTTCCTCAATCCTCGATGCGTACCACTGAAAATTTTGGATAGCATACTAGATAGGCTCAACAACAAACCCTTTAGTGTATGCCTTCAGACCATCAAATTACAAAACTTTCCATTACTCTGACCTTCTTAGCTTCACTGACTGCCTGTAATATATTTATTACAATTTTCTCAAATATTATCGACATATGGGTATGTGCAGGATTATCATGGTAAAAATAGGCCCTTCAATGGCAAAAAATTCAAAAAAATCAGAGTTAGGAAACTTGAAATAAAAATTTGAATAAGTTATCTATATTATTTCAAAAATATGTAACAATAGAATTTTTAGAAAATTGAATGTAGTTTCTAAATTACTAGGTTTTTTTTTAAATAAATAAAATCTATTTGGTGAAAATTTGAAATTTCAATACAGTAGTACTTAAATTTCATGGAAAAAATAAGAAGTAGGTGTTTGTTTGACCACCCTAACCACACTAAAATGATAATATTTTTTTATAATATTTTATATATAAGTAGAGGACTCATGTCCTGATGTGATGCATAATATTTTATAATTTTTTTCCAAGTAAATAATTAATTATAATTTTTTTATGAAATATTTAAAAAAATATAAAGACTTGTATGTTTGACCACCTTAAATTGGTCAAAACTTCAAGAAATTAATTTTTTTCTTTTTTAATCTTATAGTATGCAAAGAATAGAATGTGATGCATGTTTTGGATTCAAAAAAAATGATACCATTTGAAAGCTATAAATGTTTTTCAATGAGCCTAAAAATCAGGACTTTAGTCGTAATTCAATAGAAAATGAATAATAATAATTTATCAAATTCAAAGTAAAGCATAATTTACATTGGTGGAAAGCTGAGAATCTCCTTTAAAAAACCTTTTCGTTTCACCAATTTTGGGTAAAAAAGGTCGTTAGCTACATACCCATCATATTACCACTTTTTGGCCCATCATGATCCTGCACATACCTATATACAGCCTTCAAAATCATCAGTGTTAATAGTGTTGACATCAATGACAACCAAATATCAGCAATACAACTTCAGCATCCAACAATCTCTAACAATCTTCCCCTTTGGCATTGATGGCAACACATGATGTGAAAAACACCATCAACACACTTCTCTCCCTTTGTTCTACAACTCTCCTCTCATAGCTCTTCTCTCCCTTTCTTGACTCTTCTCCTCCTTACTTCAAGAGTATTTCACATTATTCTTCTCCCAAATTTTTCACATTGCTCCTCTCCCCCTTTGACATCAATGGAAAATGTACACATGCTTTGAACCACATATCTAAATCTCCTAACTACTCCCCCTGAGTAGCAACCACCATAACATCAATCTAAAACAAGATTTGACTGTGAGTCCATAGATTGATGCAAAGATTTACATCTTAGTTTAGATTAGGAGGGGAAATCACCCCTAACTTTCCTCTGAGATACACAAAAGTAACCTTAGGCAATAATTTAGTGAAAATATCTGCAATTTTCTCCTCCGTAAGCACATATTCCAGTTTAACTTCCTTCTTACACACTTTGTCTCTCAAAAAGTGATACTTGATAGATATATGCTTTGTCTTTGAATGTACTACCGGATTCTTATAAATGTTAATGGCACTTGAGTTATCACAAAATATAGCAATTAGCTCATTATACTCAACTTTGATATCTCTCAGCATCTATTTCATCCACAATACTTGAGTACAGCTATTTGCAGCAGCAATATATTCTACCTCAACATTAGATAGAGAAATGGAATTTTCCCTTTTACTTAGCCAGGAAACAACTTCTTCCCCAAGAAGAATGCACCCACCACTTTTGCTTTTCCTGTTATTTACATCTCCTACTGGTTGATGGTCAAAATGACACAAACAACTTGAAAACAAAATATTTATACTCTATTTCTCTTGAAAAAGAAAGACAACATATAGTAGCCTAACTTCCAAGGTCCTATTAGTTGGCTCTCAACTGTCTGATTTCACTCAATTGGCCAATGCAGCTATAATATTCAAGGGGCCTTTGCTGGTGATAAAAAATTCAAACTGTATTGGATTCATCAATCTATGTTTAATGGGGGTTTAAATTAAAAAAAAAAAGATAGATCAAGGCACAGATCACTAAAACATGAAAAAAATTCTTTAACATCCAGACATATGTTCTTAACAACTAGTGTTTCTTAACATATCAAAGCCATAACATGATGCAATTCACAGAACAATCCATACTATTGCATACATTCATAGTGCTTAATTTAATCATCACAACCATTCATGAAAATACCACAAGATTAAAAAAAAAACTCCTCATTTGTTGCCAATAATATAGATCAATAAACATATAGCAATTCCATTCATAGACAATTTAATGAAATAATCTTTAAAATATGGTTTCCCCTATTGATTCACATCAAATAAGAAACATTTATGCACAACAAACTCACTAGCATATAGACCGATTATGGTCCATTAAATTCATCTAGGAAGATCAATTCCAACATAAAGCTGGATAAAAAGTGTATCTAAATTCAATATGAACTTAAAAAGTATCTTTGCTCAAAGCTATAAAAATACTATCTGCTATCATCAAGTGGCTAATTCTACTTTCATCAATTGACCTTTACAATATGGAGCTCAAAAATACATATAGACATGCTACGCATAAATCCTATCAATCAAAAATTGAGACCCACTAATCAAGGAACTAGAAATGTATCAAGAAACTAGACTGACTGATCTTCAATTCAAAATTTGATTACCTTGTTGTGCAAAATCTAACGCCCAAAAAGAGATAGCACTGGCTAAATAGAACCTTTAGTTCAAAGGTTGATTGCACTGTGAAATAGGAGAGAAAAGGGGAATTCATGTGCCCAAAATAGGATATTTTTCTACCAACTCAATCTTGTGTTGTTTTCTCAAGAAGATATTCATCATAGCTAGAGAACACTTGTTGAATGATTTCCACATCAAGCCTATTGACCTAACTGTCTTCAAATTTTATTCTTTTCAACTTTGCTGAGGAAAATTCCTGCATATCTTTCAACTTGGTCAACTCCCTCTTGGAAGCTTTCACCTCTTCTTTAATATCCATCATCTTCTTTCTACATGACCTCTTGAAATCTGGTGTTCCATTTCTCCTTCAATTGATCCAAAGCCATGCCTTCTTTAACCGATATGTCTACATTGACTAAAATAGCTACTACAACTTCTAGTTCATCAAGTTGCTCATTCAAGTCTTTACTAGCATGTTGAATTTCATTCCTATGTTTATATATCAAATCAGACCTAAACTGGATTATGCTTGAGGATTTTTCCAAGAAATTTGCATTATCTTCTTCAAGTATTGATTGCTCTAGAAGAGTTGATTTTGGCAACTTACTGTTATCTTTCATTTTTGAACATACCCCCTATATTCCTCCTCCTATTCTCCTAGAGTTGAGATATGATTACCCATTTCTTCTATCAACTCAAGTGTTGTTTTATGGATTTCAAAATTGTTTACCAACACCTCACCCACTTCTTGATTGAGCTTGTCAATCCATCTATTCAACATTCTAGACTTACTCCTCATTTGTACTAAATCATCAACTTCTCTTTTGCTGGGTAATACTAGAGTTTCCAAGGAAACAACTTGTTGGGACCTAGGAGTGGAAACATCTCTTAAGAAACTATGCAATTGATCCAACTAAGCCTTAAGCTCATCCTTTCTTTCTTTATCTTTGATCATCCTGGACTTTGTGGAGGAAGCTACAACATCAATAAGATTCATTTGTTGATTCCTTGTAGGCCTTCCTAAGTTGACTGTGCCCAATTGATAATCAATCACTTGCATATCTTGCCTATCCTTGTCCACCACCATAATTGCACATTCAACAATGGTATCTCCTGCCTCTGTGATCCTTATGGAATGAAGAACCCTATCCTTTTTCTTAGGTCTTTCCTTTTCTATCTCCTTCATAATTTCTTCCCAATTAAGAGGTTTTGGTGGAGCTAACTTCTTCTTCCCAAGATCCAGCTTTAACCATGTAGGAGCACTAGGAGTGGTAGCCATCATTGTAGAGGAAGAGGCAGTAGTAGTAGTAGTAGAAGATAGTGGCTGCAATAAAGTAGCTTTAGGTTGAGAATCAACCTCCTGCACAGTTTTTTGTTCCTTTTCTGCATATTCTTGTGCAACACTCTCAGCCTCTTCCTTATCCTTCTGCTCCAACAACCTATTATCTTCTTGTTCCTTTTTCAAATGCTCTTCCTCTAACCTCTTTTCTTCAATAAATTTATCTCTCTCTCTCCAAGTCTTTGAGCTTGTCCCATGGTTCTTTTTCCTTTTTTTGTTGCTTAGCAAGCTCCTCAACATCCCTTTCCTTTTGCAAGTGTTCTTCTTCCTCCCTTTTCTTATAGGCCTCTTCAACAATTTTAAATTTAGCCTCAAGGTCTTCCCTTTCTCTTCTTTGTTTAGCCTTCTCTTCTTCAAGATTATGGATCTTTTGTAGTATTTATAACCTGTCATTCTCCTCCTTTACTCTGAGCTCCTACTCCTTTTGTTGTTTCTGCTTGGCCAACTCATCAGCTTTATGTTTGGCTTCTAATTGTTGTTGCTGGAGTAATGAATTAGCTTGTGCCTTTGCATCCATTTCTTGTTGTTTTTCCAATGCTTCAACTTGTTCTTTGGCATCTGACTCTTGTTGTTTTGGCAATGCTTCAGCTTGTGCCATTGCATCTGATGCTCTCTTAGGTTTTTCAAACAACATCCATTTGTCCTCCTCTATCAAAACATGCTCAATTCCTACATCCTCAATTTCATGAAGAGGTGTCTCCTCCAATGTCTCCTTATCCGATAGAGTACAATCAAAGTCTATCTCTAATTCATGTATTTCAACCTCAAGACCCTTTCCCTTTAAAGTTTCAGCTTCCTTATGAAGGGTTCCCCTAGGAATTTCTCCACTTGGATGCTTTGTAGGAGGGGTTTGAGGAGACAACTCACCTACACTGATGTTGAGACCCCAAGTCCTATTGGGACTTCTTCTTCATGTGCTTCAGCTAGATCTTTAGCTAGCAGTTCAAGTTCAAACTCCTCTATATCAGGACGAAATAATTCCAAGGGTTCCTAAGGAGGCATTCTTCTTTTCATCCCCTTGTACCCTTGAATGGTACTTTCACCTTTCTTTTTCTTAGAATTTTGACCTCCAGGATCCTTGGTTCTTAGCATGACCCATTGGATGCTTCTATCCAACACTGGACTTACTATCTGTTTAATATCTATAGTCTCCTCTGCACCCCAATCTATAGGATCCAAGTTCTTGGTACCTATATTTTGTATCTCATATAGGGGATCCAAAACCACCCCATCCTATGATAATGCTTTAGGAATGTCCACCTTGACCCCATGCTCCACCATGAGTGGGATAGACAATCTTTCATAATTTATTTTCCTTAAGTCATACTCATCCTAAAGATCACTCCAAAGTTCTTCTAATAGATTGAAGTACTTATCAAAAATAGAAGCAAGCAAAGCATTCATCTTCTTCTTTGGATCAAAGGGATTCATAGCAGTTTACAAGCCCAACTTTAGATGCATCAATTCATTGCAAACAACCTTACCTCCCACAAGGTGTGGAAAAATATATTCACCCAACTTCATGGGGAACTTATGACAACCAGGCTTATCTTTATACCAAATTTAGAATCAACCCCCAAAGCTTGATAAATGAATTCCATTAAAACAATCCTATTGCTGCACCATTGAGGGAGTAGGTGAGGGTGACCATCAAATCCAGCCAGCCTAAAATAAGTAAACTTGGGGTATTGGATAAATCAATATCCCCACTCTGTGATGAATGCCATGGCCTCCTTGCTCAATCTATATCCTACATCTCCCATAAGTTGTTTAATAATGATATATAGAAAATGTGTCATTAACCCTTTTGTAATGTAGTTTAGAAGTTTGCAAGGTGAGCTAATCATAATTATTCCACACCTTGTTTTGTCCATCAGCTTCTCCCAAAATCCCCACTCTATTTAAACCTAGAAAAATGCCTCTCTTTGCTGCTGCATAAATGACATAAGAGGTCATGAAGAAACTCTTGGTTTCTCTCGCTCAAATCATTTGGTTGTGTATGCTTTCAGACACAATCATGGGCTAATCAAATTGTTGCCTGCCATCTAGGATTTTCTAAATGAAGGGTAACATCCATTCTTTAAAGTGAAGAGCATCCCTTTTCCTAAACACTCTTGAAAGCATCATTATAATGTCCCCAACCTCCTTGTAGAACTCTGCCCTTTTAGGCTGATCTGGAAGCTTAACTAGAGAATTTTTCCTAGTTCTCATCCATTTCTTATTCAAATAAGTTTTGTTGGCTTGCTTATGATTACTATATATTTTCAAAGCCTCCGCCTCATTGAGTTTCCTAGGATTCTTTGGATTGGGTGCATTGAACATAAATTGAAGCATTTAAGGAGTTAAGTCAATGATGGAATTGCCATATGAATCCACACACTATCTAGTAGTAGGATTATAGGCTCCAACTGTTATAATTATTAGTTCAGGACATTGGTTTGAAAAAGGAAATATAGTGATATGAGCCAAGCTAGATTTAACTATTCCTTGGGTCCTTCTTGTTACCTCTTCAACAAAAATTTTAGAGTACAATTCTTCACAATGGAATGGACCCAAGTTAGTATGAGTTACATCTACCCAATCAAAATCCACTTTATTGGCAGTGATGGAAAAACCCCGATGATTATACCTCAAGGTATAAGGGATTTGTATTGGCTTAACCTTTTTAGGCTTTGCTCCTGGTTTTGAAGTCTCTATAGGTTGACTCCTTTGAGAAGCCTCATCGAATGTTCCTGACATCTTAATTTCTTCATCAAAACCCAATATTAGATCCACAAAAAGTATGAAAATCTAGGTTAGAGATCTCACCCTTCATATACACTGGAAGCGAGACTAGGCAAAGGACATCCTTAGAAATCTTTTAAAACATCGTCGAGGATAGGACCGGAATGGTCATTGAACTCACAACAAACCATATAGCGGGATTAGAGATGGAGTCAGAATGAGAATCAAGACTAGGTATAATGAAGAATTTTCAAATTTATATATCGCTCTGCTTCTGCTTCCGACAAAGTGAAAGATGTTTTAATAATTTATAATTCATCAGAAGCAGGCTCAAAGATGGATCGAACATCTACTGCAAAGAAAGGCTCGAGAATAGAATTAATCCTGGATCCGACTCCGGTTAAATAAAACATGACGTCATTAGAAATTTTGACAGTAGAGCGAATGACACCATGGGAAAAAATAAGGTTACCTAACAAGTCAAGGAGGCTTAAAATAATAGTACCAAACCATCCCCCCATATGACCAAGGGGAGACACAACAACTAGGGCACAATTTTAAAACTTATCAGAGACGCGCAAAACCCTAGTTTATCAAAAAAACTTTCAACTTAACCCTACTCAAAATCAACAAGTCAAAACACAAAAGGAGTGGCAGGTAAAGTAATAGATCAAAGAACACCATATAACCATGTAGTAGATGATGGACACCCCAAAAACCTAGGGAACAACTGTACAGGCACAAAGAAAAAATGTGAAAACAATCATTGCCAAGTAAAACAAATGAGAAAATGATAGACAGCTAAATAAAACAAAAATAGAGAAAGAAATGAAGACAAAGGAAACAAAAGAAAAGAAAAAGAAAATTAAAGAAAACAAGCAAGGATTCGAATGAAAATAGTCACAAACCCTCCGAAGAACAATAGACCAAACAAGCACAATGAATGACAACAAAGAAGACAAAGAACAAAAATCCTACCTCAAAAGAAACCCAACAAGTTGGCCTTTGATGCGAATCTGCGCACAAAATGCTTGACCTCCGATTGAATCATGCTCCCAAATTCTCTACCTCAACTCTGGTAAAATATTACTTGTTAAACAATAATAATAACCAATGGTGTTAACCTTAATTAAGGTTTAAAATCCATTTCCATATGTGGGAGGTCCCTGTAATTAATGTCATTAATGCAGCAGGTCAGATGTGGAATCACAACAGGAACAGGCACAAAACTATTGTGCAACCAAAGTAAAGTCAAACAGCAACAAAAAGGGCGGGACCAAAAACATAATGAGAACCAGGTTTGGAAACTTTTTCCAAGTTTTGAGTTTGGTTCCGGTTCTATTTCCGGTTCCACCAACAACGAAGAAAAGGAAAGAAAGAACCAAAAGGAAGACACCAAGATCAAAACAAGGTAATTAGCATCGATCCCAAGTTTTAAAAAAACAAACTAGAAAGTTGGAGGTGGAGGCAGCATGAAAACAAGTTTGGAACTTTGTATAAATCCCAAACTTAATATTCATTCCGGCTCTGGCTCCATGAAAGAAAAACAAGATAGACCAAAGAGACCAATCAAAGAGATGAGTGGGATCAGAATTGGGAAGGAGTTAGTGAATGAATCTCAAAACAAGTTTCAAATCTAGATTTTGATCCGGTGCCGGTTCCAAGAGAACAAAAGAAAACAAAGTGTTGGAAGAAAGAACAACTCCAAACTTTGTTAAAAAAACAACCAAGGAAAAAAACCAAAAGAGGGGGACCCATTTTGACCAAGGCAAAAGATGGGGTGGTTATGCAAGGCATAACAAATGGTGACTCAACTGGGAAAATGGTTTACCCATTTTCAAGACTCAGTCACCCAAAAACCATCTATCTTATGAATCATGTTAACTTGAATAAGATAAGATATATATAAAATAAGGTTGAGCTGGAATCTTAGATGTATGTGCTCATGAACTATTCCAAATTTGAGTGTGTGCATATATGGTGCATCCTTCTTCATAGACACTTTCTCCACTTCTGAACAACCACACCTAAGATTTAAGCTACATAGGTTGAGTCCTTCAACTGTCGTGCAATGAAATCTTGGGCATTACTTCACTACCAAATAGGCATCCATAGCCCCAACGGAGATACCTCTAGTTCTCTCAAAGCATTGCTCTATTACATATAGGCATCCATAGACCAGATAGAGATACTTGATTCACCCATTTGATATTGAGTTTTCCTTTTCTCTCTTTCTCTTCTTTTATTTTTTACTTAGGCTTCACTTGTGGGGACTCTTTATGAACTTTTCTCAATACTCAAGTACAATTGATCTTAAATGTGGGTTGAGAACTACAATGAATTTCATAACAATCTTGGAATTGGATTTTTCACTTTAATCAAAGATACAACCACCCTGAAATAAATAGGCATTTTTCTTAAGTGGATGTTTATCTATTTTGTGGCAGACTTCGATCATAAGTCATGAGATATTCACAAAGTACCTTTTTCTTTCTTAATATATTTTCAAACCAACATTAAAATGGTCGTAAGACATGAGTTTAGAATGAAATCCTTCAACAAAGCTCCCTGAAAATACCTAAGTCAATTTATCTCCTAGTACCTGTAGCATAATTTGAATAACAACCACTTTTCTTGGAATAGATAGAAATGAAGATCCCCAACGAACAAGACAAAAAAAACCAAAACAAAACAAAAACCAAAGAAAGAACGAATTACATATGATACAATATAGTATAGTTATTCAAAAAATTAGACCTTTATGAGCCAAAGTAATGTTTAAGAAACTAACCATTAACTAGCAATGGAACAGGTTTTCATGTTAAGGCACTTAAACATAAAGCATTCTTGCCTAGTATCTCAGCTACTTGATATGGACCCAACCAAACTCTATCAAACTTCATCTCCCTTATTCTGTTTAGCCTTGTCCCATAGTAGCACAAGATCTAATATCCTAAAGGCTTCTACCTTGGCCCTCTTGTCAAACCAGCATTTGAGGACAGCTTGATGTTTAGAGAATTGCTAGAAAGTAGCATCTCTCTATTCTTCCATATTGAGAAATTTGGTTAGTCTGACCTCGATCCTATCATCCTTTGTATAAAATTCCTGCATAAAATGGAGGATAGGTATTTGCAAATGGATTGGGAAGACTGGATCTTGGCCATAGACTAATTTAAATGGTGAATTTCCTAGGGCGGCTTTGATTCGAGTTTGATCTGCCCATAAGGTAAATATCAACTGAGTGTGCCAGTCCTTAGGATTATTTTCTAACAATTTTTAAATTACTTCCAATAGATTTTTATTAGTGGACTCAACCACTCCATTTCCCCGAGGGTAGTAGTTAGACGAATATTTCAAAATAATCTTATGCTCATAAGACCATTAAATAAATTTGGCTAAAGAAGAAGAAAGGCCATTATCACATACCAGGGCGAATGGCACTCCAAACTTGGTAGTGATGTTCTCAATTAGAAACTTGATAACCACTTATGTGGTGTTGTTTTTGTAGGTTTGAGCTTCACTCTAGTGTGTGTAGTAGTTAGTTGCAATCAGGATGAACTCATGACCTGCAGAAGAGTTTGGATTAATAACACCTACAAATTCTAGTGCCCATTGAGTGAACGGTCTTACCTCATACACTAGTTGCAAAAGGCATTGCTGGATTTGTTTCCCTGGGTGTAAAGGTTTGGCATACATGACATGTTTGGACTTGTTGGTGTGCATCCCAAAACACATAAGGCTAGTAATAGCCTGATCTAAGAATTTGATGGGCCAGAGAATCTACAGATCCATGTCTTGTACCATGTCTTCCATGAAACTCAACAATGGTGTACTTAGCCTCTTGTTGATCCAAACAGTGCAAGTAAATTCCTTGAAAGTTCCTTTCATATATAGATCCCCCTTTGAGCATATAATGAGAAATCTTCACCCTCAATGCTATCCTCTGAGTAACATTCATCCCCTCTGGGCCTCTGTTGTTCAAGAGTTAGAAGATCAAATCTGTGTACCAAGGATCGTTAGTGAATGACTGCATAGTGAACTGTTGACATGTGATATTCTTGTCAACATCCACCATTACCTTTGATAAACCCTATCCTTAGACAAGTTTCATTGGATGAATTTCTAAGTCAAACTCTTGTAAAATAGCCATCCATTTTCCTCTTCTTTCTCCCAATTCACTTTGCATTAGGAGGGATTTCATAGTTGGATCAGGAACTATGGCAATAACCCAACTCTGAAAAATGTAATGCCTCAATTTTTGTATGACTTGAACCAATGCAAAGGCCTGCTTCTCAAGGAGTGGGTATCTCACTTCTATTTTCTTAAATAGGGAGCTCATGAAGGCGATAGGTCTTTCCTCCCCCTCGCCTCTTCGTTGTGTTAAAACAATTGCACATGAATGGTCAGACACAAAAGAATAGATATAGAAGGGCTTTAGATAATCTGGGGTGGTCAAGATAGGCACCTTAGATATTGATTTTTTAATCTATGAGAAAGCAGATTTGGCCTCATTGCTCCATTCTATTTTTTCATCTTTTTTCATCATCTCATTAAGGGGTTTGATGATTTTTGCAAACCTTGTTATAATTTTTTTGACAAAATTAATCCTTTTGAAGAAGGATCTCATTTCTTTCTTACTTCCTGGCCTTGTTAGCTTTAAAATGGCCTCTACTCTATCAAGGTCTATGGATATCCCCTCTTCTGATATGATGTGGCCTAAGAGTTTCCCTTCAGACACTCCAAACACATACTTTTATGGATTAAGGGAGACACCATAGCTTATGTGCTTTTTGAGAACCTTTTCCAAATCTAGAACATGGTCTTTCTAATTCTTTGAGAAGATAGTTATGTCATCTACATAAATAATGATACACTTACCTATTAGATCCTTGAATGCTACATCCATTTCATGTTGAAAGGTTGCTCTAATATTGATAAGGTCGAATGGAATCCTTCGATAGGAAAATGTGCCCCATTTGGTGGTGAAAGAGATTTTCATTCTATCCTCATTGCTGACAAGCATCTGATTATATCTAGAATAGCCATCCAGAAATGACATCATTTGGGACCCATTGACTATTTTTAATACTTCATCAAGAGAAGGCAATAGGTAGTTATCCTTCTCGGAAGCCTTATTTAGATTCTTGAAATCAACACATAACCAAATTTCACAACTTTTCTTGCACACAAGAACTAAATTTGCAACCCAAGTAGAATGTCTAAATGGGAAGATTATTCTTGCATATATAATATTTTTCACCTCCTTCTAAATTAGGGGCTCAATCAAAGCATTGACCAAGTGTTGTTTTTGATGAAAGGGCTTGGCTTTTGGCTTAAGAGGTATGGTATGTGTGATCACCAAAGTGCCAAAGGTCTTTAAGTCTTCATACCCCCAAAGCAATGGCTACAATGTTCTTCTCCAAAACTTTAACTATCTTCTCCTTAGTTTCTTTAGGACAAGTCTTTCCTATGAGAACATTCCTTTTGGGACCTGAGTGAGTCAGATTAATAGATTCATATTTCCCTCCATCACTCTTTGTGGGAACCCTTTGATGAGCCTGTGGGTTAGAGTCAAACATTCTTTCTAAAGCTACCATCCCCTTTGGAATACTATTGCTTTTCAACTCCATTATCCCTTTTGAGTCACCATTCTCAGGATCCCAATCTCCCTGATCTCTTTCAGATTCATCAATTATCTATCCTTTAAAGACATTTGAACTTGCTAAGAAGGCCAATATATGCTGGTCATCATCGAATATCTTAAAATTCTAGACATTATCTGGGATAGCTGGGACTGAGACTAATTCAACTGAAAATATTTTTAGCTTAGAGTCTTGCATATGCTCCAAGGTGCTACCAGTAACGGCGAGGGAATCCACAATTTGAATAGTTTCTCTAGGAATCTGAGTGATCCCAAAAGTGTCAAATTCTTCAATCAAATTCCAAATTCTATTTTCGTATGAAGCCAATCTTTTGTTATGATAAGTATACTAGCTATGTACCTACTTTACAATTACTTCAGAATCCCCCATTACCATGAGAGAGGTGACCTTATTTTGATGGGAAAACATAATTCCGTGAGCGAGTGCTTCATATTCAACCACATTGTTCATGCAGCCAAACTACCACCTATAAGATGCAAAGTAAGTCTTCCTTTTCTGGTTGGTTAGTTCAATCCCTGCTCCACTTCCTACTTTGGATTTAGAGCCATCAAATTTAAGACTCCATAATTGATCTTTAGTTGTGAGCTCTTTATTTTTTGGGATAACATGAGATGAATTGTTTGAGATGGATGGCAGCTTAGACTGTTGCTGGCCATCAATAGTTGAAGGTGATTGGGGGTAGGCTTCACTGAAAAATTATTCTACATTTAAAGCTTGTTCAAGAATCACTCCCAGAATAACTTCTTGGATCAAGTTGCAAACTGATTCATTTTTCATCAATTCCTTAGGCATTGGAAGAGTATTCAAGGCGGGTGTTATGGAGAAAGACTGAGATACCTCAATCTCCTCTTGAAACTCAGAGCATAGAACCCGAGTCTGCTCAAATTGTGAGGGATCTTTCTCTTGAGAAAGACTGGTTCTAGTGAAGATGGTAGCATCCTTGGCTTCAAATGGAAATTCATTAGTGGATGCTTGAGGTTGGCAGATATAATTTAAGATATCTATGTAGGGTTGACATGTCAACTCAAAATGATTTTGATAATGTATCCTACACCAATTAGGAAGAAACAAACTACACAAATCAATCTCTTCTCCCAATACCATCCTATCTTGTTGCAATTTTTTTATTAGAACTTTTTGGTTGATTGAGATCATTGGGTCCTTTTGTTCTAGAGGCAATGTATCATTAGAATTGAATATTGGGAAGGTCATGATCTCCTCCTTCTTGTAAACTCCTATCTCAATCTCAAAGTATGGTACTTCATTGGGAGAATCATATTCAGTAATCACGTGTTTAAGCCTAGGCTCACTCTCAATTCTAATCTGTGTTGTTATCCCTTTCCAAGGCAGCCACATGTGACATAAATCCAAAGACAAATATCCCGCAATACTCTTCATCAGCTCCTGACTCAGGAGTATACCATATGTTTCTGGGATATCGAACACTTGGATATCTATGTAATTTTGGATCCTTGGATCCGATCCAACCTATACATGCATATTTTTTAGTTCTCCAACCACATTAACCCTGGTTTTTTCCAACTGAAATACTTTCTTATTAGTCTGGGTAGGACTTAATCCTAGATTCTTGCAAATGGAAAAGGGCATAACATTACCCGATTCTCCAGAGTCCAGCAGACAGTTATGCAAATTCTTTCCAAAAATTCTTAAACTCAAAAGGAAAGGTGGAGTACTGGTCTTACCTTTATAGATGGTCACGTTCATCTCCTTTTCCTAAGTCATGTGGTGGGGATCCGCCTCCTCCAAGGATTTCAACACAACTTCTCGTTCAGTCAGTCACCACTTCATAATGTCAAAGAATGACAATGATGTCTTTTGTCTTTGCATCTTTGCAATAAAATCAAACTCTAAATCATTCCTAACTTGATACCTAGGAAAAGAAGGTGGATTACCTTTGTTATGAGAGTCAGAAGGCCCCTTTGGTGGTGGTGGGTTATTATCTATATTTTGATTAGGTGGGACCATGTTGTTGGGAGGTGTAGATGTAGTGAATGGGCTCTTATTCTGATTTCTTAGGAAGTGACCACCCTTAGACTGGAAGGCTTGGGCATCATACACGTCTTCTTTAGGTTCATTATTTCCCTACATGGTAAATTGATATTGTTCCTCAATAGTCTCATAAGTCATAGTAGTACTTACTGACCCATCATCTTGATTCGAATTTCCTAATGGAGGGTGGGAATCAACTTGCACAATCTTCACCATTTTTTCCATTTCTAGGCAATTAACCTTAGAATGTGTTTTAGTATCATGGAGTCTATGCCAATTAGTCATGAAATTGAGATCTATAACATTAGCAATGTGTCATTTATCTTCACCAGACTGATAATTATGGTGAACTCTCCTGTTGTTGGGTCCAGTTTTCCACTGCCTATTGTTCTTGTTGGACCTTTTATTGTATCCTTTGTTCTAATTTTAATAATTTTGGTTAGAGGAGTTTTGGTTCTGGAAGTTCCTATTGGTGTTCTGATTTGTATTCTGATTAGAGTAACCACCCTAGTTTTTATAACCTCCTTCATTCTGGTAATTATGATTTTGGTTCTATGGGGAGCTATGTCTAAGCTGTGCCATGTCATTATAAATTTGTGATAGAGTTTTTTTTAGAGTTTCCATGTCATTGGTTAGTTGACCAGTGTGTTCATTTTGCACAATTTGTCCTATAGATGGAGAGTGAACAAAAGTTGACCCTCCCCCTTGCTGCTAGTAGTTTTGAGATTGGTGGGAAGAATCATGAATTCCATTAGCAAAAAAGGGAATGGTAGGTGAGGCTTGTAACTCAGAAAAAGGTCCATATTGGGAGTAAGACATCCCTTGGACCATATTGAACAAAGGTGGATTATGCATCTAATAAGCCATAGGGGGAAGAGCTCCTCCTAAACTTCCTGATTGAAAACTTATCTACTATTGTAATTTAATGGCTAGATGATAAACTTTACATAGAGAGTCAATTTCATTGGCAACATAAGTTCTCTGCAAGAATAGGCCAATCAAGGGATCAACAACTCTTAAATATGCCAAAATGGCAATATTTTCAGCCACTAAGTAAGGGTCTTGTAATCTGTGGAACATTCTTTGGAATCTAGTGTTGAATAACATAAATGGTTCATGATGTTCCTTTCTTATGGTAGAAAATTGATGGTACAAGATGGTGAGGTCTACATAGACCCGAAACTGATTAATAACGACATTTTCTAAATCTGCCCCGCTTAAAATAGACCCCTAGGGCAGATTTAGATACTAGTTGTATGTCATGTCTCCAAAAAAATAAGGAAACAACCTACATACAACGTTGTGGTGAGCCACCTGAGCATGGGTACAACAATCCTTGAATGCTTGTGTATGTTCCTCGACACTTCTTGATTCTCCATGCATATACTTAAGGAAAAATCTTTCTGTATTTTTTGGTAGATCATGTATTCCACCAGGGATATTCCCTAGTGGAGAGGGGTTATTTATGAAGTAAGCCATGGGTGGTGGTGGGATTGGTTGAGCAGGTGGTGGTGATACTGGTAGAACTGGTGGTGATATTGGTCGAAGTGGTGGTGGTGTGTGTGGATTAGGTTGCTAGGGTGACAAAGATGGATTTGGTGGAAATCCAAGTGGAGTAAGTGGTGGTGACAATGGTGGGATCAAAACTCTATGAGATTTGGGTTTGTATCTAACTGGGGTTTGAATTTCTACTAATGGTTTAGGGTTGGTAGAGGATCTGAGAATCCTCCCATACTTTTCTAGTGAGAATTACCCAATCTGAGCCAGCTTGTTCCTTTAGGCCCTCCTTCTAACCCCAGATATGTTGATGGTCAAAATGACACAAATAACTAAAAAATATAATATTTCTACTCTATTTCTCCTGAAAAAGAAAGACAACATATAGTAGCCTAACTTCCAAGGTCCTGGTAGTTGGTTCTCAACTGTCTGATGTCACTCAACTGGCATACACAACTGTAATATTCAAGGGGAATTTTTTGGTGATAAGGAATACAAACTATATCATATTCATCAATCTATGTTTAATGGGGGAGGTTTAAATAAATAAATAAAAGATAGATCAAGACATAGATCAGTAAAACATGAAAAAAATTCTTTAACATCTAGACATATATTCTTAACAATGAGTGTTTCTTAACAGATCAAAACCATAACATGATGCAATTCATAGAACAATCCATACCATTGCATACATTCATAGTGCTTAATTTAATTATCACAACCATTCATCAAAATACCACAAGATTCAAAATAAACTCCTCACTCATTGCCAATAATATAGATCAATAGACATATAACAATTCCATTCATAGACAATTTAATGAAATAATCTTTAAAATCTGGTTTCCCCTATTAATTCATATCAAATAAGAAACATTTATGCACAACAAACTCACCGATTATGGTCCATTAACCTCATCCAAGAAGTTCAATTCCAACATAAAATTGTATAAAAAGTGTATCTTAATTCAACATGAACATAAAAAGTATCTTTGCTCAAAGCTTAAAAAATCCTATCTAATATCATCAGGTGGCTAATTCTACTTTCATCAACCGACCTTTACAATATGGAGCTCAAAATTACATATAGACATGCTACGCATAAAACTTTCTCAATAAAAAATTGAGATCCACTAATCAAGGAATCAGAACTGCATCAAGAAACTAGACTGGCTAATCTTGAGTTCAAAAGTTGATTGCCTTGTTGTACAAAATCTGACGCCCAAAAAGAGATAGAAATAGCTAAAGAAAACCTTTAGTTCAAAGGTTGATTGACCTATGAAATAGGAGAGAAAAGCGGAAGTCATGTGCCCAAAATAGGATATTTTTCTACCAACTCAATCCTACATTATTTTCTTTCTGAAGATTTTCATCATAGCTGGAGAACACTTATTGAAGGATACCCACAATAGGCCCATCGACCTAGCTTTCTTCAAATTTGATTCTTTTAAACTCTACTAAGGAAAATTCATGCATATCTTTCAACTTGGTCAACTCACTCTTGGCAGCTTTCACCTCTTCTTTAATATCCATTAGTCTATCCAACAATAAATCCTCTCCATCATCTTCTTTCTGCATGACCTCCTGAAATTTGTTTTTCCATTTCTCCTTCGATTGATCCAAAGGCATGCCTTCTTTAACCGGTATGTCTACATTGGCTAAAATAGCTACTACAAATTCTAGTTCATCAAGCTGCTCATTCAAGTCTTTACTAACATCTTGAATTTCATTCCTATGTTTATATATGAAATCAGACCTAAACCAGATTATGCTTGAGGCTTTTTCCAAGAAATCTGCATTATCTTCTTCGAGGATTGGTTTCTCTAGAAGAGTTGAGTTTGGAAACTTACTGATATCTTTCATTTTTTGAACATACCCCCTATATTCCTCTTTTTCTCCTAGAGTTTCAGTATGATGAACCATCTCTTCAACCAACTCAAGTGCTATTTTATGGATTTCAAAACTTTTTACCAACACTTCACCCACTTCCTGATTAAGCTTGTCAATCCATCTATCTAACATTCCAGACTTACTCCTCATTTGTACTAAATCTTCAAATTCTCTTTTGCTAAGTAAGACGAGAGTTTCCAAGGCAGAAAATTGTTGGGACCTTGGATTGGAAACATCTCTTAAGAAACTATGCAATTGATCCAACTGAGCCTTAAGCTCATCCTTTCTTTGTTTATCTTTGATCATCCTGTACTTTGTGGAGGAAACTACAACATCAATAAGATTCATTTTCTGATTCCTTGTAGGCCTTCCTAAGTTGACTATGCCCAATTGATAATTAGTCACTTGCATATCTTTCCTATCCTTGTCCACCACTAGAATTGCACATTCATCAATGATCTCTCCTGCCTCTGTGAGTCTTGTGGAATGAAGAACCCTGGCCTTTTTATTAGGTCTTTCCTTTTCTATCTCCTTCATCATTTCTTCCCAATAAGAGGTTATGGTGGAGATATCTGCTTCTTCTCAAGATCCATCTTTAACCATGTAGGAGCACTAGGAGTGGTAGCCATCATTGTAGTGGAAGAGGAAGAAGTAGTAGAATATAGTGGCTGCAATAAAGTAGCTTTAGGTTGAAAATCAACCTCCTGCACATTTTTTTGTTCCTTTTCTGCATTCTCTTTTGCAACCCTCTCAGCCTCTTCCCTATCCTTCTGCTCCTATAGCTTTTTATCTTCTTGTTCCTTTTTCAAATGCTCTTCCTCTAACCTCTCTTATTCAAGAAATTTATCTCTCTCTCTCCAAGTATTTGAGCTTGTCCCATGCTTCCTTTTCCTTTTGTTGTTGCTTAGCAAGCTCCTTAGCATCATTTTCCTTTTGCAAGAATTCTTCTTCCTCCCTTTTCTTATAGGCCTCTTCAATAATTTTAAATTTAGCCTCAAGGGCTTCCCTTTCTCTTCTTTGTTTAGCCTTCTCTTCTTCAAGATTATGGATCTTTTGTAGCATTTCTAACTTGTCATTCTCCTCCTTTACTTTGAGCTCCTGCTCCTTTTGTTGTTGTTGCTTGGCTAACTCATCAGCTTTTTGTTTGGATTCTAATTTTTGTTGCTAGAGTAATGCATCAGCTTGTGCCTTTGCATCCATTTCCTATTGTTTTTCCAATGCTTCATCTTGTGCTTTGGCATCTGACTCTTGTTATTTCTGCAATGCTTCAACTTGTGCCTTTGCATATGATGCTCTCTTAGCTTCTTCAAACAATTTCCATTGGTCCTCCTCTATCAAAACATGCTCAATTCCTAAATCCTCAATTTCATCAAGATGCATCTCCTTGAGTGTCTCCTTATCCGATAAAGTACCCTTATATTCTATCTCTACTTCATTGATTTCAACCTCAAGACCCTTTCCCTTTAAAGTTTCAACTTCCTTATGAAGGGTTCGCCTAGAAATTTCTCCACTTGGATGCTTTTTAGGAGGGGGTTGAGGAGACAAATCACCTACAATTGATGTTGAGACCTCGGGTCTTGTTGGGACTTCTTCTTCATGCGCTTCAAGTAGATCTTGAGTGGCACTTCAAGTTCAAACTCCTTTATATCAAGAGGGAAGAATTCCAAGGGTTCCTTAGGAGGAATTTTTATTATTGTCTTCTTGTACCCTTGAGTGGTACCTGCACCTTTCCTTTTCTTGGAATTTTGACCCTTGGCTCCTTGGTTCTTAGCATGACCCATTGGATTCTTCTATCCAACACTAGTCTTGCTATATGTTTAATATCTATAGTCTCCTCTGCACCCCAATATACAGGATCCAAGTTCTTGGTACCTATTTTCTGTATCTGATATAGGGGATCCAAAACCACCCCATCCTCTGATAATGGTTCAGGAATGTCCGCCTTGACCCCATACTCCACCATCAGTGGGACAGGCAATATTTTATAATTTATTTTCCTTAAGTCATACTCATCCTGAAGATCACTCCAAAAGTGTTCTAATAGATTGAAGTGCTTATCAAAAATATAAGCAAGAAAAAAAATCATCTTCTTCTTTGGATCAAAGTGCTTCCTATCATTGTACAAGCCCAACTTCAGATGCATTAATTCATTGAAAATAACCTTAGCTCCCACAAGGTGTGGATAGCTATATTCACCCAACTTCATGGTGAACTTATGAAAAACTAGGCTTATGCTTTATACCAAATTTAGAATTAACCCCCAAAGCTTCATAGATGAATTCCATTAAAACAATCCTATTGCTGCAGCATCTAGGGAGTAGGTGAGGGTGACCATGTCATATCTAGCCAGCCTGAAATAAGTAAACTTGGGGTATTGGATAAACCAATATCCCCACTCTGTGATGAATTCCATTTCCTCCTAGCTCAATCTATATCTTACATCTCCCATAAGCTGGTTAATAATGGCATATAAAGATGTGTCATTAACCCTTCTGTAATGTAGTTCAGAAGTCTACAAGGTGAGCCGATCATAATGATTCCACACCTTGTTCTTGAAGAGGTTGATAAAACTCAACCTCACAGTCCCCAAGAATCACCTGCAAGCAAACACCTATCACATGCAACAGATATTCAGAACAAAGGAAGAGATGTTCTGTAAACCCTTAGAGAAAAAGTATGTGCAAGCATAAAACCAGCATATGATTATTGAAAGAATTGTTTTACAAATACTACAAAAGCCTTCAAAAGGAAATCATGCAAAAAGCAAGACATGCACAACCCTAATCTTATCTTGAGCAGCAAGATAGCTCAATAAGATAAAGATTATTAATTAACCTAGGAAATAAAATATGCCTAAGTAAACTTATGCTAAAGTGTAATTAAATAAATAATTACACCAACACCCCCCCATAAGTGCAACTTAGGGAGAAGCAAATTATTATGCAAATATGAGTCCCGGCAACAAGGCCAGATCAGGTACCCATTTACAAATGCAATGCAAACTAAATCAAATGGGGTAAAGGAGAAAACCTAGTGGGAACAAAACTCCTCCCCAAAAATAGAGTGCAAACTAACTAAGTGATGAAAGATGGAGGACTCCATAAGACCCCCAAAGAACACCATCCATCAAAAAGATACATAAAATAACCCCCCTAGAAGAGAGGAAGAAGAAGACCACAGATCCCCCCCTAGAATGAAGTAGCCCCAAAAGAATTGAAGAAACTGCATCTCCTGAAAGAAGTGAGAGGGAAGAGGCCGAATGAATGCAATCTCTGAAGGTGAAGTAGGTGTAGCCCAAGATGTCTCCATAGAAGTAGGTGTGACCTCAACAAATGAAGAAGTCAAAGTAGGTGAAGACTAAATAGGAACCTCCAAAGATGGATGAACAACCGGATCCTGCTACACTAAAATAAAAGAAACCACATCTATAGTCATAGAAGTATCAGCAATTGCAATAGTAGGTGGAGGAGATGGAATGGATGGCTCAAGAATAGGATCTAAAGTGAGAACTCCAATGTTCAAGAAGCCAAATTTCTCCTCTGAATGATGATTCACACTAGAAGTGTGATGAACAGCTGTAGGAACAAAAGCACCATTAGTAGCAAAATCTGTAAAGGAATACAACCGAGATGAGTGATCCACCACCCCAGTAGCAATAACTGCTCTACTCTCCAAGTCTCTGATGATAACTAAATCAGGTGTGAACTCCACAGACCTCCCATTGCCTCCATGTGTGATCTGATATATAGAAAGAAGGTTGTTCGTCAAATGAGGAACACACAAGAAATCCTAAAAAGTGTTGACCCCAAAACTAATAGACCCCTTCCCTATAACACTCATGTATGTATTGTTTCCCATCAAAATAGGAGACATAGTGTGAGACTCAAAGGAAGTGAACATAGTCTGTGTAGAAGCCATATGATGAGATGCTCCTGAATCTAGAAGCCATCTCCCTAATCTAAGACTTGAAGAAGCACAAAGAGCATGCCCCCTCATATCTGATGAAGTGTGTAAACCAGCTATGCCTAAAGAAGAAGAAGAAGAAGAAGAAGAAGGAGAAGGAGGAGGAGGAGGAGGGGAAGGAGATGATGCAGACATCCTAGAAGGAAAATCAATCTAATGTTTTTGAAGAAGATTCTTCAGCTCATCAATGTCCTTCTTCTAGCAATTATGTTCTGCATGTCCTTCTCTCTTGCAATATGCACATGGGCCGTTCTCCTTCATAAATGATTTCTGCTTAGAAGAGGATGATGAATCTGAGGACTCCTTCTGCTGCTCATAAGATTTGGAATCCTTTTGTTTTTGTTTCTTTCCTTTTCCTGTAGAAGCCTTCTGATCTCTGGGCTCCTGTGATGCAATAAGTTCCTGTGATGAAGAGGGCTTCAACTTGCCCATATTAGCCAACTTGGCCTACTCTCGAGTGAGAGAAGATGAAAAATCATCAAAAGAAGGCATAGTAAATCTAGTACCAAGTGCATCCTTAGTAGCATAAAAGGTAGAAACAAAAATTGAATAATCTGGTCCAAGCTTAGAAAGAATGGACAATATCAACTAAGAGTCTTCCTTTTGAAAACCACACTATGACAACTGCAATCTAAGAGACTTGAGTTTGGTGAAAAATTCCTAGAGTCTGTCAAAATCCCTAGGATTCAAGCCAATAAGCTCATTCTCTAACTGAAACCCTCTCATAGTATCCTGTTGCCCAAACAAAGACTGCAAAGTAGTCCAAACCGCATGGGGTGTAGTGCAAGACTCAATGTGAAAAAGAAGGTCAGAAGAAAGAGATAGACATAATGTACCATAAGATTCATCACACCTATTAAACCACTTTCTCTTTTCAGCAGCACCTGCAGGTTCAATTTTTGTGCCCATGGTTACCCTGTATAGCCCTTTGTGTTTCAAATGAATCTCCATTTATTTTTTCCAACCAAAATAGTTGAATGGAGTAAGGGGTGCAATATTATGTGTATCCATGATAGAAAATACAAACTTTAGATACCTGGTAAAAAAATATAGAAAAACAGGTCTGTTTTCTGTGTAGAGCACTAAATCAGCTTTCCGACGCCTATTTTTTTTCGCAAAACGGAGTCCGGACGCAAAAGTTACGCCACCCAAACTGAAAACAACAACTTCTGGCTTTGATAGGCGAAAAAGGCACCAAAACTGGAAAATAAAAAATTCTAACCTCCACCACTGCGAAGCTTGTCAAACCAGATTTCCGACGATATTTCGTTTTTGAAAAAAAGACATCGTATGCCCAAGTTATAGCCGATTCCGTGAAACTGCTCCGATTTGCCCAATAAAACCTACTGTAGCCCTCAGGGGCTAAAAAAAAGAGGACCCTAGTCATATGGCAACTAGGGGCAAGTGGTTGGGGGTTGGAGCCGAAGCTCCTGGTCACCCATGTGACCCTCCACTTGGTCGTAAGCCCGCGGGGGCTGGAGGAAGCCGACCGACGGGGAGTGTTGGCGGCGCCGCTCGGAGCACCGCTCCGCTAGTGGTGGATGGGTGGCATAGTGGCGGCAAGATATTTTTGCACTGGCCATGAAAAACCCTTATTTTTTTTTGGATTTTTCACAGATTTTTGCCTCGGACTACGTGCTGGGGAGGCCGTACAGCCTCTCTGGCAAAAAAAATTTGCCTTTTTTTTCAACAGGTCCAAAATCGATGAAACGAAAGGCATTTCTATGGTTTTTGGGCATCTTGAACGCGATGGAAACATCCGTTTTTCCCAAAAATGCACAAAAAATATGCCTACCCCCAAATGCACAAAAGATCAGCCTGGCTTGAAACCCTTGCACAGAAAAAAATGCTGTGAGAGAATATCTTCAAAACACGAACAAGTAGCTATAGATCTTGAGCTCTGATACCATGAAGAAGTTGATAAAAATCAACCTCACAGTCCCCAAGAATCACCTTCAAGAAAACACCTATCACATGTAATAGATATTCAGAACAAAGGAAGAGATGTTCTGTAAACCCTCAGAGCAAAAGTATGTGCAAGCATAAAACCAACATATGATTATTGAAAGAATTGTTTTACAAATACTACAAAAGCCTTCAAAAGGGAATCATGCAAAAAGCAAGACATGCACAACCCTAATCTTATCTTGAGCAACAAGATAGCTCAATAAGATAAAGATTATTAATTAACCTAGGAAATAAAATATGCCTAAGTAAACTTATGCTAAAGTGTAATTAAATAAATAATTACACCAACAGTTCTATCCATCAGCTTCTCCCAAAATCCCCACTTTGCTTAAACCTGGAAAAATGCCTCTCCTTGATGCTGTATAAATGACATAAGAGTTCATGAAGAAACTCTTGGTTTCTCTCACTCTAATCATTTGGTTGTGTATGCTTTCAAACACAATCATGGGCCAATCAAATTGTTGCCTGCCATCTAGGATTGTCTGAATGAATGGGAACATCCATTCTTTAAGTGAAGAGCATCCCTTTTCTTAAAAACTCTAGAAAGCATCATTATAATGTCCCCAACCTCCTTGTAGAACTCTTCCCTTTTAGGCTAATCTGGAAGCTTAACTAGAGACTTTTTCTCAGTTCTTATCCATTGCTTATTCAAATAAGTTTTTTTGGCCTCCTTATGATTACTATATATTTTCAAAGTCTCTGCCTCATTGAGTTACCTAGGATTCTTTGGATTGGGAACACTGAACATAAAATGAAACATTTGAGTTAAATCAATGATGGCATTGCCCTACAAATCCACACACTGTCTAGTGGCAGGATTATAGGCTCCAACTATTGTCATTATTAATTCAGGACATGGATTGATTGAGGAAATATAGTGATATGAGCTAAGCCAAATTCAACTATTCTTTCGGTCCTCCCTGTTACCTCTTCAACAAATGTTTCAGAGTACAATTCTTCACAATAGAATGGACCCAAGCTGATATCAGCTACATCTGCCCAATCAAAACCCACTTTACTGGAAGTGATGGAAAGACCCTGATGATTATACCTCAAGGTATAAGGAAGTTGTATTGGCTTAACCTTTTTAGGCTTTGCTCCTAGTTTTGAATTTTCTACAGGTTGACTCCTTTGAGAAGCCTCACCCGATGCTCTTGACATCTTAATTTCTACATCAAAACCCAATATTAGATCCATAAGAAGTATAAAAAACTAGGTCAGAAATCCCACCTTTCATATACACCGGAAGCGAGACCAGGTAGAAGACATCCTTAGAAAGCTTTTAAAACACGACCGGGGTTGGGACCAGAATGGTCATTGAAATCACAACAAACCATATAGCGGGATCTGAGATGGAGTCGAAATGGTAATTGGGACTGGGATTAGAATGGAAATCAGACTTGGTATAATGAAGAAGTTTCAAATTTATATCCCATTCCACTTCCGCTTTTGACAAAGTGAAAGATATTTTAAGAATTTATAATTCATCAGAAGCGGGCTTAGAGATGGATCTAGCATCTATTACAAACAAAGGCTTGAGAATAGAATTAATCCTAGATCCAACTCCTATTAAAACAAACATGAGGTCATTATAAATTTTGACAGTAGAACGAATGACATCATGGCCAAAAATGAGGTCACCTAACAATCCAAGGAGACTTAAACTGACAGTACCAAACCACCCCCCATACGAATGAGGGGAAACACAACAACTAGGGCACAATTTTAAAACTTATCAGAGATGTGCAAAACCCTCGTTTATTAAAAAAAAACTTTTGACTTAAACAATTAGGGCACAACTTAAGCCTACTCTAAATCAACAAGTCGAAACAGAAAAGGACCGGAACGTAAAGTAATAAATCGAATAACACCATATAACCATGTAGAAGATGATGGACACCCCAAAAACCTAGGGCACAATGGTATGGGTGAGAAGAAAAAAACACAAAAACAATCATTGGCAAGTAAAAACAAACAAGAAAATGACAGATAGCTAAATAAAACAAAAATGGAGAAAGAATTGAAGACAAAGAACACAAAACAAAAGTAAAGCAAACAAGCAAGGATTCAAATGAAAAAATAGTCACGAACCCCACGAAGAATGGTAGACCAAACAAGCACAATGAATGACAACAAAGAAGACAAAGAACAAAAACCCTACCTTGAAAGATATCCAATAGGCTGGCCTTTGATGTGAATCCATGTGCAAAATTCTTGACCTCTAATTGAATCATGCTCCAAAATGCTCTACCTCAACTCTGGTTCAATATTACTTGTTAAACAATAATAATAACCAACACGTTAACCTTAATAAAGGTTTAAAATCCGATTTCATACATGGGAGGTGCATGTAATTAATGCCATTAATGTGGCTAGTCAGACGCGGAATCGTGGTGGGAATAGGCACAAACTATTGTGTGACCGAAGTAACGTCAAACAAAAAAAAAAAGGCAGGAGCAGAAATGGAATGAGAACCATGTTTGGAAATTTTGTCCAAGTTTCGAGTTTGGTTTCAGTTCTGGTTCCATGTCGGCCAATAATGAAGAAAAGGAAAGAAAGAACCAAAAGGAAGACACCGAGATCAAAACAAGCTAATCAACATCGATCCCAAGTCCAAACAAACAAACCAGAAAGGTGGAGGTGGAAGTGGGTTGGAAACAAGTTTGGAACTTTGTATAAATCCCAAACTTAATATCCATTTCGGCTCTGGCTCTGCAAAAGAAAAACAAGATAGACCAAAGAGACCAATCAAAGAGACGAGTGGGATCAGAATTAGGAAGGAGTCAGGGAATGAAACTCAAAACAAGTTTCAAATCCAGATTCTGATCTGGTGCCGGTTCTGACAAAACAAAAGAAAATAAAGTGTTGGAAGAAAGAACAACTCCAAACTTTGTTAAAAAAACAACCAAGGACATCAAACAAAAGAGGGGGGGCCATTTTGACCAAGGAAAAAGATGGGGTGGTTATGTAAGGCATAACACTACCCAATCTACATCTGTGAAAGAATTTAAGGTAAGATTATCATCCTTTAGATACCATAACCCAAAGTCAATTGTTCCTCTCAAGTATCTAAATATTCTCTTTACTACAGTCACATGTGATTCCTTAGGATCATCTTGATATCTAGCAACCATGCATACAACATTCATAATGTCTAGTCTGGTTTGAGTCAAATATAGAAATCCACCAATCATTGACCTATATCTTATTTGACTAGCCTTAGGAGAATCATTATTCTATGTTAGCTTACATCCGGTTACCATGGGTGTACCAACTAGTTTTGAGTCTTCCATGCCAAACTTTTTCAGTAACTCTCTCACATACTTGGACTGAGATATGAAAATTTCATCATCTAACTGAGTAATTTGCAGTCCTAAAAATAATTTCAGCTCTCCTATCATTGACATCTCAAATTCACTTTTCATTTCATCAAAAAATTCCATACATAAGTCATCATTACCTTCAAAAATAATGTCATCAACAAAGACTTCAATGATCAATTCTTTATCCCGATCCACCTTGAAATACAGATTGTTATTAGTAGTACCTTTATTGAATCAAAACTTCAACAAGTATTTATATAGTCTTTCATACCAAGCTCTAGGGGCTTGTTTGATTCCATATAGTGCTTTCTTCAACTGATATACCATTTCCTTTTCATCAGTCAATTGAAATCCATCTGCTTGCTCAACATAAACTTCTTCTTCTAATTCACCATTCAAAAATGTTGGCTTCACATCCATTTGATATACTTTGTAGTTCTTAAAAGTAGCATAAGCAAGAAATAACCTTACCGCTTCAATTATAGCAATAGGGGAAAAGGTTTCTTCAAAATGAATACCTTCCATATGTGAATATCCTTTACATACTAGTCTTGCTTTATTCTTGATCACTTCACCTTGTTCATTCAGCTTATTTTGAAAAACCTATTTAGTTCCAATCACATTTTTTTCTTGAGGTCTAGGAACAGGAGTCCATGTATCATTCTTCTCTATCTGCACTAGTTCTTCCTTCATTGCTTCCATCCAATTCTCATCTTTGCATGCTTCATTGACATTGCTAGGTTATGTCTTAGATATTAGACAATACTCTTCTACAATTTTTCTTCTAGTATATACACATTTGTTCCTTTTTCCTATGATATGACTTTCAGAATGACTTCACATTACATACTTTGGGGTTTTAGGTTCTTTTGTTCTTTATTCTACATTTACACTATCTTCTTCTTCTAAAATTTCTTCATTCAAAAGAAAAATTTTGATTTGATTATGTGTCTGTGCATTCTTCCCATTCTCAGTACTAACTTGTTGGTCATTTGAATCATATCCACAGTACCTGGATGATCTATCAATATCCTCATCAACTTTGACATTAGCACTCTCAACCATCTTCTTCAATCTTTTCTTGTAACATCAATAGGCTTTGCTTTTAGTAGAGTAGCCCAGAAATATTCCTTCATCACTTCTGGATTCAAACTTTCCTATATATTCATCTCTTTTAATATAGCATCTACTTCCAAATTTTTTAAATACTTAACAGTAGGATTATAACCAAACCATAGCTCAAAAGGGGTCTTACCATAATTTCCATTGACATTCACTCGATTGATAGTGTATATAGTAGTGCTTACAGCTTCTCTCCAGTAGGTATGAGGAACATTACCATCCAAAATTATAGCTCTGACAACATCGAAGATTGTTCTATTCTTTCTCTCAACAACTCCATTCTGTTGTGGGGTCCGGGGAGAAGATAACTATGCTTTTATTCCATTCTCTTCACAAAATGAATTGAACTCTTGGGAAGTGAATTCACCACCTCTATTTGATCTCAAACATTTGATCTTCAAACCTATCTCAGTTTCAACCATAGCCTTAAATATTTTGAATTTCTCCAATGCCTCATGTTTTTATCTTGAGAAAGCAACCATACAATTCTAGAATAATCATCAATAAGCAACATGAAAGACCTTTCTCCTTGTAGACTTCTGATTCTAGAGGGACCACGTAGATCAGTATGTAACAAATCTAGTACTCCATTTGAATGATGTTTTTTGCTCCAAAATGAAATTCTTGTTTGTTTTCCCATCTGACATTCCTTGCATATAGTGCTAGTAGGATTCATTAGCTTAGGTAGATCTTTGACAACTTGTGTGGATCTTATTTTAACAATGTTATAAAAATTCACATGACACAAAATTCTATTCCATAACTAGCTTACATCAACTTGAGCAATCAGACAAATTTCACTAGCAGCATTCAAGTGAAAATATTACCTCTTGTCTTTGTACCTGAAGCAATCACATTTCTTGAGCTTCCCAGTATCTTGCACTTACCATCCTTGAATTGAAGATTATAGCCTTTCTCAACCATTTGTCCAACGCTCAAAAAATTGTGTTTCAAACCTTCAACATATAGAACATCATCATTATTACATTTTCCACCAAGAGAAATAGTTCCTTTGCCAAAAATCACACCAAAATTATTATCTCCAAATATTACTACACCACAATCATATTTTTCTCGGTTTATAAATTTTCTTTTATCACCAGTCATATGATGCGAGAATACATTGTCAATTACCCACTCATCCTTCTTATCAATTTTGGCTGCAAGAGCTTTCTCAATATTCTGACTACTAGTTTATTCAGTGGACACCAAATCATTTTCCTTGATAGCAATGAATACCCATTCATCTTCATTTCCAGTGTCTTTATTAGATTCATCATCAGTTACACTTTCTTCATCATAATAACATTTCTTCTAAAATCTGGTCTTCTCAGGTTTGTACTTAGAAACTCTTTTCAAAAATCTTGATGCAAAATGACCTATTTTACTACAAGAAAAAAAATTAATAGGTAACCTTCCTTTGTATTTACCTTTTCCTTTGGCTTCTCTTTTCACAATTAGTTCTTCTAGTTCTTCTGGCTCTCTTTCTTCATCTTCAATCAATTTCATTTCTTCTTCATACTTGAATGTCTTCCTATAACTCTCTCCCAGATCATATCTATGTTAGATTTTTCCGAATACAATAGCTTTGAATGGAGACTCTGTCTTAGATGAAGATTCACCAAATTCACTCAACTCAAAGGCAACTAGTTTTTGAATCAGCATGTCTCTTTTCATATTTGTTACTATACTGAGTTCTTCAATAGCATGAGATTTTGTTTTTTAAGAAGTAGGCACAGATCTAAGTATTTTAGCTACAGTCTCATCTTCTTCCAAGACTCCACCAACACATCTAATGTCCATCACCAGTTTATTTATCTTTTGTGCAAAAGAAAAGATGTTTTCATCCTCACTCATCTTCATGTTCTCCCACTTTCCTTTCAGACATTGTAGCTTAGAAACTTTCACTAGTGCATCTCCTTCATACAATGTTTCCAACTTTTTCTAGATCTCATGTGCAGTCTTCAATCCTATCACATTTGTCATCTCCGAGTTTGTCAAAGCACTCAACAATACTTCTATAGCCCTGGTATTATTATATTCTTGATCAATCTTATTTTCAAAGAAGGGACCATTCTTAGGAATAGTATATATGTTCTTTGTAATCTTCCAGTATGGTTCACTAATGCACTTCGAATGACACTCCATTCAGAATTTCCACAGAGAGTAGTTTGTACCATTGAATCTAGGACTATCCTTCTGGTATGATGCCATCTTGGACCACCTAAAGCTATTAAAATTATTCAAAGGAACCTACTCTGATACCAATTGTTGGAAAAACAAGGATAGACAACTGAGAGGGGGAGGGTGAATCAATTGTTGCAGATATTAAACTTATTCAAACTTAATCAACCTTTAATCTTAGATCTGATAAATAATAGTGCAAGCATAAATCAAGAACACATCACAAACACATGAACACCAATATTTTTATATGTGGAAACCCTATTAGGGGAAAAGCCATGGTGGATGTTAGTCCACAAGATTATACCTTGTTAAAAGTATAATGAAAAATGAATAAGGAATGCACTTGCATTCAGGAATACTACCTAGAGCTCACTACTCAAAGGGAAGGATCACTTCCTTACATAAGAAAATCAGATTAAATCCATCTGATGAACATGAACTGAGAAATTATCTTCTTCCTAAGCCTAATTACAGTTCTGGTTAGACACAAATACGCTTCTTCACACTTCACTCAACCTTCTTCACACTCTACTCTACATTCAAATGATCTGATCTTTATTCGCATATACACACTCACACACTTTCACACTATCACACCCTTGAATTCACTCAAACAATCACTCTTATATATCCACTACATGGATTTACATCAACAACTCTGTCGGTCACAAAATAATGAATAAATTACAAACTATCGGCCTCAATACATGAATAAATCTTAATGCATATCAACCTAAGTCAGTCATAGCATAGAGAGGACCTAAATCAACATCCTTGAATACACCAAACAATAAAATATTAATCCATAAAGATCCATAACATGCTATCACTATCATGTCAGCCAAGACCAAGAAAATACCAACACACAAAGGAAAGATCTTGAATCAAAAACACATCGATCAATGCGAACGTACTACACTAATAGAGCATGATCTAGGAACATCACTGAACATCTCAGAAACATACGCAACAACCCAATTTACCAAAATTGCAATTTCATCTTTTAGAAACACTTGCTATAGTAACACAATAACTTTAGGAACACCAAACTTCATAACTTCCTCAATCCTTGATGCGCACCACTAAAACTTTTGAATAACATACTAGATAGGCTCAACAATAAACCTTTTAGTGCAAACCTTCAGATGATCAACTTACAGAACTTTCCATTACTTTGACCTTCTCAGCTTCACTGGTTGCCTGCAATATATTTATTACAATTTTTTCAATATCCTCGACATAAATAGCCTTCAGAATCATCAGTGTTAATAGTGTTGGCATCAATGACAACCACATATCAGCAATACAACTCTAGCATCCGAAAATCCCCAAGACTTGCTTGTATTGAGGTTAATGATTTTTATGATGTTGTAGTCGATGATTTTGATGTGGATATTACTGATCTGGGTGTTGATATTGTTGATGGTTTTGATTTTGATGTTGGGTGATCTGATTTTGATTTTGTGACCATTGATGTTGATTCACTTGACATTGTGGAAATATACTTTGTTGCTGATATGAATCAATGTTTTGATGATTTTGAAAGTGTTTATGTGGATATTGGGATGTTTGTAGAATTATTATTTTTTGTTGTTGATATGCAATTTCTTGATGTTGAAAATGTTGTTGATGATACGTTGCATTTTTATTTTTTCAAGTGTGTCAATAATTTTCTCAAGTGCATTTATGGTAGTTTGATGTTCTAGATTTTGTCCTTAATGGTTATTTTGAAACCCTTGATAAGTGTGATTTTGATATGGATAAGGATTTTCATTGAAATCTGCCATGTGACAAGATGCACTAAAACCTTGATTTTGGGAATTCATAATCGATATAGCATTGACATTTATGGCATATTATGTCCTCATGGTTTTATATAGTGGAATTGGATTTGGGTAATATATTGACATGTTTTGGGGATGTTATGGTTGCATGTTTAGGATGTTTTGATGCTCAATACCCTATCATAAAGTCACTTGGTTTATACCCCCATGGGTCACTTCCGTCATTTGTGGTGTTCGCTGGAGGCATGCTAGAGCTAGTTTTGTTGGATTCCATATTTTTTCTCTGTTGAGATTGTGTAGTTGTCATAAACGAGTTCCAATAATTTTGAGAAATTTGATGATTTCTAACTTATGGAATGAACTAATGCTTTTTTTTTTAGATTTTTTGTTTTTTAAGGATGGTATCTATTTCCATACAAGAGGTGGTAATATGGGCCTTTCGACCACAAGATCCACTTTTCGTTCCTCTTTGTGTAGGATATTAGCTACATTTCTCCATTGAGTTTGTGTTTCCTTTTTATCAAATACAAAGATCCTCAAACTACTGATAATTTATATTTGTTCACTTTCAATTCGCATGAGGTTTGGTTGTATGATGGGTGCTATAAGACCTGGTTGTTGAACTGGGTAGTAGGATGCTAAGTGGTCATAAAGTGGGTGATGTAGGTGAATATTTTTAGAAATGATGACAACTTTAGAATTCAAAACGTTGAAAACTTGGATTGATATTTCACTTCATTTTTCTTGAGGATAGTTTTTGAAGAATCTACTTGAACTAGCCTTGAGGTTCAAGCAAATGTTGATATCTTAGAATTTTGAGTGAAGGAATAATCCAAAGTTTGTTGTTTCGATTTTGAATCCTAAAACTAGGTTGGAGTATTTGTTTTTTACAAATGGATATAGACTTATGTAAATATGACATGGTTTGGTAGTCTAATTATTTTCATTCACACATGATTTACCTAATTTAAGATCAGTTTCTGATTTTCACCAAAAAGTAGGGTAAAAGTGGAAATTTTAGAACAGTAGCGGTAATTTATGTCTAAAGCGGCCAGATTTGTGTCAACAGCCAAGTCCGAAGGACAACTGCAACAATTTTTTGTCAAAAGTGGCCTCTATTGCAAGTTTTATGACCGATGAATACTAAAATAAAAAATAGACTTCTTGGTCAAAAGCGACAAGTTTTAAGTCAACTACGGTGAAAAGAATAGGTCAAGTGCGACAATCCTAGAATTAATAACGGTAATTTTATGTCAAGTGGATTTAGTTTTACAAAAGCAATAAATTTTTGGCTAACTTTCATAATCTAGAGAGAAAAATTGGCATGTTTTTGGTCGACTATAGTTAGATTTAGGTCAATAGCAATAGAAACAACAATAGTGGTAGCTTATGTTCATGTTTGCTTCCAGTTTTCTATTTTGATAGCAATTTGGAAAAGTTTACAATTTTGATGTCTTGTTTTGATCTGATTTTGAGAATTTTGGCAAGTGATACAATAGAAAACAACAATCAAAACTATTTAACCCTAAATGTCTATAGCTTTAAGCATGTTTCTTTCCACAAAAGCTTAACGTTTGTGAAATTCAAAATACTAAAGCCATAGTTCCCAATGTTGACTTTGTTCTTAATGTGACTTGAAATATAAGCCTAAATATTTAGAAACCTTTAGAGATATTTGTTTAGGGTATTTTGTAAGGAGTGCAAATATAGGGCTCTTTTCAAAGTATTCACACTAAGTCCAAAGGGTTTGAAATTTCATAACCATGTTCAATGCTTGTTTTGATATGTTCATTTTAAATCAAGCACAGTGTTTGATGTCTAAAGTAATCAAGAATTTTGGCAATTTTGTGAAGATAATTTTCAATCTATAGATAGACACATTCTTTTAGGTGGGCTTACCTCATGCCTTGAAGGGATGATTTTAGATGCAACTTATGAAGAGTATTTTAATCTCAACCACAAATCAAACTTGGTAAGTAACTTCTTGAAAGTAAATTTTTATGCACCACTTTCAAAGAATGTTTTGGCTAAAAAGGTGGCCTCTACTACATTGGTTCTTAGTCATGCTTAGGGGATCCAACACTTTGCTAGCATCCATCATGCCACTTAAGGATTTAACTAACTTACTTGAAGCTCTATATACACAATGGTACCTCCCCTTTTGTGAATGCCACTAACATAAAAGTAATCACAGATTAAGTCATTTTGTGTTTAGCCTTGACCATTTATATAGTAGCCTAAATGAAAAAATGCTTTGAGTCACCTTTGATTTCTCCAATACGGGATGTGTCTCAAAGGTAGGTCCTTTAATGGTAACTCTTGAAATGAAACAAGTACAAAAATCAAAATTCTTTTTGTCAACCAAGATGGTCAGAAAGATAGGAGGGGAGAGGATAGACACTTAGTTTTCCAAACATGGAAGACACAACATATAGTTCATTTCAATATTCTTTTTAAGCCCCTCGAATGGTGCTATCCAAAAAAGGAGAGATATGAAGTGTATACAAGATAGAAATTTTATTTTATGTGCACCAATTTCAAGTTTTCTAGATTTCAAGCAAGTAGATAGCAGTATCCAAATTAGAATGTATTTTTCCAATTTTAAGGACCAACTTGAGTGTTTCTAACAACATTTTCTTAATGTGGTCAACAACAGAAAACTCATCTGCTTCATCAACATAATGAAAGTGTTTTTCAAAAGAAAAAATTCCATTTTATGAGAACCATAAATTGAAGTTTTTTTCTAATCAACTAAAGCTTTTGAATATTCATTTTTAAGGCACCAAATCGAAAGATTTTCCTTAAACTAGAAATATTTTTGAAAAGTTCTTTTTAAGGAACCCAATCAAAATATTTTTCCTAGAATGGAAAGCTTTTGAAAATTTATTTTTAAAGCACCAAATTGAAAGCGTGCAAGTTGAGAGGTTCATTTGTTAAGCACCAAATCAAAAACTTTCCCTAAACTAGAAATATTTTGAAATTTTATTTTTAAAGTACCAAATTGAAAGTGTGCAGGTTGAGGGGTTCATTTGTTAAGCACCAAATCAAAAAAAATACCTAAACTATAAATATTTTGAAAAGTTCTTTTTAAAGCACCAAATTGAAAGTGTCCAAGTTGTAGGGCTCATTTTTATAGCACTAATTCAATTTTTTTTCTAAATTAGTAAAGCTTTTGAAAATTTGGGCTCGAACCATTTGCCTTCTTTGAAATAAAAGTGTTAGTTATTCTTGATATAATGTGTACCATATCCCTTCAAGAGATTCACAAAAAAAGTCACCAAACACAAAACATCCAAAACAAGCACCTGCTAGCATTAGAAATGAATAGAAGTACTTGTAGATTTAAATCAAAAAATAATAGAGAAAAAGCATAACTTTTCATCAAAAGCCACCCTATTACTTTTAATAAATGTGGTTAGAAAAGTCAAAAGTGACCCACAATTTAAAAGTGGCCCTTTCATGTGCAACTATGGTTAGAAGAGTCAAATTTGCCCATATTTCTAAAACAAAAGCAGTTAGAAAAATCAAGAGCGGTCCTGTTTCTGAAGCAAAAGTGACGGAAATGAAGGAGCGAACACATGAAACATATATAGATTTTGCATGAAATTTTTTCAAGTGCATTTCTAGAAAATGCAACTGCGTTCTAAAACTTGCAACTTCTCAATTAAAACTTATAAAAAGGTTAGTGTCAAGGACCAAGGTCCCACCGGACGTTCCAAAATGTTGTAAGGGGGGATCAATAAGCATAAGGAAATCAATGTAAATGAATTAAAGAAGATCTAATTCAAAAATAGATTAAGATTCATACCCATTAATCATGAAATGAATGATACCAGATTACTTAATCTAATGAGCTAAAGCAATGCAATCAGAGAACATACAAAGAATTCAATTAACTAATTTCATTACCTATCTCATGTTGAAGTGTATTCACAATGATGTTGGATTGTTATTGTATCAATTTGAAGCCTCCATTATGTGCTTTGCCCAATCTCCAAATGTGCATTGATGGTGATCGAAGATGTGTGTTAAAGCTCTCAAGAAATCGAATGACAATTCAACATTACTTCATTGCATAAAAGATGTCAATTTTCTAATCATTTTTTAGTTTGAAGAGGATTGTTATATAGATTTTATGATTTGAGATGAATGTGCAAGATTAAACAATGTTGAATGAAGATCAATGATTGAAAGTTGTTGAGAATAATTAGATTGTTGAATTAGCTTATGTGATTGAATCAATTAAGGATATTAATTAATCAATCAGAGGAAATAGATGGCCTAATCTATGGAATTGAGTAAATTATGTTGAGCCTCCAATGGGATTCAAGAATAGATGAATCAGTTAGAAAATAGATGAATCACTAGGGAAACAGATAAATCAATCAGCCAATTAGAGTGAGCAATCAGTGGATCATTTTTTCTCAATCAAAAAAGGGGTTGAAGGTAGTTAATTAATTGAATTAATTAACTAAGCTTTTTGATTTGAATGTGCAAATCATGTTTGAATTTTATAAACAAAGTTGTATTTGTTTGTTTTGTCCTTTTTGAATGATGTTTGAATAATTAATTTAATTATTCAAGTTTAGGGGAAAGTGACTTAATTAAACTATTAAGTATTAATAATTTAATTGACTTAGGGGAATAAGTCAAATTAGTGACATAATTAAATAATTGATGTTATTTAATTAATAAAAGGGGAAAAAGTTAGATAAATGATGAAAAAGTAAATTAATTAAATAATGTAATATTATTTAACTAATAGAGGAAATTAAGGTTTTTGATGCAATTGATGTGAAATACACTGATATTAGATGATAATGATGTTGACGATGAGAAAATGTCATTTACGATGCCTGATAAGTGTTAGGTTATTTTTACATGTCTACATTTACAACCCTTAAGTTAGTTATGTAGGATAAAGTGTCATACATAGTATAGTCCTATGGACTATCTTTTGAAACTTCATTATTGCCCCATGTGGACTATCCTCTCAAGTGGATGAGGATTTTCATATTTTCCATTTATTGTCTATAGTTTGTGTTGGTGATTTTTCCAATTGAACCCTAAAAACCCTCTAAATTACAACCATTTCTTATGCTCAAGGACTTCAAAATTAGGGGCCAAAATATAAGAGATGGATTTAACACATTTATCCCTTGTAGTTTAGCCTCTACAAGACCTAGGTGGGTATCCCTATATGACACTAGATGCATACAAGCAGTTGTGGTTTTATCATAATTTCAAGAAGATAAGCTTCATATGGATGGCAAGGGCTTGTAGGGCTAGTTACACCCACTGTTATCATTTAAGTTTAGGTATGAAGTAGGAAGCATGAAAGAGAACCTAAACTAATAAAGCAGGGAAAAGGATTTTAAATATAAAGTTTGTTTCTGATGATGGGAGAGCAAAACCAAGCAAGACTAGTACCTACCTTGGGCTACAAAGTCATATTCTATGCATTTTATGATGATATAACCAAAAATATCTTAGGGTCTTCTAAATAGATTATCACCATGTGATAACCCAGCCTACATAAGCCTACCATACTACTCTACTTACAAATCCATCTAAAAACACCATAACTTCACTATCTTCATGCATGCATTTACATCACTCCTTGACTGACAAGAAAAAAATTAAAAGTTCAAACATAAAATGTGTTTGAAGAACTCGAAATAACCTTGCTATTAAGATTTAAAAGACATAATATTTCAAAATTAGAGATCATATAATAACATAACATATATTCATATATTCCATAGTTACAAGATACAAAGGTAGTGTCAAGTAATTACTCGTAAACATAGATATTCACCTCTTAGAAATACACCTTTTGTACATAGCATCCACCTTACCAATAAAAAGAACCATGGAAGGGAGAACAAAAATTTAAACCCTCTAGAGGAACGACTAAAAACAAACTAGCCACACACCCTAACCTAACTAGGGTTTACCCAAGGTTACAAAATATCTGCATCAGGAGCAAAATATAGCAAAATATGAAGAAGACATCCATCATTAATGATCCTAACATCCATGTTAGGCCCCCATACAAGCAATAAATAAAACCTAGAAAAACACTGGAAAAACATGGGAAGGAAGAGATCTTTGACATAAATGATGCTTGCACCACATAAAGAAGCATGGGAAACAACTCATCCCAATGAGATTTGATGCAAATAGAATTATAGACCATCCCTCTCCTCCCAAAGACCAAATAAGGTTGCTAGAAGAGTCAGTGCAGTAATAATGGAACTCACATGAAAACATGTGAAATCATGAGTAAGGAAGAATGGTCAGGACAAAAACAATAACTTGAATATCATTAAATGGTTCATAGGCCTAAAAAATTGTCCCTATCAAACATCGAGCTCCAGGGATCCCTCATACTTTGTACCTTATACATTGTATTGGCACCAACATCATGCTTTGGAGATCAAGCATACTACTTATGACCTATCGTAAACAAAAGGAGAAGAGAAGCGGGTATCTCCAAATGCCAGAGCCTTAAAACAAGAAATCAAAGATCAAAGGTTCAGGGGTCAAAGGTCAGAGGTTGGACATACCTCCAACTAATAGTTAGAAAATGTTAAAGTAGAATATCAAGCCCCAACAACTGAAAGTAGGTTGTTGGGGGTTGGGGGTCAAGTGGAACTCTTACCACTTACCACAAAGTGGTAAAGCATAAGATGGAGGTGCAAAGTCCAAAAGACTACATAGGGAAGATAATTTTGGGGGTTGGGCATTAGAAGGGTGCCCTACCTCTTACCATAGCTAAGGTAAAAGGTAAAGGGAAACCTCAATACCCGAAGTTCAAAAACATCACATTTACCATTTTCATGAATGAGACTTTGGTGATTGGGCCTCAGGAAGAATGGATAAAAATTTGTAAAGAAAGGAGGAAGGGGGAAAGGGGAATCCTAATACCCAATGCCCAAAAGCTAACACTTAGCCACCTTTCAAATAGGATATTGGAAATCATAGGTTGGGAGGTCAGAGGTTGGCTTGCCTCTTACTATAACAAAGATAAGAGGTAAAGGGAAAGGCCGAAGTCCAATCCCCAACTAATCAACACTTAATCAATTTTCAAAGGGCTCGGGGGTTATGGAGAGTGAAGGAAAATAACACATTAGAGGGAAAGGGTGAAGCCCAAGGGGTGAATCTCAAAATGCCAAAGCGACATAGAAATAAGGGAAAAAGAAGAAGGGGATCCAGAGTGTCAGGGAAGGGATGCAAGGAAGTAAGTACGAAATGGCTTGAAATTTTGAAACACAACACTTAGCCAATTTTAGGGTTCGAAAATGAATCTTATAGCTATAACCTAACAACGGGATTTTAAAACTTCATAGAAGGTACTAAGCATGATGCACCATTAAGATTTCTCAAATCATTTATAATTGATAGGCATCACAAGGGGGTGGTATAGGCTGAAAATAGTTCTATTGATGGGTATTTTTTCACTTCTCAACACAAACAAAACACAAGTATGCTATCTCTCTTGAAAGGTAGATCCTAGAATTGAGTTTTAGAAATCACCCTAAGGTCTCTCAGATGTGAGGTCATGAATATGCATGGAATAGTTCAATTGTTAATGTAATTTTTTGTTAATCACAAAGGGAATTTATGTTTCACTAAGCGTGTGGAATTGGGTCTGCAAATGGAGTTTTATAAATTCTAGAAATGAATGAAGAGTTGCTGCAAGTTCAAGACAACAAGCTAAAATTGCTTCTTTCTCATCATATTTGGCTTTACAATGATGTTGGAACTTTGTTTTAACTTTAGATTTTAAAGAAATGTCAAAAGGGAAAAGGGGATAGAAGTTTCCTAGACCTACAACTAATGATGAACAGTAACAACAGATGATGCTACAATAAGTAGACTTCCTAAAACTGAGTTCCACTTAGCCAAGGATGGCCCATAGTCTCATGAAAATAGTGAAATCTTCAAGGGGTCTTTGCAGATTTTTAGATTGTTCATTCACCTTTAAAGTGTGAATAACAATTGAACTTAAGTACATAAATACAAGTAATGCTCATAATAACTTTACACAACCATTTATCATCAACAAACAACCAAAAGTGTGAGTTGGAAATGCATAAAACACAACATCATACATCCACCATTAAAGCTCAACATAAACTATTAATTCAAAATGACTTAAAATTGAAACAAAAAATCTGAAATGAACAATTGGAAATAGAATCATGCACACATGGAGATCAATACACAAGAAACCATCAAAACAATGATTTTATCATATATATATTTCTACAACATGTCTTTACAACAACTCATCTCTCTCTTTGAAAATGAGAGGATTCCCCTATTTATAGTTTTCAAAAAGTATAATGAATGGATAGGATTGATTTAAAATGAGTGGCCAAGATTCATTCTAACTTAGGGTTTCACCTACCCCAAAATATATTACAATATAAAATAGACTTTTGTCTTTTTTTTATTTCATTTTCTAGTCTATTTTGTCTTTTAGCTACTTCCAGCTTTTAAAACTATTCAAGCAAGTGTTCATCATCTATGATAGGATTTCTAGCATCTTTGTACATTGTTGCATACTCTACAAAATTATCGATCATGGACAACAACTTCTTTTTTTCTATGAGCTCAGATTTAAGGATCTGAAAATCTATCTTCTTGAATCTTTTACTGATTTTCTCCCAGTGTCTAGTGCACTTTGGTGTAGCCTTGATAACCTACTCTGATTGGGTAAAGGCCCATGTAGAAAAACCCATTAAATCCAGTGACAACATTTCACCATCTCCATGTTCCATTTTCTTGTGAAATAATGGCTTGATCTTGTCCAGATCTAGCTCAAGGATGGGCATCTCATAATCTGCCATCATCTTCAAATATTCTTTGTTGTCCATCCAGTGTTTTGTCACCCACTCATGATCAAGCTCCAATTCATGCAAGGCCTTCTCCAAAATCTCTTTTTGATAATCTAGATTCATTTTCCATGACTTAACCACCCAATGATCATCTTTTGGAAGCCTAACTCCTTTTCCCATATTTCTTGGGAGAGCTTAAGGATTCTCTCCAGCTTTGGATAAGTGATCTAATACAACTTGGGAACTCCTTGCAGGTCCTAATAATTTCTTTTACTTCCTTATACAAACTCCATAAATTATTGTATACTCTATATGTATGATGGATTCCCATGTCACCATTATAGATTACTCTGATGAGCCAATATATAATGGATTTGGTCGAGTGTTTCCTTTTCTCTATATTACTTACCTCCTCCTTTGAGAGGAAGGGGACACCAATGATCCAATCAGAGCCTCTTCTTCAATGGAAGTCCACTATTGAATGTAGGTGATCAGCTCCACCACTTGTACCTTCAGTTCTTCTTTTGTGGACTAATATTTATTCATTTGTTGTATAATAGTGGACACTAACCCTTGAAGGTCATCCATATTTTTTTCACAAGTAGTTGGGCCCAGATTAATAGTAGATATATTATTGTCCTGGCCCTAGATGGTGCTCATATATTTACCTAATACTAAAGTAACTATTTGTATTTTTCGATATCCAAAGGCATCGATCATTATATACAATCAAATTTTAGGCTTCTTCTCCTTGTGAGTCCTTGTTTGATCTCTATCCAAAATTTCCTCCAACTGGGCCTTAGAATCAGCAATCACAAGAGCTTTCTTCTTGAGTTTTTTTTCTATCCATGTGGAGACTTCTATTTGTTGCTTTGGTGATTCATGATCACCTTCCTCTTCCTTCTTCTTTTGAAATTCATCTTCTTCATCATATTTCTCTTCTTCTTATTTTTATCTTTCTTCTTGAATAAGTTTTTCTTTATCAATCTCAACAGTTATTTCTTCTTCCACAGGCTTATCTTCTCTCGGTGTTGTCCCCTTATTTTCTTGGGCTCAACACCTTCCTCTTTTATATTCTCTTCTTCTTTATCCTTTTCTTCATCCATTTCTAGAGCCATTTCTTCCTATATCAGTCCCTTATATTGTCCAATTTGTAGAGGTTCCTCAATTATTTCCATATCTGTGTATGTCTTCCCTTCTTCGGAGTGGTTCTCCTTTGGGTGTGCTTCTGCATTTGGCTCTTGTCTCGATTTCTCCACGACATAGTGTTCCTCAAGACCCTCAACATCTTCTTCCTCAAAATTCTGTGGCCCTTCCTTATTGGAAGCCACCTTGTCTAGGTATATATTTAATCCACCCTTTGAATGTTCAAAATAATCATCCTGATCAGAATCCTCAGGTTCATGAATGATGTCCTTCGTAGCCTCTTTGTCTTTATTTGCATTGAGCCTCTCCATTTATCTTGATATTTTATTTGTGGCCTCCATCTTTGGTGGCTTGGTAGGTGGTGGAAGAGGAAAACAAGAGGCAAGCTTGGCCATCAATTTTTGGACTTTGGGGTCAAGGATTACCCCAGAGAGTTCAATTGACACATTACGCATATACACTATAAAATCTTGCAGCAGAGTGGGTGGTGCCATGGTGGTTACTGGAAACAAAGGTGGCAAGGTGGAAAGAGTTGGCAGTGGAGGCGAGAGTAAGGTGGTTGATAGTGAGGAAGTAGTGGAAGAGGAAGAGCCCAACACCATTATTATGGAAGCTGGTGAGGTGGAGGTGAGGTGGATAGATATTTCCATGGTGGGTAGAGATGAAATAGGTAAATATTTAGAAATGCAAGGTGGTGTAGTGGCGGTAGTAGCAACTAGAGAAAAAGTTGTGGGTGGTGGCGAGTAGGGTTGCTCGACCTCTTCTTCTTCATGTGGGTGCTCTTCTTCCTAGATAGTGGGCATCTGAAGAATGAATGTTCCTATTTTCTTTTCCTTCTTTGACGACTGACCCTCTGTTGCCTTTCTTGAGTACACCTTGTGTTTACGCTGGCATTCAGGTGCATCCTTCCTTTTCTTGGATCAAGTGACATGCAAGGATTTGGGAGATTCTCTTGATGCCCCCATAGCTATACCATTATCACTTTCACTCTCAATTTCATCTTCAAGCTCCCCATACATCAACTATGCACCCTATTTTTGCAATTGGGCTATCTTCCCATCCATCCATTGGTTGGTTCTTTATTCGATAGGGTGAGTAAGAATGTCTAGGTTGGTGACCTCTTTCACATTCCAATCAATTATTGGTAGGGACATGTTAGCTAAAGCATTGTACGTTTCATCTAGCATGTTATCATCCTTGACAATCTGGTTAGGCACTTGAAACAAATTTACTGACTTTACAAATTGGGTGGTCATTCTCATGTAATGCCACATCCAGACCTCCTTGTCATCTTCACAATTTTCCTAGAAGTCTTCAACTTGCCTCTTTAATTTCCCATGAGGATCTACTTTTCCTCTATCCATGTGCAAGTCCAAGTGGTATTTTTCTAATTCCTTCTCTAAGTATTTGATACATGAGGTAGCTAGATAAGAGCATATTCTGTATCTAAATAAGATTGGATATGGGACCCCTGCTTGATGCTTGTTAATTAGAAATGTATGGGAAGTGTGTAGTTGTCGAGTAACATCTAGTAAAATAATTCAGTCATTAGCGTAGCGTGGTAACAAGTAGGGTCTTCCTAAGAACCCTTTTGCCCTGATGTAGGTAAATTTATGGAATTAGATAAATAGATATCCAAATCCCTTTATGAAAGCTTTGGCACTTTGTGTTACTCTTTTTTGATATTCCTCTCCCATAGACTAAATGATATGCCCAATGAAGGCATCATTCAGCCTTCTATTCTCCCTTTTGCAGTTCATCTACTGTAATTGGGGATAGTAGTCATATACTTTAAGTTCTCCCCTCTTGGTCCCAAATGTTCCAACATAGAATAGCCCTTTGCACGGGAACTTGGATGCTAGGAGATAGACTAGGTATGAGGTCATGTAGAATTTGGAGGTCTTCTTTACTACCATGAATTGGTCATCTAGGTTGTTACTTATCATCCTCACCTAGTGGAACTTGGAATTTACTTGAAGGATCTCCTCTAGAAAATAGAACATCTATTCTTCAAAGAATGTGGCAATGGGCATGCCCATTACCCTACTCAGGAGCATGATCAGGTCATGATACTCTTCAAATAAATAACTCCTATACAATGTTTAGGGTGCCTTGCTAGCACTACCCCTCTTATCCTTCAACCATACCTGATTTATTGTCCTCCTACACCCTATAGGGCTATTTTTCCACATTTTTTGGGCATCTTCCTTTTCAACTTCTTCCATTACATAAAAATTTGGAATAAAAAATATCCTACTAATAGATTTAGCAGTCAGGTTTGCTAGTACCCTCCCATCCTTGGAAATTATCTTCTTGTTGTGAGAGTGGTACCACTCTCGACAAGCCATGACTAGATCTAAAGCAATCAATGTAGGGGGGAAACTAGCCACCTTTGCAAGGCCACTTTCTTTTATCTTTCGAGAATCTTATGTGATGGCATTTCCCATCACCCTTTTCTTGAATTAATCTTTATTTAAATACCCTAGGTCAGTGTTAGAGATTGTGTCCTAGTTGGATGTGAGCTTAGAGGTGCACTCCACCCCATGAAACTAATACTTCATTTTCTCTTTTTCCTCTTTTCCTCTAGGGATTCTTGTAGGCTTCTTTCCTTTGTCATATTTTTCCACTGGATTCCCTGATGATCCCTCAATATATTCCATAAATATTGCATAGAAAGAGTGTAATAAGTGCATTGATAGATTAAGAGGGAAAATGTTAGTTAAATCCTTCAAATTCACAGTTAGATCCATTTATATACCCCTAGAATATCATGAGATTCATCATTTTTCACCTTTTGGAGCTCATTTGGGAAGTTACAAGAATGTGGGCCTAGGGATGTGGGTTTCCCCTATGCAAAAGCTGCTATGAAGAAAGTCATTAAGGAATGGAATTGGGGCCATGGAATCCCACAAACAGCTATCCACAAGTTAATTTCCACATGTCATGTTTGATAGGAAAATTTCCCACGGAATAATTAGGCACATGTTAAAATAAGTAATAGGTCACCTTCAATTGTTTCCTTTCAACAAATCGGTCCTTTCTAGATTTTGTAGGTATAAGGAATGTGGGCACCATGGGGGGTAAGGTATTAAGTGCTTTGCTTTTGAAAGAGCAGTGACAGATGAATGGCATCCCACATGCATAGTTCCACATTGCAGAACCCACATGGAAATTTTTAGAATTGGGCACTGCGAGACTCGAGTTGTAAACTATTGTTAGGTTGTCTTCAATAAAAAGGATGGTGAAGGTTTAATTTTCTCCTTATGGAGGACACCCGCATGGTATTTTTCCTTTTTTCAATTCAGTTGTGAACCTCTTGATGAGTGGAACAAGAGTACTGAATGGGTGATGGGGTTTTGTTCTTAAGTAGCATCTTTGTGAAAATAACACCCTGACAATTGTGGCCTATAGTGGACCCACTGAGGTGGTCTTCCAGAATTCTTATGACTTATGAGTTTGAATATTGGTCATGTTGGTAGGTTTGGGACCCGTTGAATGGAAAGGAACATTAATTTTTTCATTAAAGAACAACTTTAGGGTAACAACCTCCCAATGGCAGACACCCACATGGGTGGACCCACACATTCATATTGGACTTAGAGCCTTATCAAATAATTGGAGTTATAACATGGAGTTGGTGATGTGGAACAATGCAGTAGCTTTGCCATTAAATGATGGTGATCAGGTTATCGTGAGCCGCAAAAGGCAACCCATAGGGTGGTTGAGACTTAGTGAAATTTTGAAGCATAGGGTGTAGTTTTCTCATAGTGAGAGTGAAGATGGAGCCTGCACAATGGGAGGATGCCAAAGCTCTACCACTAAATGGAACAACAATGAGATAGGGATCGCCTATAGGAAGAATCCCACATGGTAATTTTCACATGGGATCAAGAACTTAGTCATTTCCACTTTAATATTCTTGAGAAATGACAAAATAGGAACTACGAGGACTGTGGGGCAAGCCACATTGGTTTCACCGCTAAGAGCAGTAATGGAAAGGAGGATTTTGACATGGTGGCTTACGAGTTAAGGGAGACTCATATTTAGGTAAAATTCTAAATGTAGAGGCAATACACATGGGATCACTAACGTCTAGCTCAAAGATCATTTGGTGGGTACCCCAAAATAAATTTTAACAATGGGTGCCACTAGGGTTTGATGGATTTTGATTTCAAATAGTTGTGAAAACCTTAACTACAAAACATTCTCAATAATATAAATGTGTGAAAAAGGAGATGGGTGAGAATTCATACCTCTAGGTAACACAGGAAACTAAAACAAAAGGCTGAAATCCTTTGGAGAACCTTGCATCCATGGGGGAATCTTTCTCTCTTTCCAAATTCAAACTATAGGGAAAAATTATAGCCAAGGTGTAGTCTATTTATAGATAATAAACCATTAGTGATATCCCATTAATTTCAGGTTTGGTGGGCCTCAGGTAGGTTGGGTAGCCAATAAAGAAGTAGGTGGTGAAGGTGGATGTGGGACCTATCATGTAGGAAGATGCTAAGGATCAACCATTACTTAGCAGAAAAACAAAAGTGACAATCCGCATTAGGAAACCTATAGTTGTGGGTCTGCCAAGCCTGATGGACAGAGTAGCGAATGGAGGATGGTAACCCGCAAGCCAAGTTCCATAGAAGCCCAAGACTTAGTGAATTTTAGGTAGGTGGTATTGGTCAATGGGAATTTGATGACTTTAATGCATGTTATCAATTTAAACTCAGAAATAGGGGCATGAAAATGAGGCAAAAGCAAGGCGACCTAATGGGGTAAAAATGGAAAGAGGGGGTCCTTAGTTCGAATGGGGCATGTGTGGTACAGGCACAAAAAATGGTGACTCTACTGGGAGAATGCTCTTGAGAATTCTAAGGGTAAGGATTTATCTAAAACCTAGAATCTTTGGTTTTGCAAACTAGAAGTAAGTTTCCTCAAGTGAACTATAGAATTAAAGGAGGAAAAAATCCTCAATTGAATCAAATCATAAAATATCTTAGGAGTGTGTGCAATGAGTTCATTTCCCTCCTTCAAAGACCATAGAGGACAACATTCAATCAATCGAGGCAAGCTACATAAGCTATCTAATCCAAAAAGTAACCTGGACATTTCTTCACTTCCATTCAAGCATCCATAGCCCTGTTGAATTTTATCATTGTAATCCCCATGAAAAAATTTCTACTACCAACCAAGCGTACATAGCCTTGATAGAGTTTTTTTTTTCCCACACGATTGATTTTTTTTCAATATTTTCTTTTCTTTCCTTTGTTTTACATTTTCTTTTGATACTCTTTTGCTTAAATGCATAAGCAATGAAGCTCATAGTGGGTTTGGAGATCACAGTGGTCACTGGAGCATATTTAAGATTTTTCACTTACTAGGGTGTCATGATGACTATCATATAGCTCATTGAGAGTATTTAAAGTGTATATCATGTGTAATCTAAGATAAATGTAATAGGATTCAATTAAGGGTTCCATCCTAGGTCAAGCTCAAGTTCAAGCGAGAAAACCTATTTCATGGAAGGCAGACAAAAAATCATGGTAACTCATGAAAACTTATCCATAGAACACAAGGAAATGTGTAGCAAAGAAAGCCTTCTAACAAGGACAAGCACAACTACCACATCAAAACTAAACAACACCGTCAACAAAATGAAGGATGAGAAAGAAAGTGAAAGCAAAGAAAAATAAAATGGAAAGCCAAGACATACTCTAACTATATACAACTATATAAAAAAGGGTCAACTTTATAGCTCAAGAAAGAAAATAATTCTTGAGATACTGCCCATTGACTAGCAATAGGAAATCCTCTCCATTGAGTGTCTTAAGGTGAAAGGCATTATCTCCTAAAATATCAGAAATATGAGAGGATCCAAGCTAGAGCTTATCAAATTTTTCATTTCTCCCTTTCTTCTCATGGTCCTTGTCCAAACACAGTACCAAATCTACAATCGTAAAAGCCTTTACTTTAGCTCTACGGCCAAGCCATCTCTTAACTACACCCTCGTGCATGGAAATTTCTTCTATTGCTTGGGTATGGACTTCTTCTAGCTAGAGTAGCTCAGCTAAATGAGCCTCATTATGTTCTCCCTCCTCATAATATGTGTTGATGAATTGAAGTGTAGGGATCTTGAGGTGAACTGGGAAGATAGGCTCTAAGTCATAAACAAGGAAAAATGGGGAATTTCCTAAGGTAGCTTCATGTCGGGTGTGATCTGCCCATAGAGAAAAACATAGTTGGGTATGCCAGTATTTTGGATTCTTGCCAAGTAGCTTTCATATGATAGTTAGTAGGTTTTTATTCATGGATTTAGCTAGGCTATTCCCTTGGGGATAATAATAGGATGAAAATTTGAGAATAATCCCATAATCAAATGCCCAACTGAAAAATTTCAAGGAAGAAAATGTAGGGCCATTATCACAAACTAAAAAAAATGGATAACTAAAATGATTTATAATGAAACTTTGTAGAAAATTAATAACTACTTCAGTTGTACATTGCCTAAGATAAATTGCTTCTATCCACCTAGTGCAATAATCAGAAGTGGTTAGAATTTACCTCTAGCTTGCAAAAGATGGTGGGCTTACCGAGTTGATGAATTCAAGTCCCTAGTGGGTAAAAGGCCTTACCTCAACAACTGGTTGTAGCATAAAAGGATCATGTGTATCCCTAGGGGTAGTGGTTTGGCATACATGATAGGATCTGACATGATTGTATGCATCTTTGAATAGCATCGACCAATAGAAACCTACTTGTAAGATCTGATGGGCAGTCAAAGGGATGGATCCATGGCTTGTTCTGAACTTTTCATGAAACTCTTTTAGCACTTGGGCTACTTCTTCGTTTCCCAGGAATCTGAGATAAAATCCCTCATGATTTCTCTTGTATAATATAGCTCCTTGTAGCATATAAATATTAATTTTCAACCTCAAAGCACATTTTTGTACTCCTTGTAGCCGTGAGGGACACTTGTTATTTAGTAGGTAATATACTATGTTGTCATACCATTCATCTAGGAAACATCCTCTAGATGGTGCTTCTGCACTATGAGATTAGGTTCAGTTTCTACCATCGTGCGAGTGAGGGCCTATCCTCAAACCAACTTCATTGGATAAATTTCCATGTCATATTCTTGCAACAGCATGATCCATTTCGATCTTCTTTCTCCTAGTTCATTCAAGATCAATAGGGTCTTAACAACTAAGTCTGGGACAATGGTGAACACTTTGTTTCTCAGGATGCAGTGTCTAAATTTCTTAACTCCACAAACCAAGGAATACACTTTCTTCTCAACATTGTGATAGTGCAAATCAGTGTTCTTCAATGGAGTACTCAAAAAAGAAATAGGGTGCTCATTCCCTTCATCTTCCTTCTATGTTAACATGTTGATAAACGAGTGATCTAAAACAAAAGAATAAATTTTGAACGACTTTAAATAGTCTGGACTAACCATCACTGGGGCCTTTGTGATAGCCCACTTAATTTCTTCAAAATTCTTCTTGGCTTTCAGTGTCCAGTCTACTTTAGCATCTTGTTTGAGCATTGAATTCAACAAATTCACTACTTTTGTAAAGCCTATGATGAGCTTCCTAAAAAAATTAATCTTCCCAAAGAAAGCCTTCATTTCCTTTTTGCTTCCCAGAGGCTTAATTTTCAATATAGCATGTATGCGCTCTAGGTCTATGGAGATTTCCTTTTTCTAAAATCACATGTCCTAAGAGATTTCCTTCGGTCACCCCAAAGATGCATTTCCTCGAATTCAATGAGATGTCAAACTCTACATTTTTGAAAAACTCTACATAAGTTAGAGACATGGTCTCCTCTTCTATTTGAAAAAATAGTACGATCATCCATGTAAATGATGATGCATTTTCCAATGATGTCCTTGAAATCTATGTCCACAACACATTGAAATGTGGAACCTATGTTAATCAACCTAAAGGGCATCCTTCTATATTCAAACATTCCCCATTTCATGGTGAGTGTTTTTTTGTGCCTATCCTCATATTGCACCATCACTTGGTTGTATCTTGAGTAGCCATCTAGAAATGACATCATTTGAGATCCATTTATAATTTGTAGCACCTCATCGAGTGAGGGAACTAGATAGTTTTCCTTTTGAGAAGCTCAGATTAGATTCCTAAAACCTACACACAATATAATTTCCATATTCTTCTTTCTGACTAGTACCAAGTTGGCCACCCACGTGGAGTGTTGGATAGGGAAGATGATTATGCCTAAAAGAAACTTTAATACTTCCTTAAAAATAATAGGTTCAAATAGCACATTGATCAGGCACTGACACTGTCAAAAGGGTCATACATCTGGCTTAAGGGGAATGATATGAGTGATAATTGAATTATCACCTATTTTGAGGTCTTCATACCCCCAATCAATCACATCATGATAAGCACATAGGGCATTGATAATTCCTTTTCTTTCCTCTGGGGTGCACACTTTGCCAAAGAAAACATTTTTAACTTCCTTTGCAGTACTCATATTGTGTGCATCACATTGATTATCTATTGATTCCTTCTTAGTTATCTTATCATGGTCCCTAATGTGATCTAAATCAAACATCATTTCCAACTAGACCATACCCCTTGGTATTGTGTTGGTTTTTAAATTCATTATCCCTTCAATATCGAGCTCATCTTCCTTGGGTTCTACTTCATCAATGATTTGTGATGCAAATACACCTGAACTGTTGATGAATTCAAGGATGTTTTTTTCATCATTGAACACTTTAAAATGAGTGACATTGTTAGGAACTAGCAGGGTAGAGGTGATCTCCATGGTGAATTTATTTAATCCCATTAGTGATAGGGGCTGGAGAGTACTACCCGCCTTGGCTAAGGCATCGATGGTATGATTATTTATATGATGGATTAGCTGAATATTGAATGTATCTAAGCCTTCTATGAGATCCCACACTCTGTTCCTATAGTTTGCTAATCTTTTGTCATGACAAGAGTATAACTTCCTAACTTGTTTGACCACTAATTCTGAATCACCAAAGACTTGCAATATTTTGACCTTCTTCCTCAATGCCATTAGCAATCCATAAACTAGCGCTTCATATTCCATTACATTATGTGTGCAATAGAATTGTAATCTATGGGTAGAAAAATAAGTCTTACCCGTAGGGTTGTTTAACTGGAACCTTTCTCCCACTCCTTACTTGGATTTTCAACCATCAAATCACAACATCCAAAACTTAGAGGGACTCTTTCCTTTGAAGCTTACAGAGCAGACATCTTCTCTTGGTTGTAATTTTTCTCTCTGTACCCTAGGCAGCTACTTACACTCAGGTTGTCTTTGGTCTTGTTTTTTTTCCATATTCCATCTTGCAAATATTTAACTTTTGATATGTTCTACTTCTATTTGGCATAGGCAACATTTGAATTTGGAATGAGCCACATTGTGCATTGTGCACCAGCTAGGAAGCAATAATTATTTGAAATCCATCCTAGCCCCTAAACTGAGCTGGTCTTGTGCACACTTTTGCATGAATTCTTGGAATCCATTGAGCAACCCAAGATGTCCATCTTCTTGAGATTCTTCATCTCCTGACTCTATCAACACTTTGGTGTTGTTAGGAAGGCAAGTCAAATTGGTAGGGACACTACATAGCACACAAACCTCTTCCACACCTTTTTCTTCCTCATCTTGGTAGGCAATAGGGAAGTCATTTAAAAATTCTATTTCAAGAAACAATACTTCATTTATGTTATTATAATCAATGATCATGAAATTCATTCGAGGTTCTCATTCAATGTGGATTTAGTTTGGTAGTCCCTTCCAAGGCAACCACATATGTAAGTAATCTATTACAACATAGCCATTCAAAGCTCGAGGGAAAAATCTTCCTAATATTATGCCATAGGTGTTAGGGATATAGGCCTCCTAGATATCAATCACATGATTTTCCCTCAGATCAACTGCAACTTGCATAGGGATCCTGTTCATCTTACTCGTGATGTGCACCTCGGTTTTCTCTAGTTGCATTACCTTTTGTCTTCAATGGGTTGGGGTAATTCCCAAAGCTTGGCATACTACAAATGGCATGAAATTTTTTGATGCTTCTGAATCTAGTAAGTAGTTATGCAATTTTTTTCTAGATATTTGTATTATCATCAAGAAAGGATGGGTTTCTAACTTCCCTTGGAATAGTCCCACGGAGACATCAGCTTGGGCCACTTGAGCCTTGTCCTTGTCACTGTATTTATCCCTTATTTTCACTTGACCTTTCTCTTTGGTCGGTGGTTTATCCAATGGTTGACTTTTACTAGCTTTCCGGTTTGGGGTTGATCAAGTTTCTTTCCTATAATTTCCCTAATCATGGACTCAATATTAGTGGTGTCAAATGAGACTCTCTTTGTGGCTACTTTGTGAGTTGATTTTGATGGGGCAGCCCCATTTATCAATCAAAAGAAGGCATTTCTGATCATGAACACCCTTAACAACTCAAAGGCTGATAGACTCACTTTGAATCTCTTTAAATCCTCTACTACATATTCCCCCATTTTCTCAACCTTTATCTCAGAGAAAGTGTGTTGGGAAGCATTGGAAAATTGGTTTTGAGTTGCATTGGGCTGCCTATTTCTATTGAGGTTTTGGGTAGGAACTTTAGGATAGGTTAGGTTGTTGTTGGCATTAGGATCCACTAGGGTATTAAAATTGTTAGGTGGGATTAAGGTTGTAAATGGACCACTAGCTTGCCTATTTCTTAAGTTATAAGGAATTGCTTTGTGGTGGAACATTTGGACCTCATACTCATGTGGCTCTTCCTCATCTATAGGAAAATTATCTATTGAATCAAAGAGCAGAGATAAAGAGCTCTCAATACTTACCTCTTTCCCTTGTCCTTCCTTGGTTGTGGACTCCTTGGGTGAGTTGTCACATTGTAGGAAGGGAGCTTGCTTGACCACCAACACTAAGGAATCACACAGTTCTCATGGAATAATATCCCTATAGCTTGAGCCATCAAAAACACTTTGGACTTCCACTTGGAATATTTTTGCGGTGGTTTGGAACTCCGAGAAGTCTAACTTAGAATGCTTGTTCATCTTGTGAATTTGACACCAGCTAAAAAGGGCAGCATTAACCAAGTAAACTCCACTCATGGATTTTTCGACACCTCTCGGCTGGTCAAGAGGTGTGGGAATGCCTCTGTTATTTGGCCTATTATTCTAACTTATATTTTTCTTTGAGAAGGCCTTTGTTTGAAATTCTACCCTAAATTTTGACCTCTTTCATAATTCTTCTTAGAATATGCACCAGCATCATGATTGTATTTTTGGAGGTTAGCTTGAATGTTTCTTTGAGAATCTTGTAGCTTATTGTTTTGGTTCCTCAAATGGGTCATCTTAGTGGATAGCTCATTTACTTGTTCGATGAGCTCATCAATCTGATCCTTATCTGTGTTGCTCTATTGAGGCACTAAATTTTGAAGGAAAATGGATTGCAACAAAGGTTGGTTTTGTTAGGTAGTTGGGAATTCTGATTTTTTTAGGTATGAAGGGATTTGAGACTATTGAGAAAAAGCCTGTTGTTGAAGAGCTTGCAAGTAGTTGGGCACATATGGAGCCTGATTTATTGGTTGCCTTGGGTGTGGCATGATCGGTAGTTGTGACATTGGATTCATCAATGGGGTTTCGTGTGCCAAATCCTAAGTGAGTCCATGAATTTGATAATGGTTAGCGGTGGACCTTAATGAGGGCAATAGACCTCCAATGTGCTGCCCCAAGTCATTACTTCCTTTTACTACCTCAACATAGGCATCCACCAATTTGGCTAGCGGTTGGTGCATCTGTTTGACCAAGATGGATGTGAGGTTTTTCAAAGTAGCATAGAATACTTCCCTGGCTAAGGGACCATCAACTATGTAGGGTGGTTGCAGCTTCATGTATGCCCTGTGAAAATTTTTGTTGGACACGTTGATAGGCTCATTGAATTCCCTTCTTACTAACATCAATTTTTGGTACAAGTTAGTGGTGCTGACTCTGACCTTGAAATTTTGTACAAAAGAATTCTTCATGAGGTCCCAAGTTGTAATGGATCCTATAGGTAAATGTATGTACCAATAGAATGCACCATCCCCCAAGGAATAATGGAAGATCCTACAAGCAACATCCTTGCATTCTATTTGCATTTCCTTCAATAAAGTCTAGAAAATCTTGATATGTTCTTCTATTGTTCGATGTGGGTCATTCAGGTGAAACTTTGAGAAAAATCCTTCTAGATTCTTTAGCGTATCATGGTAGTCATTGAAGGATAATGGGGATGGGCTATTCCCCAACTAAGCCATTTGGGGAAGTGGATGTGGTAATGGTTGCACTACAACAACTTGAGGTTGAAGGGGGGCAGTAGCTGGGGTAGTGACTTGTGAATGGGGTGTAGGGGTGAGGACAACACTTTAGATGTGAGAAATGAATGTGGAAAATTTTATTTGAGATGAACGGGAAGATGGAGATGGAGGGGATGAAGGTTGAGTGGGTGGAGATGAATTTGATGCTTCCCCTTTCTGGGCTCTTCTAGCCCTAGTAGGGGTCTTTAGCTCTTGGAATTCCCCCTTGTCTAGTCTGGACCTAAGTACTCTATGAAATCTTTTAGGGGAGAAGGACCCAATTTGATCCATCTTAGCCTAGCTACCCTCCTTCTAGAACCAGTTTTCACTATTGGTATTTTTACAATTCTCAACATAGACAACACACAAGTATGTTATCTCTCTTGAAAGGTAATTCTTGCAACTAAGTTTTTGAAATCACACTAAGGTCTCATGGGTGTCAAGTCATGACTATGCATGGAATAGGTCAATGGTTGATATGATTTGTTGGTAATCACAAAGGGAATTTATGGTTCACTAAGTGTGAGGAATCATGTTTGTAAATGGAATTTTATAAATTCAAGAAATGAAAGAATAGTTGTTGCAAGTTCAGGAAAACAAGCTAAAGCTCCTTATTGCTCATCAGATTTGGCTTTACAATGATGCTAGAACTTTGTTTATTTTAAAGAAAAGGAAAAAGAAAAAAGGGGGTGGAAGTTTCCTAGACCTGCAACTAATGATGAACATTAACAATGTAGGATGCTATAGTGGATAGACATCCAAAAACTAAGATCCACTTAACTAAGGATATCCCACAGTCTCATGAAACTAGTGCAATTTTCAAGGGGTCTTTCCAAATTTTCAGATTGTTCATTCACCTTTAAAGAATGAATAACAATTGAACTTAAGTGAATCAATACAAGTAATGCTCAGAGTAACTTTACATAGCCATTTATCATCAAAAAATAGCCAAAAATGTGAGTTCGAAATGCATCAAACATAGTAGCATACATCCACCATTAAAGCTCAGCATAAACTATTAACTGAAAATAACTTAAAAATTGAAACAACAAAGCTCAAATGAACAATTAGAGATATAATCATGCACACATGGACATGAAAACACAAGAAACCATCAAAACAATTCTTTTCTCATATATATATTTTTGTAGAATGTATTTACAACAACTCATCTCTCTCATTGAAATTGAGAGGATGCCACTATTTATAGTTTTTAAAAAGTAGAATGAATGGACATGATTGATTTACAATGAGTGGCAAAGATTCATTTAACTTAGGGTTTCACCTACCCCCAAAAATATTACAATAATAAATAGACTTTTGTCTTTTTTCCTATTTTTCTTCTAGTCTATTTTGTCTTTTAGCTACTTCCAACTTTTAAAACTATTTTAGAAAGTATTCATCATCTATGATATTCCTTCCAAATTCTTTCTACATTTTTTCATACTCTACAAACTTGTCGATCATGGACAACAACTTCTTTTCTTTTTTGATCTCAGATTTATGGATCTGAAAGGATATATTCTTGAACCTTTCAATTATTTTCTCCCAGTGTTTATTGCACTTTGGTGTAGCCTTCATAACATTCTATGATTGAGTAAAGGCCCTCATAAAAAAATACATAAAATTAGGTGACAATGTTTCACCATCTGCCTATTTCATTTTCTTGTGAAATAATGGCTTAATCTTCTCCAAATCTAGCTCAAGGGTGGGAATCTCATTATCTGTCATCATCTTTAAATATTCTCCACTATCCATCTGGTGTTATATCACCCACTCATGATCAAGCACCAATTCATGCAAGGCCTTCTCTAAAATCTCTTTTCAGTAATCAAGATTCATCCACCATGTCTCGACCAACCAATGATATTTTTTTGGTAGCTCTAACTCCTTTTTCCCACATTTCTTGAAAGAGATTAAGGATTCTCTCTAGCTTTAGAGAAGTGATCTAATACAGCTCGAAAAACTCCTTGCAGGTGCTTATCATTTTTTCTACTTCCTTCTGCAAACTCTAAAATTTATTGTATAGTCTGGCCTCATGATATATGCCCATGTCACCATTGTAGATTAGTCCATTGAACCAATTTGCAGTTGATTTGGTCTAGTTTTTACTTTTCTTCATATTACCTACCCCCTCCTTCAAGAGAAAGAAGGGTGCTATTGGTTCAATCAGAGCCTCTTCTTTAGTTGAATTCCACTATTGGATGTAGGTTGTTAGCTCCACCACTTATGCATTCAGTTCTTCTTTTGTGGACTAGTCTTTATTTATTTATTGTATAATTGTGGACACTAACCCTTGAATGTCATCCATCTTTTGTTCATGAGTAGTCAAGCCTATATTAATAGTAGATATATGATAGTCCTTCCATTGGATGGTTCTTGTATCATTACCTACTATTGGAGTAGCTATTTTTCATTGTCCAAGATCTAAAGGCATCGACTGTAATATGTGATTAGATTTTAGGATTCTTCTCCTTGTGAGTCCTTGTTTGAGCTCCAGCTAAAATTTCCTCCAACCGGGCCTTGGGATCAGAAATCACACAAGCTTTCTTCTTTAGTTGCTATTCTAGCCATATAGGGACTTATGTTTGCTGCTTTGGTGATTCATGATCACCTTCCTCTTCCTTCTTCTTTTAAGATTCATCTTCTTCATCATCTTTCTCTTCTCCATCTAGGCTTTCTTCTTGAATAACTTTTCCTTTATCAAGCTCAACAATTATTTATTCTTTTGCAAGTTTATCTTCTCTTGATTTTGTCCCCTTATCTTCTTGATGCTCAATCTCAACATTTTTCTCGAGCTTGACACCTTTCTCTTTTATCTTCTCTTCTTTTTTATCCTTTTATTTCTCCCTTTTCAGAGGAATTTCTTCTTGTATGGGGCCCTTATCTTGTCCAATTTGTAGAGGTTCCTCAATTATTTCTACATCCACATGTGTGTCTATCTTCTCTTCTTCTACGTGGTGCTCCTCTAGGTGTGCCTCTTCATCTAGCTCTTGGTCTAATGTCTCCACCACATAGTGTTCGTCAAGACCCCCAACATATTCTTCCTTGAACGTTTTTGGCCCTTCCTCATTAGAAGCCACCTTGTCTAGGTTTATATTTAATCCAACCTCTAGATATTCAAAATAATCACCCGGTCAGAATACTCGGGCTCATCAATGATGCCCTTAGTGGTCTCTTTGTGTTTTTCTATACTAAGGAACTCCATTTCATTTAAGATCTGCATTGTGGCTTCCATCTTTGGCATCTCAATAGGTGGTGGTAGAAGAAGCAAAGCGATGAAAATATTGGCCATCAAATCTTGGACTTTGGGGTCAAGGATTACCATAGAGAGTTTAATCGATACATTTTGTATATATGTTGTAAAATCTTATGGAAAAATGAGTGGTACAATGGTGGTTATTGGAAATGAAGGAAATAGGATGGAAGGATTTTCTAGTGGGGGTAGGAGTAAGGAGGTGGATAGTGGGGAAGTAGTGGAAGAGGAAGAGTCCAACACCATTACTGGGGTGGCTAGTGAGGTGGATAGAGACGTCTATGGTAGGCAAAGATGAAATGAGAAAATATTTAGAAATGGAAGGTGGTGGAGTGGTAGTAGCAGCAATGGGAGCAGAAGTTGTGGGTGGTGGTGAGAAGGGCTACTTAGCCTCTTCTTCTCCATGTGGGCATCTCAATTTTATTTCTCTTCTTTGATGATTGACCCTCAGCTACCTTTCTTGACTAAACCTTTTATTTACGTCGGTGTTCAGGTGCATCCTTCCTTTCTTGGATTGAGTGATAGGCAGGGATTTGGGAGCTTCACCCAATGACCCCGTTGTTGCACTACTATCACTTTTAGTTTCAATATCATCTTCAAGCTCCCCATACATGATATTTGTACCCTATTTTTGCAATTGGGCTATTTTCCCATCCACCCATTACCCATTTTTGTGTTTGATAGGGCAGGTAAGAATGTCTAGTTCAACGAACTCTTCCTCATTCCAATCAATGATTGGTAGGGGAATGTTAGCTAAAGAAATGCAACTTTCATCTAGAATGTTATCATCGTCAACAATCTAGTCAGGCATGGAAAATAAATTTAGTGACTTTACAAATTAGACGGTCATTCTCATGTAATGTCACATCCGGACCTCCTTGTCATCTTCACAATTCACCCAGAAGTCTTCAACATGACGTTGGTGGGCATGTTGCCTCCCAACCTGCCTCTTCAATTTATCATGAGGATCTACTCTTCCTCTGTCTATGTGCAATTCCAAGTAATATTATGCTAATTCCTTCTCTAATTATTTGGCACACAGGGTAGCTAGAAAAGAGTACATTCCCTGCCTCAATGTGAGGGGATATGGGACCCCCACTCTATGCTTATCACTTAGCAATGTATGGGAAGTTTGTAGCTACTGAGTAACCTCCAATAGAATAATTTTCTCATTAGGGTAGTGTGATAACCGGTAGGGTCTTCCAGAGAACCCTTTATCTTTGACGTAGGTGAATTTAGGGAATTGGATAAATAGATATCCAAAGCCCTTTATGAAAGCTTTGACACTATGTGTTACTCTTCTTTCATAGTCCCCTCTTATAGTCCAAATTATATGCCCAATGAAGTCATCAATCACCCTTATGTACTCCCTTTTGTAGTTCATGTACTATAACTGGGAATAGCTGTCATATAGTTTCAATTTTCCCCTCTTGGTCCCCAACGTTCTAGCACATAATAGCCATTTGCATGGGAACTTGGATGCTAGGAGATAGACTAGGTATGAGGACATGTAGAATTTGGAGGTCTTCTTTACCACCATGAATTGGATGTCCAAGTTGTTACTTATCATCCTCACCAAATGGAACTTGGCATTTCCTCAAAGGATCTCCTCCAAAAAATAGAACATCTATTCTTCAAAGAAGGTGGCAATGGGAAGGCCCATTACCCTACTCAGAAGCATGACCAAGTCATGATACTATGTAGGCCCATTACACTACTGCAGAGTGTGACCAAGTCATGATACTCTTCAAATAAATCACTCCTATACAATGTTTGAGGTACCTTATTGGCACTACCCCTCTTATCCTTGAACCATACTTGATTCATTGTCCTCTTACACCCTAAAGGGTCATGTTTCCACATTTTTTGGGCCTATTCATTTTCAAATTCTTCCATTACATCAAAAGTTTGAATACCAAATTTCCTATGATATGTTTGGTAGACAGGTCTACTAGCACCCTTCCATCCTTGGAAATTATCTTCTTGTTGTGAGAGTGGTAACACTCTCAATGGGCCATGACCAGCTCTAGAGCAATCAATGTAGGGGGAACCAACTTCCTTTACAAGACCACTTTATTTTATCTTTTGGGCATCTTCTATGGTGGGATTGACCATCACCCTTTGCTTGAACTCATCTCTATTTACATGCCCTAGGATAGTTTTAGAGATTGTGTTCTAGCTGGATACAAGCTTAGAGGTGCACTCCACCCTATGAAACTGATACTTCATTTGCTCATTTTCCTCTTTTCATCTAGAGGCTCTTGTAGGCTTCTTTCCTTTGTCAGATTTTCCACTAGCTTCTCTGATGATCCCTTAGCAGATTCTATAAATCCTACACACAAAAAGTGCAGTAAGTGCATTGATAGATCAAGAGGTAAAATGTTAGTTAAATCCTTCAAATTAATAGATCTATTTATATACCCTTAGAAAATCATGAAATTCATCATTGTTCACCTTTAGGAGCTTGTTTGGGAAATTTACAAGAATATAGGCTTGGGGATGTAGGTTTCCCCTATATTGAAGTCGCTATGAAGAAAGTCATTAAGGAATGGAAGTGGGGTTGTGGAATCCCACAAACATCTATTTGTGCATTAATTTTTGCACGGAATGTTTGATAGGAAATTTTCCCATGGAATGATTAGGCATGTGTGAAAATAAGTAATAGGTCACCTTCAATTGTTTCCTTTCAAAAAATCATTCCTTTCTATCTTGTGTAGGTGTAAGGAATGCAAGCGTCATAGGGTGGAAGAAGATAGTGCTTTGCTGCTAAAAGAGTGGCAAAAGGTGAACAAAATCCCACATGCAAAGATCCACATTGTGGAACCAAAATGGAAATTTTCCCTTGCATGAGCTCATTGATATTCAAGTTCAAATTCATAGAATTGGGTAATGCGGGACCCAGATGCTGGATGGCTATTATGTTTTTTTCAGTTAAAAGGACAATGAAGGGTTGACATCCTCTCGATTGCGGACACCTACATGGTGTTTTTCCTTTTTCAATTTAGTTGTGAACCTCTTGATGAGTGGAAGAAGAGTAGCAAAGGGTCACCGGGGTTTTGTCATTAAGTAGCATCATTGTGAAAATCGCATTTCCATTAAGTAGTGTCTTTGTGAAAATGACACCCTAACAGTGGTGGTCCACATTAGCGGATCAACTAAGGTGGTCCACCTAAACACTAATGACTTATGAGTTTAAATACTCATGAAATTAAAGAATGGCTTCAGGGTGGTAGCCTCTTGATGGCGGAAACCTACATGGGTGGACCTGCACATTCATGCTAGACTTAGTGGTCTATTGAAGACTTTGATTCTAGCACAAATTTGGTAACATGGAATGTTGTGGTAGCTTCATTTTTAAATGATGGTGATTAGGTACCGACCAGCCGTAGCAAGTAACCCACAGAGCAGTTGAGACTTAGTAAAAATTCCAAGCATAGGGTGCAATTTTCTCACGGTGACAACAAAGACAAAGCCTACACGGTGGGAGGATTTCATTCTTTGCCCCTAAATGGAACAATGATGAGATGGATACTACCATAGGAAGAATCCCGCACGGTAATTTTCACATCGGATCACAAACTTAGTCATTTCCACTTGAATATTCTCGAGCGATGATAAAACAAGAATTATGGGGACTATGGGGTGAGTTGTGTGGGTTTTGACACTGAGAGCGGCAATGGAAAAGTGGATTTTCACATGGTGGCTCATGAGTTAAGGGAGACTCTCATATTTTTGTAAAATTCTATATGCAGAACAAATACACACGCGATCACTAGTGTCTATCTTAAAGATCATTTGGTGCGTACCCAAAAATTAGGTTTAACAATGGGCATCACTAGGTTTTGATGGATTTTGATTTCAAATATTTGTGAAAACTCTAACTGAAAAATGTCCCTAACAATTTAAATGCGTGAAAAAGGAGAGGGGTACAAATTCATACCTCTAGTTGGTGGAGGAAACTAAAACAAAAGTCTCAAATCCTTCGGAGAACCTTGCACGTGCAGGGATTTATATCTCTCTTTCCAAATTCAAACTAAATGGTGAAAATGACAGCCAAGGTGCAATCTATTTATAGATAATCTACCATTAATTCTCTCCCATTAATTTTAGGTAAGGCAGGCCTCAGACAGGTGAGATGTGGATCCCATGCTAAGTTGGACACCCAGTAAAGACAAGTGGTGAAGGTGGATGCAGGACCCACCATGCGGTCGAATGCTAAGGATCGGCTGCTACTTAGCAACAAAAAAAAAGTGACAAACTGCATTAGGCAACCCATATTTGCGAGCCTGCCAAGCCTAATGGATGTTGTGGAAAATGTAGGATGGAAAACTGCAAACCAAGTTCCATAGAAGCCCAAGACTTAGTGAATTTTAGGTAGGTGGTATTGGTCAATAGGAAACTGATGGCTCTAATGCATGTGACCAATTTCAACTCATAAATATGGGTAGACAAAATGAGGCCAAAGCAAGACAACCCGATGGGAGAAAAACAAATTTAGAGGGGGTCCCCAGTCCAAATGGGTTGTGTGTGCTACATGCACAACAAGTACCACCATTTTGCTAATGAAACTAAGGTTGTTCTCTAACTTTTCCTCTATGACTTGACTATCCTCTTTCTTTTTAGAGGAATTTGAAGTCTTCACTATCATTTAATAGCTGCCTAGCTACAACCTTTGATGATGGCCTCCTTCATCAATGAGTTCAATGTCCTTTAAACTTATTATAGGCACCTTTAAACTTGTTCTTGTTAAATCTTCCCTCCTTTTTTTGTTATAACTATCCTCTACTTGCTTGAAGTCGGTCTTTTATATTGTAGGATAATCTTAAAGTTTATAGGGTCTTCATCACTAACTATTGCTAATGCTTATGGAGGGATTTTTTTTTTTTGCTTTGGTTTGAAACTATCCTTCCTACCCTAGGTTTGTGTGTGATCTTCTCATAATTTTCTCATGCTTACATAGTTCATGTCTCGGTTGTGAATGTCTTCATTAAACCTCTTAAGGAATACTCCTTTTAAATATATTTTCATAGTTTCTCCTTGATTCATTGCCATTAATGAAGTCTTTATGTTGACCACCCCTAATTCATAGTCAAAACTATGACTATTCTTATGAAGGGACTATCCATTATTTGTTGCTAAGGCTTATTTTGACTCACTACCCTTTGTCATTTACAACTCTTCCCTTTGAAATAACTACCCACCTTTTATGCTCTTGAAGACTACCCTCTTTGTAATGGCTTTGATTACACTCCAACTATGCACTTTGACTACCCTCCAACTACACACATAGGACTATCCTTTTAATTTGGTCACTATCATTAAAAGCTGCAATTAGAACTTTGATTTGTGCTTTCTCTAAACTCTTCCCTCTATTAAAAAATTCTAGAATACTCTCTAGATAATTACAAGTAGCTTCTAAGTGATCCTTATCAAAATTGGAGCTAGAGAGATGGGTTTATTCTTTGACATTCTGAATTTGATCATCCATGCTTGCTAGAAGATTTAAATTATCAATGGTACCAAAATCAATCATGACCATTATTTTCTCATGTGTAGACTTGATGTCTATTTCCATGTGAGCCTACCTATATATATATTCAATTTTTGTTTGCCTCTAATCATCTACAATATAGATCTCCTCCTCAAAGCTTGAGCCAAACTTTATCCTCCCTTGGAAGCTTGTTAAGGAAACTGCATAATATTCAGGGATCATTCAACATTGTTGGTTGAAGAGAAAGCTTCAGAGTGTTGGGTAGCAACATTAAATTTAACATAAGGTTCTACATGCTTCACAAATGCATGTTCTAGAAGTTGTGTGCATGTAGGATGATTAGTAGGATTGTGCTAAAGACAAAGCCTTAAAAGGCTTCACGCTCCTCTAAAAGATATTTCAGGATTATTTGAAAGTTCCTTATTGTTCCCAATCTTAAACATTGTAGTAACTCCTTCATATTGGATCTAGGGTGATTTTACATTGGCCTCTCTAGAACAGTACAACCAAAACACCAAATATTCATAGGAAAATTGTATCCATTTGAAATAATGATGACCTCAATATCCATTCAATACAGGCTTTCTTTGAATGATAGAGGATAAAAATGTGTGGTGATATGTTTTTCGAAGGCTCATGAATTCAAAAGATGAAAATCTTATCTATTGGACAATTGACTTTCCACTACCATCCACTCTTAACAAAATGAAAAATCATAACTATGTTTAGCCATGACAAAGTCAACAACCTTGACTTGGCCATTCTATGCATATCCTTTGTGACTATCTTATAAAGGTTCCTTACTATTCTTTTTTCTTCCCTTTCATAGATTTCTCAAAAAAAATTGTTTTGTTATGACGTAGATTTCATCCCTTCAAATAAAAATAACTAAAATACATATACTAGTAACTCAAATTACATTTGAATCTAAATACAAATATGAAAGTTTAAAATGAAAGAACTTGAGAGCTATTCGATGCACCCGTCACGATGAGACAACATGAAAGTTCTAAAAATTTGAAACATGTGGGAAAACTCCATGAAACTCTTTATATATAGAAATGTAGATGATTTATCCCTTTATTTCATGTTTAGAAGACTCTTAGATAGACTCCTTTACTTCCATGATGCAACTTCCTCAAGTTCACTTTGGTGTGGAGTCCTCTATTTTTTTCCTTCGACTTGAAATGAAAAACTTTAAGAAGAATTTTAATAATTTTTTTTCCTTAACTTAAAAATGGACAATAGACAACACCCTTTTTCTAAGAGGACACTTAAGACCCAAAAATATTATTTAAATTAAATACTCAAATAATCCAAGTTATAATACAAAGTTTTCAAAAAATGGACTACATTGTTGGAAAAATCTAAGGGATATTCGCTTGCTAAAACTAAGAAGACCAATAGCCTTTCATATCCATTGCATATAGAGTTATGAGAGCATGAGACAACTAAAAACAAAGCCTTAGCAACAAAAAAATGTTCCTCGACACTTACTAGAAAGGAGAAAAAAACTAGAATAAAATGTGCATCAACACTTATTAGCTTGAAAGAAAACTAACCCCAACCTACACTAACCAGTATTGGTAGTGTTCAAATGAAACCATTAACTGGCTTTGCAAAATAACTTCCTTTTATCAACAATTTTTAATGTTTTGAAATGCTTATGAACAACCAAAATGAGGTAGAGGAATGAAAAAATTATGACCGATTGTGGCAACAAATTTTGGAAAAGGTAAGAAAATCCACCTATCTCTTCATATTGACTATGCATGTTGTTGTTTTCAAGTATACAAGTAAGATGAATATGTTGTTCTTTAGCTACAAATTCATGCTTGGTTTCAAGCATGACTTGTGGTACCTTATTGGACTTAATATGAGATAGATGTTTGAAAGGAAATCCTCTTGAAATGATAAGAATTGATTTCTCCTTGTTGGTTTCTTTCTCATGCACTGATGTCTTATCTTGTTAACTTGTGAAGATCACTTCTTTTGACTGATTTGGCATAAAAAAAGAGATTTTGTGCTATTCTCCTATTGTTAAATGAATAAGACAAATAAGAGGGGGTGAATCAATTGTAACAAATAAAAACATAAAAACCCTCAATAGTTATTAGATCGACATGCATTCATAAAAACCTTAATTTTTTATGATTTTTAAACATGAAAAGCATATAACAAAAAATGAAACAACAAAAACCATACACAAGAGAACACTAGATTTACATGGAAAACCTAATGAGGGAAAAACCATAGTGAGGATTAGATCATAGTATAACTAATTGCAAAATTGGTACAAAGGCTCACTACCAGAATAGGATTCAATGTCCACAAAGGATTACAACCAAGGATCACTACCACAGAAAGAAAAAGAAGATAGAAGATAAATGTTACACAAAGAATAACTTCTCAATGAAACAAATAATCCACCACAATAGCTCAAACACTATTCCAGTCTGGTTTGAATGATTATGAGTACCTTCAACTCACTACATTCAGAAATCCAACACTTTGAAGTTTGCACTTCTCTACTCAAACTCGCACTCTACCCTTCGGTAGCATGCATCACTTGCATCATACACCTCTATCCTTTCTATCTGATTAACCTTCAATAGATCAACTCATACTTATACTATCCTCAACCTTGAAAACCTTCTCCAAGGTCGGCTATACACGCTTCACACTTTGCAATTTCAAATTAGGTTGGCACTAAACATTCCCACGATAGATAGGAATGAAAAGCGAACCAAAAAAAAATTTAGTTGGTACCCAAATAAGCTCTCACACACCACACTATGCCTTCATTAGCTCTTGAACATCTTCAAATGTAGTGTAAACACCAGGTCATCCATTACCCATGGAAACACATTAAACTTTGAATTACACACTTCCTTTGAACAATTTGAAACTTCCAAAAAACAAAATTCACCTAAACATAATCCAAGAACATCCTTGAAACCAGAAAATTCCTTCGAAAAAAATCTCGCCTAAAGATTATAATCATTCTATTTACCCAAGCAACATTGCTAGACATTGCAATACTCTATAATTTAGAAGACAATGTTTTGATACACTGAATCATGAATCCTCTTGAAAAAGGAAAGAGAACAACATCATCAAATCTCCTCTAGAACTAAAAGTTCTAAAACAGAATTGTAGAGAAATGCAAAGAAAATACATTTCTCCCAGAAACCTCTATACACAACACTACAAATCCGGTTCACACACTAGTGAACATAACTTCCTCTAGCCATCGATCCAGAAGCCAAAATTTAGGATATACAAAGTTTGAGCATTTCTAATTAGCATATCTAAACCACAAAAGAAAATGTACACATCTAAAATTGGTCACGGTTGATCAAACCTGTTAATTAATTAAATATGAATTATTTAATTAATGTTCTTAAGTCATCTACATATAAATAAATTTAATTATTTATTTATATTGTTTATTTTCTAATTCTTCTAATTTAATTAAATAAATAAAGTTAATTTAATTAATGCTATCCTTCCTCGTAATTAATTAAATAGCTTTTACAATTTATTTATATTAATTATCACAAGTTTAAATTCACAATTTAAATGATATTCTTCTTTCCACATTTAATTAAATACTTTCAATATTTAATTAAAGCATTTTCTAAATTTCCCACTCTTCCCACAAAATTAAATATTCTTAATATTTAATTAAAAGGTTTTTTCTCTTCTCACATAATTAAATATCTGCAATAATTAATTAAAGCCTTTTCATTTCTATTACACATAATTAAATATTTATTTATTTAATTATGAGAGACACCTTTCAAATTGTCTCTTCATTTTCCATCTGTCTTTCAGAATTCCCTCTTTTTCGAATTCTCGATCTCTCACCATTCATTCTAACAGGTTTGAACTTGACCGTTGATCTTGGCTAATCGAATTCCTACCTTCAAAAATCTATAAATACAACCCTCTTATGAGTGGAAAAGGACCTCGAATCTCATATTTTCATGCGTAGTTACTATAGTCGCATCTTAGCATTCATAGCATTTCAATTCAATATTTTAATATTTTAGATGCATAGACATTCTTATTAATCTCATTCTCTCAAGTTGCCATTCTACAATCTTCTTTTTTAAACAACTGAGAGCAAGCATCTTGAAATGAATCCTTGGAGATAGAGAACAATGGAACAAATTTGAAGAAGTTGTGATTTAGAGTTTGCATTTACTTTATTTAATCTGATTTCTTCAATCTAATGTTTCATTGGTGTATTGTATTAGATTCAATTTGATTGACACATTCTAACGTACACATTTTTGGTGCCCACCGTGGGGCTCGAGCCCCACATTTAATCTCTCTTTTTGCAGATTTTTTTGATAGGTGACGAACAAAAATCATGTTTTAGCACATATGAGTCGCGGTTCGGCGCATACGAAGACTATTTTAGTGCATATAATGACTATTTTGGCACATACATGACCTATTCCAGCGCATAGATGAGCTTTTTCAGCACATACGATGACTGTTTCGGCGCATCTACGAGATCTTTCAGTGCATACATAACCTGTTCCAGCACATACTGCTTCTGTTTCGATGCATATAGTTGTAAGAATTTAAATTTTGATTCCAACACAATCCGCGGACAAGATTTTTTTGATGCTATTTTTAACAGAATGAACCAATCCTAGGGTAGACATTTAAAATCAGAATTAACCAATCCTAGGATAGTCACCAAACATAATTTTCTTTTTGTTAAAATGAACTCCATGTTTTTAGTGAAGCAACATCTTCACATATAATAGAAAATTTGTCAATTTGGGATTTAAAATTGAACCATTATTTGCTTGTTGTGATTGTGGGTAATAGGTCTATGCTCTCCCCTTAACTGGGTGATCAAAATATCAAACTTACCTTTTATTTTCTGCAATTTAATGCTTTATTACATCCTTTAGAAGGCCTGCTCTTGTGGGAAAAGTACTCACCCAAGAGGAACGACCTAAGTGGGAACACCTAAAGCCAAGGTTTCCAAACCACTTTAATCAAAAAGCAAGTTGTTGATGAAAATCCAACTTGACAGTAGTGCATAGGATAACCATCCCCAAAACCTTTGTTCTAAAGGTTGGGAGGTCTCTCGAGGGAGTATATCTATTGGCCACACTGAATGGATACCCTTACTACGAACCATAGTGTAGAAAGCCAGCCGTGTCAGTATCCAAACATCATTTTAATCACGGTGCAAGGGGAGGGAAGAATTTTCCCCCAAGACACTCACCATATAGTCACCATAGATTGTTTTCTCAAGGGATTCAGTATCCACTTCTGTCACTTTGAGTATGCACCTAGAAAAGACAAAAACACGGACGCCCTCTAGGGGGTGACAAGGCTGTGTGAGTTGACGCAATTTTAAGCTGTGGGTTGTGATTAATAGGATGACCTATTTGACAAATTAAGAGTGAGTCTGATTGAAGTGCTTGTCTTGTCTAAAACCTGTGGAAATCTCAAGAGCATACAGTCTTTGTTTAGATTTTAGGATTAACAAAATGACTGTCTGCTTTTATGCTGTGTTTTTCACATTTAAATCAGATTAAGATCATCCAAAACAAGAAAATTTTATCAAACTGTCAAAACATGTCGGTCTCAGAGCTGTTTTAGCACATTCGGTCTTTGTTTTAGCACATTCAGTCTCTATTTTAGCGCATTCAGTCTCTGTTTTAGCGCATTCAATCTCTATTTCGATGCATTTAGTCTTTGTTTCGGTGCATATGTTCTCTGTTTTAGCGCATCTATGCTTTGTTTCAGCGCATTTGTGCTCTGTTTCGGCGCATATGTGCTCTGTTTTAGCGCATGTGTGCTCTATTTCGGCACATTTGTGCTCTGTTTTGGTGCATTCAGTCTCTATTTTGGCACATCTATTTTTCCAAGTCTAGGTGTATTTTTTGACTTTCATAAATAAAGTTTTATAGGTCCAGTTTTTCCCATGCTCAGAGTTTGGAAGTCTACGACATTTGCTAAGAGGTCCTTAGAAAGAAAGATCAAAAAGACCAAGAAGTTTCTCAGTTATAAGAAAGTGTTGAAGAAGAGGAAATTTCTATATCAAAGTCGAAAGGTCCTACTTGAACACAAAACCTTTATTCATCTATATCAAGACTATATTAGAGGTTTCACTGATGATTATGCTATAGAACCCTTATATTCAAGAGCTTTCTTTCAAAGAAGAGCCCTTTCTCAAAGGCATAACTACAGTTAGCGTATTTTTCCTTCTCATATTCCCCAACCTGCTATCACGTACGCTACTCATCCAAATCAAATTCTGCAATAGAGAACTCAAACACATTAGGAATCTATAAAATTCATCTTTCTACAAAGATAAGATCAAATTTCACAAAGTGCAAAATCATCTTTATTTTCAATCTTTGGTTTAATTCCCACAAATAGGATTTTCATCCTTTCACTTAGGGAATCACGAGCTAAAGATTAAAAATCTTTTAAGTCATAGACTCTTCATTCTTTCTTGACTTTCATCACTATTGCACTATTTCATTCCTTTGATCAAAGTTAGTAGGATTTGAGTAAAGCTTATGCCTGTTACTACGAGGTCTCGAAAGCACATAGAAAAAGAGGAAAGTACAGTGAGCAAAATGGGTGATAATAGTGAGAGGGAGGAAAACCCCTTGAACATTTCAAATATTGAGGAATTAATGGAAGAAAGGCTTCAAGAACAGAACAGGATCCTCAATTTCATACTCTTATGGAAAAGATTTTAGAAAGAAACAAGGAAAGATACTTTCTTTCTTTAGCTATTCAAGGAGCCAAGTTACCTGCCGATTTTGATAGGGAAGGGATTAAAGAAAATCTTGAAACTCCTCTTGATGATTTTAGTGCCCTTACTCAACAGATCAAGGAATTACAAGGGAAAATAAAAGAAATGCAAGGGGGAGCACCAAAGAAGTATGTTTTGGAAGAAATATGTCCTTATCCATTCGATAGAAATCTTGGAATGATTCCTTTTCCAAAACATTTTGAAATTCCTAAGTTTGATAGGTATAATGGAAAAATTTACCCCATTGAGCATGTAAGGGATTTTCGAAATATGAGCTTAGAATTTGTGCATGAAGATACCTATCTAATGCAATTGTTTCCATGAAGTCTGGGTGAAAAATCCATGGAGTGTATTTCAAAGATCACTCCCCCCATCAAAACCTTTGAAGAGTTGATAAATAAGTTCATATCACAATACTCTTACAACATTCAACACCAAGTAACCATGCTTGATCTTTGTAAGATAAAACAAAAAGTAGGGGAATCTTTCACTACATTTTTGCAAAGGTGGAGAAGAATGTTTGCTAGATACTCTCGTCCTGTTCTTGAAAAGGAAAAGATGGAGATCTTCATCGATAGTCTTAATCAAGAAATGAGTTACAGACTAAACCTTCATTTTCCTCCATCATTTGTAAAATTGATTGAAAATGCAATCACTATTGAAGGTGCATTAATCAAGCATGGAGTTCTAAAAGTCAATAAAGAGGGTTCAAATTCATACAACAACAACAACAACAACAACAATCATAATAACAACAATGACAAGTCACGATTTTGGACTCGAAATAAAAATGTTGTAAATGATGGGGTAGTAGGTGCTAACAATGTGAATACGCAGCCCGCCATCCTTAATGTGTCAGGTGTTCAACGTAACAATAATACCAGAAATTCTAGCACCCAAGGCAATGTTTCTAATCAAGGAAACACAAATAACGCTCGTGGAAATAATTTTGGCAATAATCAAAATTCGAATGTGCCCAGACCATCATATTTCTCAAGTCGACGAAGCTTTACTCCCTTGGGCCAATCTTTGGAATCCATTCTCAAAGATTTATTGAATCAAAATGCTATTACAATGCCACCACAAAGAGATTATGAGCCTCAAGTTAAACCACCATCATGGAATGATTCACACTTCTGTGATTATCATAGGTGAAAAGGTCATAAGACAAACAGTTTCCAAGGGTTAAAGAATATTATTCAAGATTTGATTGATAACCGTACCATCACAGTTGAAGGACATAATGTCAATAATGATCATCAAGCATTCAAGAATCCGCTCTCTAATTATCACAAAGGGGAATCCTCGAGTGACAAGGGAAAGAATGTTAATAACATCCAAGACATTATTATCAATCATATCTATATTGATGACCCTCAAATCAATGCTATCTGAATCAAAGGTAAGCCAAAATATTGAGAGGTCAATGTTACCATGAGGGGACAAGCCAAGATCATTGTCAAAGGTGGCTCATCTAAAGCAGCAATGCCCCCTCTAAGTCAATACAATTTGGCTGAGCAATTACAAAAAACATCAGCCCAAATCTCTATCTTGGAGCTTTTAAAGTTATCACCTACACATAAGGGCATTCTGGAAAAGGCTCTCGTCGATACAAATGTATCTCCTAATCTAGATACCGATAAATTTCAAGCCATGGTGGGACATTTGTCCTCCAACACATGTTTATCTTTTTCTGAAAGAGATGATTCATCCATAACCCATCCACATAATTCATCACTCTATTTAGAAGTCATGGTTCACAAAGCCCGCATTAGATGCCTTCTTATAGATAGGGGAGCCGGATTAAATATTTGTACTTTGAAATTGGTCCTAGCTTTGGGATATTCAGTAGATTCTATAGATCCACAGAGGAAAATGACAATCATAGCTTATGATGATGAGGAAAGGACTTCCAAGGTCTCATCATGTTACCAATCAGAGTGGGACCTATTGTGAAGAATAATTTCTATCAAGTTCTCGATCGAGATCTAACCTACAACATACTATTGGGTTGTCAATGGATCCATGACATGCAAGCAGTTCCATCTACATACCATCAATGTTTGAAGTTTCCATATGATGGACAGGAAGTAACGATACCCACTGATCGCAATAGTAGTCAAACTTTTTCTAACCTAAGAGCAACTTAGGACACATTTGTCCCACATAATAGAGAGGCTTTGGCCATCTCTACCTCCAAAAACAAAGAACAAGTGCAAGAAATGATAAGCAATTTTGGTAGCAAGCTGAAATTGAAAGATAATGGGGTGGGAGAATATTCTTTATCTCTCTCTAATCTATCCTTATCACCAAGATCTCATGGTCAGCCGTCAACATCTACATCGCAAGCTGCAGCAGTTTTAGCCTCAACTTCAACCCCCATCACCAAGTTTAATGGGATATTTATCAAAGAAACTGAAGGGGGATATAGAGCTATTCTTGACTGGCTCTATAAAGATGAAGAAAAATCTGTACAACATATCAAGATACCCACACAACAATATGGAAAGGGTTATGCTATCATGCAACAGATGGGTTATGAAGGAAATGGCCCTCTAGGTAAAAGAAAAGAAGGTATTGTGGAAATTGTCCAATTAAAAACAATGCACCCAAAAGATAATACTGGGTTAGGATATGATGAGGATACTAAGGAAAAAGTAACACAAAGGCCATCTAACGAAGAAATAGCTGAATCAATTTTGATAATTCAAGCGGATAATTCTGAAACAGACTCAAATGAATATGAATGGGATGATTTCTCAGATGATACTTTCATCTCAGAAAAAAGGGTGGATGTCATACACAAATTCTCACCTACATTCTTACAAGGAGAAAGCTCAAGACCTCTATTTGAATACGTCATACAAAGCGACCGGGACTTTAGTGAGACCAATTCAATTCAAAGCGAGATAGATCATTTTGAGGAGGATACCATCTTAGACTTCTCCCATAATAACATTGACAATAACATCATGACCTTAACGGCCAATGAATTTACTCATCCTAATGATCCATTACCTTTGGTTCATCCTGAACTCATTGATTGGGAACAAATTGCACCCATTGATGTTCCAACTTTTCCAAATGACGAAACCATAATAAACTTTCTTTGTTCATCCCATCCCGAAACAAGTTCCACCCGGAATCACAAGATCAGAGTTTTTGACAAGAAAGTGCCAAGTTTCTCAGCTATGAAATAAATAATATAAAAGAAAGACCTAATGGTGAAAACCTAACAAAGGCGGTATTAGGTCAAGAAAAAAGAAAAATGAAAGAAGGATCTAATGGTGAAAACCTAACAAAGGAAGTGTTAGATCAAGAAAAGAGAAAAATAAAAAGCACATCCAATGGTGAAAACCTTTCAAAGGTGCTAGAGGATGGGAAACTTGACACTCTTCTAGAGTATTATCAAGAAAGATCTTCCATTCTAATTGAACCAATGGAGGCACTCAATATAGGTACTACAAAAAAGCCTAAAGTTTTACAATTAGTTGCATCTCTGACAGATGAATAAGTACCTAAATTCATAGAATTTCTCAAAGATAATCAAATCGGTTTTGTATGGTCCTACATAGATATGCCTGGATTGGATCTAGATTTCATCATGCATCATCTATCTATTACACCAGGGGCAAAGCCTGTAAAATAGAAACTCAAAAAAATGCATTCGCATGTGGCATTATTGGTTAAAGAAGAATTAAAGAAAATTTTAGATGTTGGATTCATCTGATCCATAGATTATGCAAAATGGATCTCCACTATCGTGCCTATTTCAAAACTAGACAGAAGGATCATAATTTGCACAAATTTTAGGGATTTGAATAAAGCATGTCCAAAAGATGACTTTCCCTTACCAAACATTGATATGATTGTGGATTTAATGGCTAGACATGCAATGTACTCATTGATGGATGGATTTTCAAGATACAACCAGATAAAGATTGCACTAGAAGATCAAGATAAAACAACATTTACATGTCCTTGGGGAACCTCTTGCTGGTACGTAATGCCATTTGGATTGAAAAATGCAGGAGCTACATACCAACGAGAAATGACAACAATTTTTCATGATATGATGCATACATTCATGGAAGATTATGTTGATGATCTTCTTGCCAAGTCTAACACTAGAGAAGGAAACATCGATATATTATCTAAAATCTTCAAAAGAATGGAACAATTCAAAGTAAGACTTAATCCAAAGAAATGCGTTTTTGGGTAAAATCTAGAAAATTATTAGGATACATTGTGTCAGAAAAGGGAATTGAAGTGGATCCTGCTAAGGTACAAGTAATTCTTGATATGACACCACCAAGAAACATCAGTTAGTTGCGCTCTTTACAGGGATGATTACAATCCATTCAAAGATTCATTGCTCAACTAGCAGATAAAAGTTTACCATTATAAGAATGTTCCTTTCAAGTGGGAACACAAATGTGAAGCAACCTTTAATCAAATAAAGCAGTATCTCATGAATCCACCAATACAAGGTGCGCCTCTCATATTATATATTGCTGCTACAGAAGTATCTTTAGGAGCATTATTAGCATAGGAAGATTACTCAAGGAAAGAACGAGCTATTTATTACATCAGTCAAACCTTGACAAGTCATGAGCTAAATTATACCTTCATTAAAAAAACTTGTTTAGCAATGGTTTTCACTTCCCAAAAGTTACGACACTACATAACCCATACAGTAAAGCTTGTGGCTAAGATTGACCCACTCAAATATCTTCTAAGTATGGCAACCTTAACTGGCAGGTTGGCTAAATGGGTTATGATCTTAAGCAAGTTCAATATTCAGTATGTAGATCAAAAAGCTATAAAGGGACAAGTAATTGCAGATCAATTAGTAGAAGCACCAATGCCAACGGAACACCCAATACATGTTGATTTTCTTGATGCCGATATTTTTGCAGCAAATATCCAATAGTCATGGTGACTTTACTTTGATGGTTCTTACACTCAACACGATTCAGGAGCAAGAATTCCTTTTATTACACCTCAAGGACATACAATCCCAAAATCTTAACGGCTAATGTTTCCTTGCACAAACAAAATAGTTGAGTATGAGGCATTGATAATCGGTATGAGAATTGCGGTAGATTGGAAAATCATAGAACTTCTAGTTTTTGGTGATTCACAACTTGTCATAAATCAAATCAATGATGAATACCACACTAAATATGACAAGTTGATACCTTACAAAAGATTGGTGGAAGATCTTAAGAAATATTTTGTTAATATTCAGTTTATATAGATTATGCGTATTGATAACAAAGCAGCAGATGCCATGGCTACAATTGCCTCTCTACTCCAATTGTCAGAGAATAAAAAATAGTACGATTTCCTGGTGGAACAATTTTTTTCTCCCACCCATGACGATCCTGAAACACAAATCATTTTCCATTTGACGAATTCTAAATCTTCGTTATATGGCCAAATCTACACTTACTTAAAAGATACTACTTTACCCTTAGGCTTGTTTAGAAATCAAAAATAAAATTTCATTCGCAAATCATCTCGTTACACCTTAATTGCTAACATCTTATATCGACGTGGTCTGGATGGTACCCTCCTTAGGTGTCTTGAATGTGATGAATCGAAAAAATCCTTACAAGAGGTCCATGGTGGAATTTGTGGGACACATTCAAGTGGACTAACCTTAGCTAAGAAACTTGTAAGATTATGATACTATTGGCCCACCATGGAGAAAGAATCATTCGCCTTCATGAAGAAATGTGCAAAATGTTAGATTCATGCAAATGTCATTGATGCTCCTGCTCAGGAATTACAACCCTTCACCACAACATGGCCTTTCGCTCAGTGGGGATTGGATTTGGTTGGCAAGATACATCCATCCTCTTCAAATGGACATAAATTTATCATTACAGCCACTGAGTATTTTACTAAGTGGATTGAATTTGTTCCTCTAATGACTGTTACAGGCAAAAAAATCTCTTTGTTCATCTTGAATTATATCATTTGCAGATATGGCATTCCTAACTCCATTATCACAGATAATGGTAGACCCTTTAAAAATCAGGATGTTGATGAGCTATTTGGAAGACTTCACATCCAACACAAGTTCTCTACACCTTATTATCCACAAGGGAATGGTCAAGCCGAAGCTTCAAACAAAACAATTATAAATATTTTGAAGAAAACAGTGAATGAAGCAGGCTGTGATTGGCATGTTCAATTAAATCCAGCATTATGGGCTTATAGAACAAGCATTCACACACCAATAGGAGCTACTCCTTATGCTTTGGTCTATGGAGCAGAAGCTATTTTACCACTAAAAGTTGAGATTCCTTCACTTTGAGTATCACTCAAAGGGCTAATCAATGATGAAAACTACAGAGTATCAAGATTGCAAGAGCTGGAACTGCTTGATGAATGGTGTCAAACTACGGTTAATCACTTGAAGGGATATCAACAAATCATGTCCCACAGCTACAATCATAGAGTCAAACCATGGAACTTTCAAGTGGGTGATTTGGTTCTCAGAGAAAACCCTCGAAATCAACAAGATAGGGAAAAGAAAGGCAAGTTTGAACCAAATTGGCTAGGCCCGTTCATTATCGTTGCAGCCTACAGATCAAGGGCATATCAGTTGTCAACAACAAAAGGGGACTTGTTTGAAGATCCAATCAACAACATTCATCTGAAAAGGTTCTACACTTGAGAAAAATCAAAAATAATATAAAATGTCCTGAAAAAAAGAAAAAAACATTGCCTTGATGAAAACCTGGCAAACAGGTGTCGTGGTAATAGCAAAAATATCATAAAATCAGGAAAAAGTGCAATAAAAAAAACAAACAATGAAAACTTGGCAAATAGGCATTGTTTGTGATTTTATTTGGCTCTCATCTATTAGGATTCAGTCTGCATATGCATCCTTTTCATCAGCATCATGCACACACCTCACCATCGCATTCACATTGCATCATCTCCTTGGAACAACAAGGATCTCATCATGGCTTGATGATTTGAGGTTTATCCATTACAATAGTTGTGTCTAACAAGAGTCAGAGTACAAGGTCACTAAGGGGAAGTTTGCTTTCCTAGTAGGTAGTCAGCAATGTGTCTAGCATCAGAATGTTAGAAACAACAGTCTTGTCTAGTTAAACTAAGCTTACATGATTATCTTGACAGATGATTTAAAAATAAATTGGATGATCTTAATATGAATAAAATGAATGACACTTAAAGCAATAAGTTGAAAATTGTTGTTTTGATAGTTGATGACATCATATCTTTGGAGTGGTTCAATGATGTACTAAACTAGAATCACAAGGAAGAAGTATGATTTTTATTTGCTTGAAGTCTGCAAGTTAATCATTAGTATGATGCAAATTGGTCATGGGACATGCTCTACAATGTAGCATTGATGACATTTCAGAATTTGCATAGGAAAATGGCTAGCTTTTGTCTGTTTATGCAAGCAATACTCAGCTCATCTTGGTTCAATTATACCTTGATGCTTGTATTAACTTGCTATATCAAACATTATGAAAGCAGTACTCAGGTCATCATTGGTGCTAACATACCCTTTGATGCTTGTACTAACTTTCAACATATCAAAAAAAAAAAAGGCTCAATGATGACAACTAAACACAACAAGAAATGGCAATAAGGAGAATGGATCATTATTTCATTTAGGGTTGCATAATTCATTTGCATATTCGAGGTTCTTTTTAAATAGATTTTTGAAGGTTGACCACATCTTTAAATATATTTTCACAATGGTAGAGTATGATTGGACATTTGTTACATCTCATTTTCACTGTCATTTCACATCATTATCATTGCACTTGCATTCTTATATCATCATTTCATTTTATTTCATCATTATTATCATCTTATCATTATTTATCATTACAGATCATATGCATGATTGATATTTTAATCATCCATTAATCATTCATCATCATATGCATTCACATCTTTCACACGTGTTCATAAATAAAATTGCATTCATTTCACATCATCACTTAGGTTATCATGATCATTTTCATGGCATCATATATCATAAGTTCATTATCTAAGTACATTTCCATTACATATTACATCATCATAAAACATTTTCATCCTACATCATACATTCATTGCATACATCATAAGAGAAAAGAAAACATCATTTAGATCATTTTTGCATCATCATACACAACATAGCATATAAAAGTAAAAGCATACATCCATAACACATGCATAATCAAATCACCACTGAATATCATAGATCTCATCAAAACAAATGTCTGAGAATACAAGGATATCAAATATTTCAAAAAGATATATCATACAATGGCATAAATGTGTACAATAATGCTCATCACTAAGGGGCATCTGGCCGAGGCACATGACTACTGCTACCTCCTGAGGTAGTCGGTCTCGACGGATCTCTAATCCTAGAGGCTCTGATCTCTCATCTAATAGGCTGGCCCACACTCCTGGTCGCACTCCTAGAGTGGCTATGTGAGTGAGTCTGAGTCTGAGTATCTGACTGGGTAAAGGCTATCTGTCGCTCAAGTGGCACTACCTCAAAGTATCGCATCTTGTAATACTCAGCCTCTCGAGCAATCTCTAGCCCCTCTGCCACAACCTCTCCAATAGAGGTGCTCTCCATTGATCTCAGTAGTCTCTTGGGTACCCTCTCAGCCTGTACACATCTATCTCGGAGGCTGTCCCTCTCAGCTATAAGTTGAGCTATATGTGGGTCAAGAGGTGGTGGTTGTGCTATATGTCCCTACAGCTGACTAATGGTCACCTATGCCTGCGCTAACTAACTCTGAAGAGTTTGAACCTCTGTCTGTAAGGCATCCACCTGTCCCTGTGATGGAGCCCTAATGGTAATCCACAACGCTAAAGTGCTAGCCTGACCTACCGCTCTGGATGTCTGTGGTCTCGTCCTGAAGGGAATATCGAAGAATAATCTCTGCCTCCCATCACCCCCATCATTCCCATCATCTGAGTCATCTGAATCCTCATCCATCTCCTCATGCTCATAGCTCTCATCATCTACCTCCATGGCCACCCTGCCGATATCTATGACCTGCTCTGCCTGTACCTGTCCCTGATCCTATGGCTATTGTTTTCTTGCCTGAATAACTGGACCTCCCATCAATGGGGCGGGCTCATTTGAACTAGTAAATCAAGAAAAGGGATGTGTATAGAAGTATGCAGCATAGTCCTCTGTCATCCCTGCATCTATGACCTCTAGCCATACAGTCCAATCCTTCGGTTGTAACTCAAAGTACTCCTCTCTAGCTGCCTCAGTCAAAACTGGCCCCCACTTTGGTACATCTCCCCAACACCTGGCATAGTGTGCTGCCCCCTATGGCATCATCTGTACCCATCCAAACTACCTTAGAACCCTCCGGCCCAGAAATCACTCAATGATGAATGGGGTGTATCCAATCAAGTATTTGGACCTCGTCACATATGGTAGCTCTATGTTGTCTGCCTACCATGGGTTGCAATCCACATACGATCGCCAGATGACCGTATCCAAATCATCAAGTACCCACCGCCAATACTCCAATTTGCCCAACCTCGGCTGGACAAGGGGCCCTGTATACACATAAGCATATGGGAATCCGATGGGATGATCTCTCCTGACAATGGGGCATGTAATTGCAAAGTGCTCCCATGCGAATAATTGTAAAGGAGTCACCCCGTAGGAAAGACTCTTCCCATCTGTATACATGACCTGAGGAAAGTCATGGTATAAATGGGAAAGCATGCATGACCCCCATGCATATCTGGTACGGTGGAGAAGCATGTCCTCCAAGATCCTACCCCACCCAACTGATAGTCCCTTTGACCTGCGATCAGGACAAAGGAAACCACCGATCATCCTTGCTAAAACCAAAGGTAGCGAGGCATATCTCTCCATCATCTCCTACCAAGGAAGCTCATATCCACAGACATGAGGATCCTGGAAGACTCGTCTCAAAGCATCTATACCCCCAATCTCCTTATGATCATAAATCACAAGCTCTCCAACCACAGGAATACCCAGAATCCTGTAAACATCCTCTAGGGTCATCGTGATCTCTCTTGTCGGCAAGTGGAAGGTGTTGTGCTCATTGTGCCACCGCTCTGCTAAGGCAATCAATAGTGCCCTGTTGATCCGATACTACGGGATACTCAACAATGCTCTCAGGACACACTGGTCTATCACTCCCAAATCATCATGAGACAATTAGGGAATCATCTCCCATGTCTATGGAAATCTCTCTCTGATTTGGAGGAGGCTAAATTCCTCCTTTACAAAATCATGAAGCAAGCATGCAAAATTAATTAGCAATGGATATCATCAATCACTCAGTACGTCAAGCAAGTTCAAGTTCACATCAATTTGTTTTTCATATTGCATGGAAACAAATTTAATAGTCATCATGACTTAATTTGACTTTCAAATAGGAAAGAAAATCTATCAATACTATTTGTTTTCCATATCACATGGAAACAAATTTAACAGTCATTATGACTCAATCTATTTGACTTTCAATCAGGAAAGCAAATCTATCATTTCTATTTTGTTTTCATATCGCATGGAAGCAAATTTATCAAACATATCTGTTCTTCAAGCACGAAGACAAATTTATCAAAGCTATTCAGTAATGATATTCAAATGCATAAATTTTTTTGTCTAATCTAGCAACAATCATCAAGCATGCATCATTTTTTTCTTCAAAAATTAAAAATCAGCGAAAATTCATGGATGCGCTAAAATAGTCAATCAATGCGCTAAAACCATGGATGTGCAACTTTACTCCATGGATGCACTAAAATAGTCTATGGATGCGCAATTTCATGAATGTGCTATTTCATCATGCATATGCACTATAACAGTTCATCTATGTGCGAAAGCACCTATGTTCTAATCTATCATCTTCCGCAGACAGGTTTCATGGATGCGCCATTTGATCTACCCTATGCGATAAATTACCTATGCGTGACTATTCGACATCTATGCATGACTGTTTTACCCCTATGCACTACTTTGGATGTGCTGAATTATCTACCATATGCGCTAAAAGACCTATCGTATACGCTAAAACAAAATTTTCAAATTTTAAAAATTCGAAAAAGCATCTAGAAATTCATAAAAATTTGACGGAGAGGTTTGGATTGACTTACCAGAGGTCCATACGCAGGTGGTCTCTGATGATGGCAACCTTGCTCGAATCTGTGGTGCTCATACGGGATTGGCATTGCTTTTCTCTCTCTCAGAGCTCCAAAATCTTCAAAGGTTACTATTCATTTGAAAGTGATTTCTCACCTTTTTCATCTATTAAAGGGGTAAAAATGGCATTAATTACTATGCAAAGTGCTATTTTGAGAGCTAAATCGTCAATTTTTCTCCGAAATCATCTGAAAATCTGGAAAATCAATCTCATAATCATTCTAATCCCTCGATTTATCTCTTGAGGGGGCATATAGCATCATCAGTCACATTTTTCAAGATTAGGGGCAAATTCTTTGAAGCAATGTGTGAAACACATCACTTCAAAGAGGGGAAAAATGTACACATCTAAAATTGGTCACGGTTGATCGAACCTGTTAATTAATTAAATATGAATTATTTAATTAATGTTCTTAAGTCATCTACATATAAATAAATTTAATTATTTATTTATATTGTTCATTTTCTATTTCTTCTAATTTTATTAAATAAATAAAGTTTATTTAATTAATGCTATCCTTCCTCTTAATTAATTAAATAGATTTTACAATTTATTTACATTAATTATCACAAGTTTAAATTCACAATTTAAATGATATTCTTCTTTCCACATTTAATTAAATACTTTCAATATTTAATTAAAGCATTTTCTAAATTTCCCACTCTTCCCACAAAATTAAATATTCTTAATATTTAATTAAAAGGCTTTTTCTCTTCTCACATAATTAAATATTTACAATATTTAATTAAAGCCTTTTCATTTCTATCACACATAATTAAATATTTATTTATTTAATTATGAGAGACACCTTTCAAATTGTCTCTTCATTTTCCATCTGTCTTTCAGAATTCCCTCTTTTTCGAATTCTCGATCTCTCACCATTCATTCTAACAAGTGTGAACTCGACCATCGATCTTGGCTAATCAAATTCCTACCTTCAAAAATCTATAAATACAACCCTCTTATGAGTGGAAAAGGACCTCGAATCTCATATTTTCATGCATAGTTACTATAATCGCATCTTAGCATTCATAGCATTTCAATTCAATATTTTAATATTTTAGATGCATAAACATTCTTATTAATCTCATTCTCTCAAGCTGTCATTCTACAAGCTGCTATTTTAAACAACTGAGAGCAAGCATCTTGAAACGAATCCTTGGAGATAGAGGACAATGGGATGAATTTGAAGAAGCTGTGATTTAGAGTTTGCATTTACTTTATTTAATCTAATTTCTTCAATCTAATGTTTCATTGGTGTATTGTATTAGATTCAATTTGATTGACACATTCTAACGTACATAGAAAATATTCAATCTAAAAGAAATGAAAAGAAAAACCAAAACACCTTTACAAAATATAACACCTCTACAACACCCTGTTTCCTTGTTTTATCAATTGTCTGATTATCCTCGACATCTAAACCATAAATAAAATATTATCAAAGAAACACTAGAGGTTGAAATCATCAACTTAACCAATGACAACATAATGAAACTAATCAAATCATCAATCTTTGCTCAACCACTGCACTACTTATCATCAATGACAACACCTTCATACTTGCAACGATCTCCCCATTTGTCATTCATGGAAATGCAAGATGTGAAAAATGATCAAAGTCACAATAGATCTAAACATGTACTCATTTTCTTTTCTCTTTTCTCCCCCTTGCACAACTATCTCATTACACTCTCTCTCTTCTTGATACTTGCATCTTTCACATGACTTCTCTCTCTCATATGAATTCATTTTCCCTTTTCACATGAATTTTCTCTCCCCCTTTGACATAAATATCAAAGGATAAGGCATTTTGCATTGTTCTCCCCCTCTAACATAGCACTAAGATACTTTTAACTACTCTGAATACTCCCCCTTAGGAGTACACACCAATCATCTTAGCAACCTCTGCACAATGACAACATAAATTTCATACTACAACAATGTTACTACCTACTCCCCCTAAGAGGTAGCCACCAACATTAGTCCAAAAAAAGAGTGAGTCCATAGATCCATTGGACTGATGCATCTCCATATGCATCTAGTTCAAAGAACGAGGGGCAGGAATCCCCAACTTCTCCTAAAGATACTCAAAAGTATCCTTAGGAAGATTTTTGGTGAATATGTCAACAATCTGATCCTTTGTAGGTACATACTCAATATTTTTTAAAAAATAGTAGGTGAACATCAATAATAGAAGCTTTAAACAACTGTAAATCAGATCTAATAGTGTTAACCATATGGATTTTATATCAGCTATAACAATGAATTACAACAATAGAAAGTTGAACACATAACATAATGTTTAACGTGGAGAAACCCTTTTGAGAAAAAACTCCATGAAAGAAGAGATGAATAGCTTGTATTAACAAGTATGTTTACAATACATCGAATCTAACTCCTCTTCAATCTAAAAACATCTGTGTACCTGTAAAACATCTCATAGTTTCTCCAACACAACCCCTCAATATATAGACTCATGGGGGCTCAAAATACCACCATAGAACATTACATGGGTCAAACCAAGGTTCAAAAATACCATGGTAAAAATCCATTCAATCCCTTACATGCTAAACATGGTCTCTTACATGACATTTCACCTTACAAAATGTCATAAGAATCCCTATAAAATAGGATATGCTCTTACATGTGCCATAAACCATCAATAGCTATGCAAATATTCTCTTACGTGTTTCATAGAATATTGTCACATCCAAAATGATATCCCCCACTATTATCCCTTATAGTTGTCATAAAATCCATCATAACATCCTTAAAAATAGGCTTTCCATGTTATACCACTAAGTGGGCATATTTTGACAACTAATAACTTATTTTTCAAGGCATCGACATGTGGTAAAAGTGCCAACTCAAAATCCCATGCCCCTTTTCATGGAGCACAAATATTTAATAGCGTAAATGATATTTATCCATGGGAAAAATTAAAGCACTAAAAATAAAAAACTAAGGAATTACAAAGGTTGAGACACCTTAATTATCAACATTCTCCCACTTGTTGAATACCTTGCAAGAGCTAAGGGAATCCCACCATCATGGAATCTATTGGAAACAAGCTACATTGAGAGGGGGTGAATCAATGTTGTGCAAAAATTAATTTTATTGGCCTTTATCTTCAAATCATTAGTAACATTCAACCATAGTGCATATACATGAAAATAAACACAACACCATAACACCAATATTTTTACGTGGAAACCCTTTTAGGGGAAAAACCACAGTGGATGGCCAATCCACAATTGATTTGAGTATACTCAAATGAAGATTACAAAATGGGGAATGCACTTGCATTCAAGCACACTGCTCAAAGGGAAGGCTCATTTCCTTACAAGGAAATTCATATTAAAACTATCTGAGTGTTTGAACTAAGAAAATTAGCATCTACAAATGTCTAATTATAGTTCTGGTTAAGTACAATAATAGATCTGTTGTCCTACATACTGATTCTACACTTCTACACTGTTCTTCTCATACACGCAACACAAATCTTCTATGTGCAAGTGAAACTATACATTATCACCCTTCTACTTTTCTCTCCTTTGCAATTCACATCATTACACACTACATCACACACCCAAAATGATATGGACGATCATATATATATATATATATATATAACATAGAATTCAATTACACTTTTTTGGCTTCAATAGAACACAAGAAAATTACAAGTGTCGGCTTGTATCATGACAAATAGGAAATGTGTATCCCTAATAGTTAGCCACAACTTGGCTAGGACCCAAAAAAATATGTACAAACATAGAAATACTTGACCAATTAGTTCTCATACATTCGTGACTTAATACATTCATGAAGTTGGCCCCAATACAAGAAAAATCGAGAATAAGTCAACCAACTCTCCTAGCTAAGTTACACGAATTGATACGAGCCACTACGCTTCAGTAGTAACATAGATAATATGCCAAAAAACATTCCCTAGGATGCGCAATACAAAATAATAACATGAAATCTTCATATAGATCATTGAACACTGTGTTATTGGATACTCTGTTCTTCCCTATCAATCTTCAATCTTTCTGCCGATATGATCAAATGATAGTGTATGGATTTGATCATTGATTAGGGTTTCCATTAATCAAAACACCAATTAATACTAGCAGTGTCTCTTGCTAACAATCTCCCCCTTTGGCACTAATGAAAAGACTTAGTGAAAAATGACTAAGTGTCAGATCAGTACCAAGATAAACTGCATTGCTACCCAAAAATTCAAAATATAATTCTCCCCTTGAGATAATTGAGAATTTTTCACTCCTCCTCTCCCCCTTTACATCAATGAAAAAGGTAGGGATCACATACCAAAAATGGATCAATTAATCAAAACTGTTATGCAAAAATGCTACTTTAACTTACATAAGCTAAAAAAATATTTACAAAATCTTTCTTCAGCTGAATTAGGTTTGCATCCCAAACTCTTTTAAGACTCTCCAAGATTGTGATATGGCCACAAATCAAATAATATTGTGTCTCCATGGATTCCAAGTTGGTCGGATCAGCAACTACCATAGATTATTCTCCTTCCTTTAGAGAACTTGTTAGTATGTCAATTTTTTGACAAATTATGCTTATGAGTTCACATGTCCTTGCAACAATTTTGTCATTCTCATGCTTTAGGATTTTTATCTTATCAAGAAAATACATCACTTCACTCTCTTTATTTTCAATATCACCAGTTAGAGGATCAAATGCTTCAAAGATGGCACTTAACTGGTTTTCCAGATCTTTTACCTTTTTCTCATTTCCTTCAGTAAACTATGAAAAAGACAAACATGCTTTGTAGATCTTACCACCTTCTGATAAAGAATTATTTACATTCTTTACACTTGTAGCTCAAAGTATTTTGTCTTTGACAATCATATTTTTCAATCCATCAAATCTTTTAACATCAAACTCATTTTGCACTTTCACCATAGTTGATTTTTCTAGTGACTCAAAGTGAGTGCCAACTGAGTTGATAAGCCTTTTCAATTCACTAGAAGAGGAACTAGTTGGATCTTTCACATAGGATTGAATTATCTTCTCCAATACTCTGGATGCAAGATTTAGCAGTTCACTATCTTCAATGTGTCACTTTAGTAGCTCTTCTTTGGTTTGTGCTTGAGAAAATAAAGCTACTTTTATTTTATGGATTGTGCTTAAAGTAGATAGGTAAATAGGACCTTCAATCAGTTCTGGATCCAATTCTTCTTTTTCTTCAAGCAAAAATTTCTTTACTGCCTCAACAATGTCTCTTGCTTCAACCAAGACTACTTTTACATTATCTTTCTTCTCTTCAACTATTGATTCCACATTTGCAGGTTCTGATTTTTCTTCATTGATTTCCATTTCCCCAACTGATACATTTTCAAAAATTTCAACTTCCATAGGATTTTATGTGTTATCCATCGGAGGAGGAATTTGAGTATCCTCAATCATGTCATCATTTGTCTTTTTCATTTTCAGGATCACATACAATATTTTCAACATTTTCTTCTTATGCTTCCCTTTTTGAACCAGAGGGAACTTCCTCAACATATGTTTCCTTAGTAACAACATCAATTCTATCATTTAGCAAAATCTTTCTAAGGATTTGCTCAGTCTATTTTATGAATTCATCTATTTGCCCAATCATGAGCTTGTTTACCCTTGATTTTCTCTTGAATTCTATATTGGCTCTTTTTCAAGAATTCCTTCATATCATCCATTGTCATTATTGGACATAGCTCTACTAGGATCCTTTCTCTCATCTATCCTTCTTCATTTCTAGTATCTCATATAAAATTTTAGATAGAATTGGCATTGTTTCAATCAACACTTTATTGAAAATATTTGTATGCTGTCTAGTGGCTTCTTCAAGAATTCTCTTTCAGATTCATCAAAAGACTCATACCATTTGCAAAGTGGTTTTAGGTTTCCATCCTTAATCAAGGATTTTTCAACTAATTTCACTGACATACCTAGTTTTTCAGTCTTTTCTTTCTTCTTTGCTTGGTCATCTCCACCAAAAGGTTTTTCTTTTGTCATTGTTGTTTCCTTAGTGCCTTGATGTCTAATTTATTTTACTTCTTCATCAGACTCAGTTTTCTCGTCATTAGAAACAACCATATACACTCTTTTTCTCTTATCTTTCTTCCTCTTCCTATCTTTACCGAATCCCTTGGATTTACTTTTCATAGGGATTGAATGGAATGTAGAGCTTCTAGTTGTTCTAGCTTGGGAAGATGGTGTAGTCAAACTAGTTGATTGACCTTTTTTTGCTTCCTTTGCTACCTACCTTGCTACTTTAGCCTATTGCCTTTTATGTCTAGCTTCTTTTAATAATTCTACAGATACGCCCATATTTTCTGCAAGAACTTCTACCTCTTTTCTGACTCTTTTAGTAACCACAAGTTTTCTGAGCTTGTTGTGCACTTGTTTTTCCTTCTCTGCATATGTATCAAACCTTTTTTCCATTAGATCCACTAGCTTGCTCAATATGTGATGAGTGTACATATCCAAAACTTTCCCATCAACTTCATATCCCATAGGCATGATCCAAATTATCTTGGGATCAATGACACCCATCATACACTGATCAATACTTACCATAAAGAAAATTGAGTTATTTTACTTCTCTACAATAGAGGTGGGAATCCTTTCCCTTGCTTGCATCATAGCCTGAAAACCTTTAAAGTATCCCCAGATAGTTGCATTCCTTGTTTTGATATCTGCAACATTGTATAATAGATATTTGATCTATTCGGCTATCAACTTGTCCTCTTTCCAATGAACTTTTCTAACTCCTAGAACTTCACCCATGAAATAGCAGAATAAACACAAAAGTAGGGTACCATATTTGAAATATTTGTTCTTATCTTTATTAATATTTGCAAGATTTTCCATTAGCTAACTTCACAGTAGTTTACAGAGATCATAATCTCCATTTTCACATCCTTCACCATTTGATAGGAGACATAAATTGTTGTGTTAGACATGGATTTGTCTCGACTAGAGTGATAAATTTTGTATCCAATGACCATAGATGCAAATTTCATATCTATATCAATAATTTTATCAATAGTCATTTCCCTTTTGTCATATGTAGAGCCTATAGCATCAGTGACTGTTTGGTTTTTCATAGACTTCAGAATTGGTAGTCCACCAGAAGAATTTTGACCGGTTACTGCACTAATAGCTTCCTTTGTAATTTTGAATGGAATGATTAGCCACATAAATTCATCATGCACTCGGCTCAAAACATAATGAACCCACCCTGGCTCTTCAAAAATGGGAAATTTCACCATTGGTGTGAATTTCTTTGTTTCCAAGATTTTATGTTCCAGCTTTACATAGTAATCTTTACTAATAATGTGATTATTGTACAAATTTAGTAGTTGAGAACTTCCTAGTTCTTTAATATTGGCATGGATATAAACCCTAATGTCCTTTGTGTGTAATAATCTATACGAAACAGATGAAAATTCTCTAAAAGGATCGGTCTCAAGAGATTTGTAAGGATGCCACCTGGATTTGGGATGTGTTCAATCTTTAACTTCAAATATAGGAGGAGTATTCATTTTGACCAAATCACAATCTTGCAAATTTTTCTAAAAAATACCTTTTTCACTGGATCGCAATTCGAATGTTGAAACACTTTGATGCTTGAATCTCACCTCAAATTGCCAATGTTCACCTATGAGATCTCCAAACTTCTTTTCTTCCAAATGCAAGGTGAAAAGTGAATAGTAGAAATGACCTTTTATCATTTACACACCTAACCCTTTTTGTCGCAATAAATTCTTTAACCCTAATACATCTGATTACTCTCTTTCTATACATCGTGACAAATAAAACATATGCGGACCTCCAATATGGCATACCATTTCCTCCAATGAGTTCAACAACATTTGTTGATCATTTATGCATCTACTATACACATCCACATCCAGTGTCACTTGTCGGTTAGGGGGTTTTATAATTTTCTTGATAGCTCCCCCTAGGCCAAATGCTTGAAACTATTTCCTGGAGGAATTACCAAAAGTAGGTTCTGGTGTTGGCATACTTTCTTTAGTAGAGGGTTCTTTCTTTACCCATTTCTTCTGTATTTGTTGCCTAATGAAAACTATAGTGACTTTTCCTTTTCCTTTGATATCCTTCTGCATTTTTTTCCTTTTATTTATTGTACCTTTTTTGTTCTAGCAATGTGTTACAGTATGACCAAATTTGTTGCAGTCATAGCACGCAACATTTCTCTTTTCAAACCAGTTGTTCCACTTATTTCCTCCTGATCTACACTAGTTAGAAGTATGGCCAAGTCTATTGCATGTGTAGCATCTGATGTTTCTATGAAATCAATTCATCATATTTCTATATTCATTTGACTTATGACCAATCTTATGACAATTAAAACACTGACTTGAGAATGATGGACCACTTTGATTCATTTTACTTCGGCATTGAGTGGCCATGTGTCCAAATTTATTACAACTAAAATAGTATCCATTAAATCTTTGAGAATTAGGTTTCCTTACCAGATACCTTCCAGATTTGTTCATTTTATTTCCTTATCTGAATCTCCTTTGCTCGGATTTGGAACTCTCTCCTTCTTCATATCCAAGACCTCGCTTGTCACCATGAGTCCTCTAACTGATAATTAGTTCATCAAGCATGGTAGAACTAGCTTTGAAATTCTCTTTATACTCATTTGCAGTAGCAAGTTCATTTCTGAGATTATCCATCTTCTTTTCAAGTGCCTCTTCACTATTCTTATTGTTCCAATTCATCATCCAATCAGATGCATAATTCATATTTTTGTTTCAAGGACTGTGCTAGGTTCTCTTCATTTTTCTTTTTGTCTTCAATCTCCTTGGTCATCTTCATCATGATAGACTCCATCTCATGCTTTAGAACTGTATTATCTTTGGTAAGATTTTCACATTCTTCTATCTTTTCTTTTAGGGCTTGACTGAGTTGTTCTTCTTCAATGCTCTTACTGTCACTATGCTTAATGTGATCACATAGTTCCTTTATCTTCTCTCTAGACTTATTGATTTTATCTTTTAGAGACTCAATGAATTTCTTAGCATCTAAGAGATTTCCTTGGAATTTCTAAACTTTAGCCTTTGATTGATCAATATCATCTAGGGGCACCAAAAGTTGTTGTTGAAGACTACTTGAATCCATTAAAACACCTTTAAAGATCTCCCCAAGTGGTTAGAATTCTTTCAGAGGAACTAGCTCTAATACCAATTGTTGGAAACAAGCTACACAGAGAGGGGGGGTGAATCACTGTTGTGTAAAAATTATCATTATTGACCTTTATCTTCAAAGCATTAGTAACATTCAACCATAGTGCATAAACATGAAAATAAAGACAACACCATAACACCAAGATTTTTATGTGGAAACCCTATTAGGGGAAAAACCATGGTGGATGACCAATCCACAATTGATCTAAGTATACTCAAATGAAGATTACAAAATGGGGAATGTACTTGCATTTAGGTGCACTGTCTAGAGCTCACTACTCAAAGGGAAGGCTCACTGCCTTACAAGGAAAATCATATTAAAACCATTTAAGTGTTTGAACTGAGAAAATTAGCATCTACAAATGCCTGATTATAGTTCTGGTTAATTACAATAACAAATCTATTGTCCTATAGACTGATTCTACACTTTTTCTCTATTATGCTCATACACAACACAGATCTTCTATGTGCAAGTGAAACTATACATTATCGCCCTTTTGCTCTACTCTACTTTGTAATTCACATCATTACACACTACATCACACACCCAAAATGATATGGACGATCAGATATATGTATATATATATATATCTACAATATAGAATTCAATTGCACTTTGTCGGCTTTAATAGAACACAAGAAAATTACAATTGTTGGCTCTAATCATGAGAAATATGAAATGCATATCCTTAATAGTTGGCCACAACTTGGCTAGGACCCAAAACAATATGTACAAACATAGAAATACTTGACCAATTAGTCCTCATACATCCACAACTTAATACATTCGTGAAGTTGGCCCCAACACAAGAAAAATTGAGAATAAGTCAACTAAATCTTCTAGCTTCCACATGAATTGTTACTAGCCACTGCGCTTCAGTAGTACCATAGATAATATGCCAAAAAACACTCCCTTGGATTTGAAATACCAAATAATAATATGAAATCTTCATACATATCGATGAACACTGTGTTACCAGATACTTTGTTCTTCCTTGTCAATCTTCAATCTTTTTGTTGGTATGATCAAATGATAGTGTGTTGATTTGATCATCGATTAGGGATGCCATAAATGACAACACCAATTTTTTTGATACTAGAAGTGTCTCTTGCCAACATAATCAACTAGGTACAAGTATCAAGGCCCATGGCCTTCTTGCACCAAGTAAATTTCTCTATTCTCACGGGTTTGGTAAGAACATCTACAATATTCTCTTGTGTGTCAATCTTATTCAGTTCAATCTAACCATTAGTAATCAACTCAAAAAAAAAAATACTGAATATCAACATGTTTAGTTCGAGCATGATACATTAGATTCTTAGCCAAATGAATTGCACTTTTACTATCACAATTAACTTGAACAATATTGCAATCAAAACCAGTACCTATACACAACCTTTACAACCAAATTTCCTCCTTACAGACATGAGTAATAGCTATATACTCTACTTCAGTGGTGGATAAAGAAATTTGAGCCTACCTTTTACTCATTTGACTCACTAATGGACCTTTGACTATCCAAGTCACCTACCCAATCTGCATCAACAAATCCTTGTATATCCAATAACTTGACCACATTATCAATACCATGACAAAGAAAACAATAATTAGAAGTAACTCACAAATATCTAAATACCCTCTTAACAAAAGTCTAATGCTCTTTACTCGGGTTAGACATAAACTTGCTTAGAACTCCCACTGCTTGGGCTATATCTGGTCTAGTGCAAGCTATTGCATACATAAAACTACCAATGACACTAGCATAAGGAACCTTAGACATATCCTCAATATCATCATTAGAATTAGGACACATATCCAAGCTTAACTTAGTACCAACTTGAAAAGGAATACAAATTGGCTTACAATCATGCATATTAAACCTCTACAAAATATTATCAACATATTTACTTTGACTCAACCAAATATTTTTTTTACCATGATCTCTTCTAATTTCCATTTCAAGAATGTATTTAGCAGCCACCGAGTCCATATCAAAAGCGCTAGAAATTTGTTTCTTGAGATCACCCATCATTACTTTGTTGTTACCAATAAAAATGTCATCAACATATAGGATAACAATTAAAATATGATCATCAATAACATTAATATATACACAATGATCCTCTTCAATCCTAAGAAATCCCAACTTCAATGCAAAATCATCAAACTTTTGATACACATTCTAGGTGACTATTTCAAACCATACAAAGATATTTTTAACCTACAAACCAATTTTTCTTTTCCATTCACAACAAAACCATTAGGATTTCACATAAGAATATCCTCCTCAAGATCCCCATGAAAAAAAGGCAATTTTAACATCCTTTTTATCTATCTCAAAATCATAAGTAGCAGTAATAGATAACAAGAAACTAATAGAATTTAATTTAGTGAAAGGAGAGAAAACTTCACCAAAATAAACTCCCTCTTTCTAGGAGTAGCCCTTAGCCACTAATCTGGCCTTATACCTTTCCAAGTGATCATCTACTCCAAATTTCTTTTTAAATACCCATTTACATCTGATGGGTTTTCTTCCTTTGGGAAAATCAACAAGATCCCAGGTTTTATAGTTTATGTCATCATCTCCTCTTGCATAGCCTATAATCAAGACTCATTTTCCTTTGAAGAGAGAGCCTCCCTATAAGGTCTAGGTCATTCGTCAACACTTAATAAAGCAAATATATAATGAAAATCAGGTGGGCTATACCTATCATCTGGATTTTGTTGTCTTGTGGATATTTTGAGAATAGGAGTATGAGGCTCTTGTTGTTCTTGACTTTGCTCAACCTCTTCTTTATTTTATTTCTCATTTCCTTTGGTTTGATCAGTAACTTCATCTAGAACCTCATCTTCTTCCTCCTCATCCTCAAGTCCAACTCTCTATTCTTTCCAAGGTGCATCTTCTTGCTTAATTTTAAAATGCACTCTCTTTTCCTTATCTTTTTCCCTTGCTTGTTCAAGATCAGAAATAACACTAAGCCCCTTAAAAATTACATCTCTAAATTTTTTTTCTTTTTTGGTTAGAGGATTCCATAACCTTTTACATTATCACCATATCCAATAAAAATGCACTTTTTCAGCTTTTGGATCCAACTTAGTTCATTTTTCTTTAGGCACATGAACATAAGCCTCACAACCAAATACCCTTAAATGTGAAACAAAAGGTTTCTTGTCTGTCCACATCTCATAAGGTGTTGTTTCAAGAGCTTAATAAGGAAATCCATTAATCAAGTAAGAAGAAGTACTTACAAATTCTACCCAAAATCATCTATCAAGTTGTTAACCACTTAACATACTTCTAGCTCTTTCCATAATCATCCAATTCATCCTTTCTATGCCAACATTATACTTAGGAATGTATGAAGTAGTTTATTGTCTAATAATTCTTGCATGTTTACAAAATTCATTATAACAGTATTCCCCTTCATATATCATACCTTAATACCTTAATTTATAATCTGATTTCTTTTCAACTTAGTCTTTAAATTCCTTAAACTTAGTGAAAATTTTAGATTTTATGTCATATAAAATATAACTAGGTAAACCTTGTAACATCATCAATAAAGGATACAAAATATCTAGATTTCCCAATTTATTCAACATCCACAGGACCAAACACATCTATATGAATTTATTCCAATTTAACTTTAGATTTTGTACTACCAGAAGAAATGATTTTTTGTTTTTATTTTCAAAACACACAATGTTTACAGAAATCAAAACTCTCATCAAAATAGGATAAACCATCTAACAAATTTTTATTCAAAATAGAATTTAAAGCAGTATCACTTATGTGACCCAATTTGTGGTGTCACAACATACAAGTGTTTTCATATTTTTCAATTACATTGGTAGAGTTAACAATAGTAGTGACTTCAAGCCTAAATAGAGTCCCCTTCCTTGTCCCTCTTGCTATCACCAACCTTCCTCTTACCAATCTACAACCATGCTTATCAAATTTTATATTTATTCCCAAATCATTCAACTTCAAAACTAAAATCAGATTTCTAGCTACTCCAAGAACATGCAAAACACTAGGAATGGTTTTAATCCTCCCATCATTGAAACACAACTTAACCTTACCACTTGCAACAATCAGGTATAATGAGTTATCACTGAGGTAGATTTCACCTCCATCATATTTCACATATGTGGTCAACCACTCCTTGTGAGGATTCATATGAAATGATCATCTTGAATCAATTAACCAATTTTCATTAGTCATAGTATGAAGACAAGAAACCAAAGCTTCATCACCTAAATTTGATGATTTATTTGTAGAGGAATCAACTTGTTTCTTTGGATTTTTCATTCCTTCTTCACATGTTCTATTTTTCCACAGTTCCATCATTTCACTATGTTCTTCTTTCCAAGAGTCTTAGATCTTCCCTTAGACTTATCCTTAGGCCCATTCTTATCTCCTTTAGACCCTCTTTATTTAGGCCTTCCCCTCACTTTGAGAGCATCACCTGAACTATCCATAGCCCTTTTCGTCATTTACTATGACAACAAAGTTGCTATAGGAGAATCCATCTTTGGATCTTCAATGTTAGTAGTGATAGCAAGTATGAAATTATACCAAGACTTGGGTAAAGAAAAAAGATTCATAATACATTTATCTTCTTTTTCAACATTAACATCAATAAAGGCTAGTTTACTAAAAAGCAAATTAAATGAATTTAAATGCTCGGTTATAGATTCACCTTCCCTCATCTTAAGATAAAACAACATTCGCTTCAAGTAGATTTTATTTACCAGACTTTTTGCTTGACAGATCTCACCTATTTGGTTCCAAAAATCATATGCAATATTTTCCTTTGAGATATTCAAGAGAATAGAATTAGAAAGACACAATCTAATAGTACCACGTGTCATTTTATCTATCTTCTCCCAATCTTCATTACTCATTTTCTTGGGTTTTTTTCATTTGTTACAACCACCCATTGATCTCATTCTTCAAGGAGATCCTCCATTTTTAGCTTCCACAACTCAAATAAAACTCCATTAAATTTTTCTATATCCAAACGCGAAGAAGTTGTAGCCATGGTTTAACACAAAAAACTACAAAAACCAGATTAACCAAACTCCCACTATAGCTCAAAAAACCTTCGTTCTACCACCCAAGACACAAAATTGGCCATGGTCTGATACTAGATGTTAGAAAATAATAGGTGAGCAGCAATAATAAAATCTTAAAACATCTGCAAACCAGATCTAACAGTGTTAACCTTATGGAGTTTATATCAGCTATAACAATGAAATGCAACAATAGAAAGTTGAACACATAACATTGTGTTTAACATGGAGAAACCCTTTCGAGAAAATACTCTACCAAGGAAGAGATGAATAAATTGTATTAATAGAAAGTATGTTTACAATACATCCACTCTAACTCCTCTTCAATCCAATAAAATTTGTGTACCAGTAAAACATCTCATAGTGTCTCCAATTCAACCCCTTAATATATAGACTCATGGGGGCTCAAAATACCACCATAGAACATATTCATGGGTCAATACAAGGTTCAAAAATACCATGGTAAAAATCCATTTGACCCCTTACATGACATTCCACCTTCTTACAAGATGTCATAATAATCCCCATAAAATAGGAGATGCTCTTACATTTGTCATAAACCATCAATAGCTATGCAAAGATACTCTTGTGTGTGTCATAAATGATATCTCCCACTTTTATCCCTTACAACTATCATAGAATTCATCATAACATCCTTAAAAATAGGCTTTCCATGTTACACCACTAAGTGGGCATATTTTGAGAACTAATAATTTATTTTTCAAGGCACCGAAATGTGGAAAAAGTGTCAACTCAAAATCTCATGCCCCTTTTGATGTAGAATGAATATTTAATAACATAAATGATATTTATCCATGGGAAAAAATAAAGTAATAATAAATAAAAACCTTAGGAATTGCCAAGGCTGAGACACCTTAATTCCCAACAAGCTTCATCTCATTCTCCCAAACTTTCTATGTCAAAAAATGATATCTGATTGATATATGCCTTGTCCTTGAGTGCTTCACTGGATTATTTGAAATCTTAATTACACTTGTATTATCATAGAAGATAGAAATAGGCTCATCATGCATTACTCTGATATCCTTTAATGTTTGTCTCATCCACAATACTTGTGTACAACAAGATGTTGTTGCAATATACTTAGCCTCTACAATAGATAAAGAAATAGAATCGTGTTTCTTGCTTAACCATGAGACCAATCTACATCCAAGAAAGAATGTGCCACCACTTGTACCTTTCTTGCCATCAACACATCCAGCCTAATCTACATTTGTGTAATCACTTAATGTGAAATCAATATTTGTAGGATACCATAAGCCATAATCCAAATTTCCTTTTAAATATCTGAATATCCTCTTTACTACGACAACATGTGACTCTATAGGATCTTGAAATATATCCACAAGAGAAACTACACACATGATATCCAATCTAGTAGTTGTTAGATATAATAGTCTACCAACTATATATTTGTACTTTCAATGATCAAATTTAGGTGATTCATCATCCTTACTCAATTTGCAACTAGTAACCATACCAGTACATACCAGTTCAGAGTCATCCACTTAAAACTTCTTCAACATCTCTTTAACATATTTTGATTGTGAAATGAATATGTGTTACAAATATGAAGTTGTTGTCATTATTGTCAATTATTTTTTATTCTCATTGATTTCAACTATGTGTATGGAAGTTGGTTATTAGTTGTATATGTTGAGGATATTGAGAAAATTGTAATAAAGAAGGTTTGTAGGTTGTACATGCATAGTTGGTACATCTGTTGAAGGAGTGCTATGAGTACATGGAGTTATCTTTATGTTTTTATTTCTGGAGGTGTATTAGGATGAAGTAATTTTCTATAATGTGCTACAATGATGTCTCTGTTACTTGGGTTCCAAGTGATTTTAAGAAAATTTAATAAATAATGAAAAACATATCATGCAGGTATTCAATTTATGCTTCGGGATGTGCTTCATATTGCTTTTATGCTTGTGTGGTCCTGGCATATTTTTCATGGTTGTTGGTAGTTGTTATATCCATAATTTTCTCTTCTCGATCATTGTACAGTGTGAGATATCTTCACTAGTATGTCAAATGTACATTTTTAGTGTTTCTCATTGTGTTCAAGTGAAGTTTGTTGTCTAAAAAGTTTGGATTAAGTTAAGGGTGCATGTGCTTAATTTTTTATTTGTTTCACATGGGTGTTGGATGAGCTTGTGATAAACACTACTTACAAATTTCATGGAAGCATGTTGATGTGTGTTGGGACTTCTTTAGGTCCTCATTAATTATATGTTTGGCTCACCCTCATTCTAATTCCATTTTAGAATGTTTTGGTGCCGACCTAATTTGAATTTGTAAATGAAAATTGTATTGGGTTCTCCATGTAAATCTTGTGTTATTGTCTACATGGTTTTATTACTTTTGATTTCTATTTTTTCATTTAGTGATTGAACACATTAACAAAGTAAGGGTTTTGTGAATGTTATTTGATCTAACTTATGGTGAAAGTTTTAAAGGTTAAAGTTACTACAACTGATTCACCCCCCTCTCATTTGTCTTGTTCAATAATTGGTATCAGAGAGAAATTCCTTAGAGAAGAGATTAACTGCTAAAGGAAAGTCTAGGATGGAAAACAAGATCATTATTGGGTATCCAATGTTTGATGACACTGGCTATGCATTCTAGAAAACAAATATGGAAGGATATATGTCATACTATGGATATCAAATCGAAAAGTCTATTCAGAACTAGTTTGTTGCTCCATTGAATGGTCCAAGTACTACTGATGAGATCAAAATGCATGAAATCAACAATAAGGTAATATTTATTATTGTTAATAGTCCTTCACATTTTGAGGTAGTTAAAGTTATGAATTTGAAGACTCCTAAAAAGGTCTAGGATAAGTTGTAAAGGATTTATGAATGATATGAAAAGGTTAACAAACAAATTTGTAGAACTTGGAGGCACAATCTGAGATCCTATGAGTAGGTGAAGATGAAAACATCAAATCCGACATGCAGAGAGTAGATGAGATGGTAGGTGGAATGAGAGGACTTTGTGCACAAATAGATGAATCTAGGATAGTGAAGAAGGTACTCAAAACTCTCCTTGATATATACAATGGAAAGGTATTTTCTATAGAGGAAATTATGGATTATAATACTTATACTAAAGATTAGTTGATTGGTATTCTAACTTCAAATTAAATGAGAAATATAGGGTTGAAAATGAAACAAAGACAAAAATTGCATTCAAGGATGCAAAAGTGGAAGATCCAAATGAAGACAATCTTGATGAAGTAGAAGAAAATTTTGTACGAAGAATGAAAAAGGGCTCTGGTAAGTATCAAGGTAAATTACCATTCAAATGTTTTAGCTGTGGAGGAATAAGTCATTATGCTTCAACATGTCCAAAAAGAGATGAAAGTAATAAACATAGACAAAATAAAGAAAATAAAGGAAAGATTATCAAACTAGCATATTATGTCTATGAAGATGCTGGCATTTTTGATGATGAGTCTGATTATGGAGATTTTGATGATAATGAATGCATGTTCCTAGCTTTAAAATATGAATCTACTATTGCTAACACTGAAATATGTGTGAAGGAAAGTACTCCAGTGAAAGTTGGAGGTACTTTGGTCTTTGCTCTTCATTATAAATAAGAAGAGAATTACTAGATCATTGATAGTGGCTACTCAAATCACATGACTAGTGACAAAAGTAAGTTTGTTAAACTTGAGAAATATGATGGAGGCTTAGTTAAGTTTGGAGATAATTTTGGTGCTAAGATTTGCGGGATAGGTTCAATCAATCTTTATGGAAAGAATAATATTGATGGTGTCTACTATGTTAAGTGTTTGAGACAATCTTTTGAGTGTTGGAAAGATGTGTAAAAAGGAAAATAATCTTGTGTTTGAGGATGAAAGGTGTGAAATCAAAAACGCATCTAGAACTGTGATTTCTATTGGTAAGAAGAATAAAGGAAACATCTATCAACTTAAAGGTGTTTATGGATATTGCTTTATGTCTCAGATTAACTTCATTTAGTTATGGTACCGAAGGATGTGTCATTTGAAATTTGATAACAAGGTGAGAATTAGTTATCAGAGATTTACCAAGAATTACAAAACCTGTTAGTGTAGTCTGCAAGGAATGTCAGTTTAGAAACAAAGATAGAAAAAACTTTCAAAGGAGCAATCTACTGCTAGACTACTAGATTTGGTTCATATAGATCTTTGTGGTCTTACAAGGGTGAGAAGTCTATAAAGTAACATGTATTTTATACTTTTTATTGATGATTACTCTAGAATGACATGGGTTACTTTTCTTAGAGAGAAATGTGATGTATTAGACAAATTCAAGGCATGTAAGGCAATGGTTGAGAATGAAGAAAATTTAGAAATAAAATGTTTGAGGTCAGAAATGTTAGAATCCAAGATCACCTGCATGCAAATGGATACCTGTAACATGCAAAAGACATTCAGAACAAATAAGATCTATAAACCTCAAAGTGTAAAATGCATTATGAGAATCTCAAATATTACAAAGAGATCAATCCTTATGAAGGAGATCAAGAAACCCTAAAAGGGAAACCCTAAATGAAACCCTAGTGTGCACACTTAATAATTAATAAATAATTATTAATGTGCCTAAGTTTAGCTTAAGCAACTAGAGGAATAAGTGACTTAATTAATTAACCAGTATGATATAATTAATTAAGCATATAACTTATTACTCTAACACCCCCCCTTAAGATGAACTTAGGAAGAAGCTAAAATACTAGAATAAGATGCATGCAAGCAAAGATGGGTCCCAGCAACTAGGATTGATCAGGTACCCATTTACAAATGCAAGAAAGAGGTAGAGGAGGAAAACCCAGTGGGACAAAACCCCCCTACAATGATATGACATGCTACAAAGAAGCACTGGAAGAACACTGTAGAGTAACACTGGAATCGCAATCTGGCAAGCAAGGAAAGATACTTCTGTCTACAAGAAACCATATCAGAATCATCATAATGTGACAGCAGACCCGATGCCACGGAACACTCGAAAACTCCAAACGAGAACAATGCTGGAATCTATGAAGTAGCAGTCGATTATTGAAAGATGTATTACTGAAAATGAAGTGCAAAGATGCAAGAGGCACTCTCCCAACTGCCAAAATATCCAGGTAATCTCCAAAACACCCATCGGGTCAAATCTGGATTAATGAAAAACCTAGGATAGATACAAAAAAAAGTGCATAGATAGAAACATAGAGCTCTTCAATACCTTTCCAATGCCACAAAGATAGCGAAAATCAGAGATCATGGCAAAGAGTTATGAGCTCTGAAGCATAAAAAGTACATCTGACTTCAACCAACAATAAATGTAGTAAAATAGGAAAATACTATAAAATAAACAACACTAAATGAAAGTGCTCAGAACTAGCTTTCCGACGATATCTCGTTTGCCCATTTCGATATCGTATGCCCAAGTTATGCCAAAAACAAAAAAACTGCTCTTTTAAGGCAAATAAGGGTTAGGGGGAAAACTGCCATACGGACGTTGACATCATGCTCACATCAGCAGTTCACGAGCCTAAATTTGATGGCCTGGAGGCTGTCACCGCAAAAAAACACTCCTTGCAAAAAAAAATTCAGCCCTTGGTCGCCATATGACCGTGGGCAGAGGCTGCAGTGGGCCAGGGCCGGGCGTTAGGGGTCTGGTCCCCCATAGAACCTATGGCCAATGCATTTGGAGCCCGCAGGGGCTGGATCTGGCGGTCGGTTCTCCATGGGACCATGGCTGCAGTGCAGGAGCCCTCAAGGGCTGGCGGAGCCAGTGGAGCAGAAGGGGCAGCCATTGGCGGCAGCGGCGGACGGGTGGCCGCCTGGTGGCCGCCCGGTGGCCGCCCAGTGGCAGCCCGGTGGTGGAGCCAGTTTGCACAGTGAGTGCCAGTGCAAATCAAGAGATCGACCTTTTTTTAATTTTCTTTTTATTTTCGTGCCTCAGAACGCGTGCTAGGGAGGCCATACGACTTCCCTAGCAAAATGTTTTTGCCTCCCAGACCAACTTCACCAAAATCAACCAAACGACAAGCATTCCTAGGGTTTTGAGGTGCTGCGAATGCAATGGCGACGTCCGTTTGAGCCCATAGTGTCCCAAAAAATCAGCTACCCCAAGATCTTGCAGAAAAGATGCTTGTGGAAACCCTTGCATTTGAAACTCACTGAGAATCCATATCATCATATCACGAATAGGCAGCGGTAGGTCTGGAGCTTTGATACCATGTTAGAAACCCTAGATTAGACATGCAAACCTAAACACCTTCCACATAATAGAAAATATAAAAAAGCAGAGATTTGCATGTAATGTGCAAATTAATATTATTCAGGAATTCAGTATTACAATGAGATGATTTGCTTTATAAAAGCAAAGTATGCAACCCTAATGTTGACCTAAAATTAGCTCAACCTAAGTAAAGTTATGCAAGTGTAATTAAATATTAATTACACTTACACCCCCCCATAAGTGCAACTTAGGGAGACTAGATAAGCATGCACCTAAAACTAAGATGAATGCAAGAAAGCATGAATGGGTCCCGACAACAAGGCCTGATCAGGTACCCATGAACAAATGCAATAATGAGGTAGAGAAGGAAAATCCAGTGGGACAACCCCCCCTATAATGAGATGATTGCTGCAAAGAAGCACTGGAAGAACACTGTGGAGTAACACTGGAACCACAATTTGACAAGCAAGGAAAGATAATTCTGTCTACAAGAAACCATATCGGAATCATAATAATGTGACAACAGACCCGATGCCACAAAACACTCAAAAACACCAAACTGGAACAACCCTAGAATCCATAGAGCAACAATATATGATATGATGATGAAAAAATCTGGAAGCCGTGAATCTCAATGTCGATGCCACACTAAGACTGAAACTCTTCCATGGGAAAAAGTACCATACAGACTCAGGAACAATAACCACAAATTTAGTGGCCCTCAAACTGAGATGGATCCGATGCGGATCACTAACCATAGGCTCTCAATCTAAAGTGTGAACCAAAAATGAATTTGGTACATGTCAAGCTAAGACAAAAATATGCCAATAAGAAACTAAGAAACCAGATTACAACCCATGTGAGTTGCCATCAAAACATGATGAAGATTATTATGCAAGAAACCCCCCTGATGGAACTTTATATCAATTCATTTATTACAATCCCCAATGACTGCAAAAGGAGAGAATGTCTAACATGCATAAACAAAAAATAAAAATAGACCTTAGATCTGTGTAGAGGACTGAATTAGCTTTCCAATGCCGCAAGAATGGTGAAAAAAGGATCACCAAGTCAAAAGATATGCCCTCTGGAGTGAAAAACACAACATCTAAGTTCAAGGACCTTCAAAATAAATCTGGAGAAAAATATAGAAAAAATAAAATATTGAATAGATCGATGCCGGAATCAGCTTTCCAACGGTATCTCGTTTGTGAAAAATGGACACCGTACGCAAAAGTTACGCTCGATTTTGTAAAAGTGATACTGAATGACCAATAAGGCCTGCAGGCAGCTTAGGGGGCTAAAAAAAATGAGCCGCGGGCGGACAGGGGGCTGGGGCGGGGCCCCTGGTCGCCCATATGACCGGCGGATGAAGCAAAAGGGGTCAGGGGCTGGGCGGATAGCGCCCAGTCCCCCATATGACCGCTGATGATGCAGTTTGGAGCCTGACTTCTAAATTGGAGGAGCCGGCACATATCCCAAAAATTGTATTTTTTGAAATTTTTTTCAAAAACCGCACCTCGTGAAGCATGTTGGGGAGGCTATACGGCCTCCCTGGCAAAAAAATTTTGCCTTCCTGATCAACTTCACCAAAATCAATGAAATGAAGGGCAATCTTAAGGTTTTTGGCCACTGCGAATGCAATGGTGACCTCCGTTTTGGCTCAAAATGCTCCAAAAAAATGGTGACTTCCAGAGCTTGCAAAAAAATACCAAAATTGAAACCCTCACAGATCTGGAAAATCATGGCCAAAATCTGCAAAATAAAAGCCAAACCTGACCTTTTCCAACGCTTTGAATCTAATGGTGAAGCCCGATCTGATCCAAGATGCTACATAAATGAACTCAAGGCATAAAATCCTCGAGGAACCCCGAACGAACTCTGCAATGGTTTTCTCTAGAATTTGAGAAGGGGCTGCATGTCAAGGCTCTGATACCATGTTAGAATCCAAGATCACCTACATGCAAATGGATACCTGTCACATGCAAAAGACATTCAGAACAAACAAGATCTGTAAACCTCAAAGTGTAAAATGCATTATGAGAATCTCAAATATTACAAAGAGATCAATCCTTATGAAGGAGATCAAGAAAACCTAAAAGGGAAACCCTAAATGAAACCCTCGTGTGCACACTTAATAATTAATAAATAATTATTAATGCACCTAAGTTTAGCTTAAGCAACTAGAGGAATAAGTGACTTAATTAATTAACCAGTATGATATAATTAATTAAGCATATAACTTATTACTCTAACATGAAAGATGTGGTGAGTTCACCTTCAACGAGTTTAACATGGTTTGTGAATCCCATGGAATAAGAAGACAATTGTCTACCCCTAGAAAACCTCAATAGAATGGAGTTGTTGAAAGAAAGAACAAAACAATTCAAGAAGTTGCTAGATCAATGATAATAGAGGTAGGTCTACCAGAAGTTTACTAGAGAGAAGCGATTCACACTACTATTTATGTATTTAACTAATTTCAAACAAAATCTAACATCACTAAGACCCCCTATGAGCTATGGTGTGGAAGGATTCCTATTGTCAAGTATTTGAAGGTATTTTAAAGAAAATGTTATATTAGAAGAGATAAAGATAATCTAGGAAAGTTTGATGCTAGATGTGATGAGCGTATTTTCCTTGGATATTCTACTAGAAGAAATTTTTATAGATGTTTCAATAAAAGGTTGAGAAAGGTTGTAGAAATCACAATTGTCAAGGTTGATGAAGCATTGAAGAATGAAATTGAAGTTGATGGATATGTACCAAATGAACCTAATTGCAGAGAAGTAGAAGAAGTTGTTGAAGAAAAAGAAGTATAGAATGAAGAAGAAGAAGAAGAAGCTCCAAAAAAGGTTCCTAAAACCCCTAAGTATGTGCAAAAGAATAATTAAAAAGATTAGATCGTTGGAGACAAGAGGAAAAATGTATTGACCAAAAGCAGAGTTGCTGAAGTTGAGGTAAATTATTGCTTACTTTTTGAAGTTGATCCTAAGACAATGAGTGAGGCATGTAAAAATGAAAATTGGATGAAAGCTATGAAAGAGTAACTTTTGAAAATTAAGAAGAAACAAACTTTGGAACTAGTTCCTAGACCAACAAACAAGAACATAATTGGAAGTAAGTGGGTTTTCATAAACAAACTAAATGAGAATGGAGAAGTGGTAAGAAATAAAGCAAGGATTTTGTGTAAAGGCTACTCACAAGTGGAAGGTATAGAGTTTTAGAAGACATTTTCTTTGGTGGCTAGAATGGAAGCTAGTAGAATGGTTTCAGCATTTTATGCTCATAAGGAATTTAAAGTTTACGAAATGGATATAAAGTCTACATTTTTGAATGGTGAGTTAGAAGAAGAAGTCTACATGGAACAACTGGAAGGATTCTAGATTTTAGATCAATCAAATATGGTCTATATATTGAAAAAGGCTTTATATGGTTTGAAGCAAGCTCTTGAATCTTGTTATGCAAGATGGGAAAAATATATGATTCAAAAAGGTTTCAGAAAAGGTACGACAAATAGAAATTTATATTTTAAGATTGAATATGACAAGATCTTGATAGTAGTTGTGTATGTGGATGACATTATCTTTGTAGGAAATAAAAATATGTGTAAGATGTTTGTTGAAGAAATACAAAAATATTTTGAGATTTCTATGTTTAGTGAGATGAATTTCTTCCTTTAACTAAAACATAATCAAACAAACAAAGGGAATTTTATTTCATAATCAAAGTATGTAAAAGAATTTTTTAAGAAATTTGGGATGGATGGTTCCAAACCAGTATGCACTCCTATGGTAGCTAGCTGAAAATTGAGTAAGGATGATTCCCATAAGGCTGATCAAAGTAAATACAAATCAATGACTAGAGGATTTTTGTATTTAATTGCTACTAGATAGGATCTCATACATGGAGTTTGTCTTGTGGCTAAATTTCAAGAAGATCCTAAAGAAACACATGTTGCAAATGTCAAGAGGATATTCCGATATCTAAATGGCACTCTAGATTATCGCTTATGGTATCCTAGGGATATTAATTTTACACTAAGTGCTTATGTAGATACAGATTCAGTAGGTTTTGTTGATGATGGAAAAATTACAGGTGGTGGTGCATTCTTTCTTGGAAGTAGATTGGTATCATGGTCAAGCAAAAAAAAGATTCAAATTCCCTATCCACTGTAGAAGCCTAGTATATTGCTGCAACATCTTATTGTACACAAGTTTTGTGGATGAGACAGACATTGAAGGATATCAGAATAATATATGATGATTCCATATCTATTTTTTTCAATAATACAAGTGCAATTAATATGTCAAAGAATCCATTTATGCACTCAAGTAAAAATCATATATCTATTAGGTATCACTTCTTCAGAGAAAATGTTATGGAGAATGAAGTAAATCTTGAGTATGTGCCAACAAAGGATCAGATTGTTGACATATTTTCTAAGGCTCTTCCTAAAGATACTTTTGAGTATCTCTGGGAGAAGTTAGGGGTTATTTCCCCTCCTTTCTTGAACTAGATGCATATGGAGATGCATCACTCTGGTGAATCTATGGATCTTTCTTCTGGGCTGATTTTTGGTGGCTACCTCTCAGGGGGAGAAAATAGTGTCTTGTGTTATCATTGTGTAATTGATTGGTTGTACTCCTCACGGGGAGTATTTAGTATCAGTAATGTTCTTGGTAACAAAGGAGGAGAACAATGTAAAATATCATCTTCCTTTCCCATTGATGTCAACAGGAGGATAAATAATCATGTGAATTTTTTTATCTACACAAGGGAAGAGAAAGTAAAAGAAAACATGAGAAAATGTGTTCAAAGTTGTTGTGTTGCCTATGATGGCTTTTCAAATCATGTGTTGCACATATGAAGGTGTTTCATTGATGTCAACTATGTGTATGGAAGTTGGTTATTGGCTTTATGTGTTGAGGATATTGAGAAAATTGTAATAAAGAAAGTTTATAGGTTGTACATGCATAGTTGGGATGTTGAAGAAGTGTTATGAGTACATGGAGTTATATTTATGTTGATATATCTAAAGGTATGTTAGGATGAATTAATGTGTTGTAATGTGATACAATTATGTCTTTGGTACTTGTGTTAGGAGTGATTTTGAGAAAAATTGATAAATAGGGAAAAAAATGTCATGCAAGAATTCAATGTATGCTCTAGGATGTGCTCCATATTGCTTCTATGCTTGTGTGGTCCTAACATATTATTCATCATTTTTGGTAGTTGTTGTATCTATAATTTTGGATTTTGGATCACTGTACAGTGTCAGATATATTCACCAGTATGTGAACTATGCATTTTTAGTGAGTTTGGTTATGGTTTGGGAGAAATTTAGTTGCTTCGTATTTCTCTAAATTTTGGTTAATGACTTTCAGTTCTAAGAATAAGTTGATAAGGTTGTGTTCAAGTGATTTTTTTTGTCTAAAATTTTTGGATCAAGTTAAGGATGTGTGTGCTTAATTGTTTTATGTGTTTCATATGGGTGTTGGTTGACCTTGTGTAAAACACTACTTATAAATTTCATGGAAGTGTGTTGAGGTGTGTTGGGATTCCTTTAGGTCCTCATTAAGTATATGTTTGGGTCACCCTCATTCTAATTCTACCGTAGAATATTTTAGCGCTGACCTAATTTGAATTTATAAATGAAAATTGTATATAGCCGACCTTAGAAGAGTTTCAAGGTTGAACATGGTATAAGTATGAGTTGAGATGTTTGTGAGTGATATAGAAGATGTGAGATATGTGTGTGTGATGTGAGTTTGAGTAGATCAATGTGAATTTTAAGTGCTGAGTTCCTAAAGGCAATGAGTTGGAGGTGTAATTTATCTTTCAAGCATGTCAACAAGTGTGTGAGAAAATTGTGGTGGAATATTTGTTGCATTGAGATAGTTTTCTCTCTATAAAAATCCTCTTCTATCTTCTTTGTATTTTTTTTGTAGTGAGACCTCTAGGAAATGATCCCTTATTGGATAGTGTGTCTTGTCTTCTTAGTGATCCTTTCTATTCATTTTTAAAATTCTCTAAATTATGAGCTAATCCTCATTGTGGTTTTTCTCTTATTAGGTTTTCCACATAAATTTGGTGTTATTGTGTGCATGTTTTTATTAATTCCAATTTTAGTTTTTGCATTCAATGATTAAACACATTAACAGACTAGGTTTTTGTGAATGCTAGTTGATCTAACTTCAGGTGAATATTTTAAAGGTTAAAGTTGCTACATCTAATTCACTACCCCCTCTCAATTGTCCTATTCAATTTTTTTTTTTTTGATTGATTGATTTTTATCCCAAAGAATAAATTCATCTCCCCAAACATTGACATAATAAACTCTATATGCATCTCTTCTTCAAATTTCTTACACATATCTTTACTTCCTCCAAGGATAATTTCATCCACATACACAACCACTATCAATATTTGATCTTCATCAACTTTGAAGTAAAGATTACTATCTTTGATTCTTTTACAAAACCTTTTTTTTATCAAATATTTTTCATATCTTGCATACCAATCTCTAGGATCTTTCTTTAATCCATACAATTCCTTTTTCAATTTACAAACCATGTTCCATTGATCTAATAAATGAAATCCTTCCAATTATTCCATGTAAAAAATTTCTTCCAATTCTTCATTCAAGAAAAAAGACTTCACATCCATCTAATAACTCTTACACACAATCCTTTCTTTATTTCTTACCACTCCTCCACTCTCATTCAGCTTGTTTTTCAATATCCACTTAGTTCCAATTTTATTCTTATTTATAGGTCTAGAGACTAGTTCCCAATTATGATTTTTCTCAATTTTTTGCAGCTCTTCTTCAATTTCCTTCATCCAATATTCACCTCTACATACCTCACTTACTATTTTTGGTTCAGTTTTGGAAAGTAAACATAGATTTACCTCGGTTTCAACAACTTTACTTCTTGTCAATACACCTTTTCTTTTGTCTTTAATAACTTGTTCTTCAAAACAATTTCCTTGTAGATACTTAGGGGTTTTAGAGGTCATTTTCGGAGCTTCTTCCTCTTCATTCTACATTTCTTTTTCCTTAGCTTTTCCTTCTTCTTCTCCACAAGCAGGTTCATATGACACATATCTATCTATAGTAACTAAATTCTATAAATCTTCATCAAACTTGATATTTGCACTCTGAAAAATCTTTCTTAGCCTTTTTTTGTAACATCTATAAGCTTTTCTTTTAGTATAATATATCAAAGGAAGATACCTTCATCAAACCTTGCATCAAATTTTCCCAAGTTTTTTTTTATCTCTTCTGATATAGAATTTGCTTCCAAATACTCTAAAGTACTTGACAGTAGGAATCCTTCCATACCAAAACTCATAGGGAGTCTTTGTGTTGTTAGCTTTGGATTGAACTCTATTAAGAATGTAAACAACAGTATGAATTGCTTCTCTCCAATAGACTTTTCATAGTTTTGTTTCTTTCATTATAATCCTTGGAGCTTCTTCAATAGTCTTTTTTTTCACTTCATTTTGTTGAGAAGTTCAAGGGGCAAACAAGTGCCTCTTTATTCCATGATCTTCAAAAAACATGTTAAACTCATTGGAGGTGAATTCTCCACCTCTATCAAACCTCAAACATTTGATCTTCAAATCCATTCCATTCTCAACCATAGATTTAAATGTTTTGAATTTATCTAGGGATTTATATTTTTCTCTAAGAAAAGTAATCCATGTCATTCTAGAGTAATCATCAATCAAAAGCATGAAATCCATGTCACCTTGAAGACTTCTCACCCTTGTAGGACCACAAAGATCTATATGTATTAATTCCAGTAGTCTGAATCAAGTTGCTCTTTTCCTTTGAAACTACTCCTTTTTTTATTTTTTGAATTAACAATCTTTACAAATAGCATTGATAGTCTTTGTGATTCTTGGTAGGTCTCTTACTGCATGAACTAAATTGATTCTAACCATATTGTCAAAATTCACGTGACACATCCTCTGGTGCCATAACCAACTATCATTAATCTGAGTTATAAAGAAATCACAATTAGCACCCTTAAGTGATAAATATTTCCATTTGTCCTCTTACCAACAACAATCATAGTTCCAGATCCTTTTTTAATCTCACATCCATCATCCTAAAACACAAGATTATATTCTTTGCTACACATTTTTTAAACACTCAAAATATTATGCCTTAAGCTTTCAACATAGTAAACATCTTCAATATTGTACTTTCCATCAAAACTGATTGAACCTATTCCACAAATCTTAGCTCTTGAATCATCTCCAAATTTAACTAGTCCTCCATCATAGTTTTCAGGTTTAACAAACTTACTCTTGTCTCTAGTCATGTGATTAGAGCAGCCACTATCATCAACCCAATAGTTCTTATCCTGTCTAGCATGAAAAGAAGATACCAAAGTACCTTCAATCTTATCCTTCTTTTCCGAAACACTTTCCTTCACACAACTTTTAGAGTTAGCAAAAGTATATTCATCTTTTAAAGTTGATAACAAGCATTCATCATCATCTCCATAATCATATTCATCATAAAAAAATACCAACATCTTCTCTAACATAGTAACTTATCCTAATCATATTTCCTTTGTTCTTCTTACTTTTATTGTTCACGACTCTATTTGGACATCTTGAAGCATAGTGACCTATATTTACACAATTAAAACATTTGAAAGGTATTTTAAATTTGTACTTATCACTTCCCTTTTTCATCCTTCTTACAAATATTCCATGTCATCAAGATCTTCTCCATTTGAATCTTCAACATTTTCTAATTTTTCATCCTTGAAAGTAGCCTCCACTTTTTTACCATTTTTCAAACCATTTTTTCTCATTTCAAATTAAGTTAGTGTGCCAAAAAATTGATCTCTAGTGTAAGTATTGATATTTTCAACCTCCTCAATAGTATATACCTTTTTACTATAAGAATCTGGAAGAGATCTGAGAACTTTCTTTACTACTCTAGGTCTTTTGACTTGTGCACCGAGACCTGTCATTGCACTTATCAGCTCATCAACCCTCTGCCTATAACTTGTAATTGTTTCATCTAAAGACATTTGCAGGGTCTCAAATAATGCCTTCAAATTCTACAACTTCACTTTTTTAAAATTATCATCTCCTTCATAAATGTTTTCTAGCTTATCCCAAACTTCTTCAAGAGTCTTAAGATTCTTAAATTTTACTAATTTAGAATTTGAAAGACTATTCACAAGAATAAACCTTGTTTTACCATTTATTTCATGGGCCTTAATCTCATCACTTGTGCTCAGACCATTTAGAGGTAAAATATATTGATTCTTTATTTCCTTCTCAATCTCAAATCCAAAGGATGTCAGATAACCTTCAATCTTTGTCTTCCATAATGCATAGTCTATGTCATCAAACTTAGGGCTCTCTATCTTCTCTTCCATACTAGATCTACCTCAAGTGGTTAAAATTTTCTCCAAGGAACCTTGTTCTAATACCAATTTCTAAATGAACAAGACAAATGAGAGGGCGGGGAATCAGTTGTACCAAATTAAAACATCAAAACCCTCAACAATTATCAGATCCACATGCATTCTTAAAACCCTTAATTTTTTATGATGTTTAAACATGAAAGTAGATAACAGAAACTGAAACAACCAGCACCATACATAAGAGAATACCATATTTATGTGGAAAATCCAATGAGGTAAAAACCATGGTGAGGATTATCTCATAATATAAGTAATTGAAAAACTAATAGACAGGCTCTCTATCAAAATAGGACGCATTGTCCACAAAGGCTCATAGCCAGGGCTCACAGCCATAGAAAGAAAAGAAGATAGAAGAGAAATGTTACATAGAGAAAAAATTATCAATGCAATAGAGAATCAATAACAATAGCTCCAACACCTTTGTATTCTTGTTTGAATGATTGCAGACACCTTTATCTCACTACATTGAGAAGTCCAACAATTTGAAGTTCGCACTGCTTTTCTCAAACTCGCACTCTACCCTTTGAAAATTTGCATCACTTGCATCACACACCTATATCATTTATATCTTATCAACCTGCAACATCTCAAATCATACTTATACTATCCTCAACCTTGAAAACCTTCTCCAAGGTTAGCTATACATACTTCACACTTTGCAATTTCAAATTAAGTCAACACTAAACATTGCCACAGTCAATGGGAACAAAATGTGGACCATTGAAGAAAAACTTAACTGGGACTCAAATCAAGTCACACGCCACACCGTGCCTTCATTAACACTTGAACATATTTGAATGTAGTGTAAATACCAGGTCAACCATTACCCGTGCAAACACATTAAACTTTGAATTACACACTTCCTTTGAACAATATGAAACTTATAGACAACAAACTTCACCTGAACATGATCAAAGAACATCCTAAAAACCAGGAAACTCCTTCATAATAAATCTCACCTGAAGATTATAATCGTTTTATTTACCCAAATAACACTACCAAACACTACAGTACTCTATTAGTCAAAAGGCCTTCTTTTGATACACAGAATCATAAATCCTCTTGACATAGTCAAGAGAACAACATCATGAACTCTCCTTTAGAACCGTAATTACTGAAATAGAACTACAGAGAAATGCGAAGTAAATACATTTCTCCCAGACACCTCTATACACAACAATGAAAATCCAGTTCCCACACTAGTGAGCATAACTTCCTATTACCATCAATCTAGAAGCTAAAATTATAGATATAGAAACTATGAACATCTCTAACTAGCATATCCAAACCACAAAATCAAATCTTCAACCTAGAAGAAATGTGAAGCGAAAATAGAACCTCTGCAACATCTTGTTTCCTTGTTTTATCAATTTTATCACTATCCTCAACATCTGAACCATAAATAGAAGCTTATCAAAGCAACACTAGAGGTTAACATCAAAAACTTAACTGATGAAAAAATAATGCAACTAATCAAAGCAATAGTCTCTTCTCAACCACTTCACTACTTATCATCAATGAAAAAACCTTCATACTTGCAACACCTATTGTTCATGAGAGTTTAACTTTGTATATCACTATCATCTCTCTGTTTAGTATATCACCATGGGAGATTCTGCATTTTCTTGAGAATATTTTTTTGATGTTGATGAAATGAGAAACTAAAGAAGCATCGAATCTAGAAGGTGCATACTTTTTGAAGCATGTGTATGATTGGAATTTTTTGTGATTAGATCCTATCCCTAGCTGACCTAATACATGATATACATTGAGAAGATTAAATATACATCACAAATGTGAGTTGGATCTATTTGTTGGGTGTTCTAGTTGTGTTGTTGATATGTGGTTGTCATTGATGTGAACACTATTAGCATTGGTATCTTGAAGGTTGTATATGTCGAGGATATTGAGAAAATTTTAATAAATATGTTGGAGGTTGTCTATGAATCTGTGAAGTTCAATGTGATGAAAATTTCAGTATGTTGCTATTCAAAAGTTGCACATTAAAAGGTTGGTTTCTGAGCCTATCTAGTTTATCCTCTAAAATTTTTAGAGGTGCACATCAAAATTGGAGCAAGTTGTGAGTTTGTGTGTTCCTACAATTATTCTATTACTATAGTTGGTGTTTCTAGAAGAAGAGAATGTAATTTTGGTAATTTGAGTTGTTGTGTATGCTCCTACAATGTTCGTTGATATTTGTAGATCATGCTATATCTTTGTTGCACATCTACGTTGATTGGTGTGCTCATGATCAGAGATTTTTCCTTTGCATGTTCATTTTTTCATGTTCTTGGCCGACATGGTGGTTGCAACGTGTTGTGGATGCTTGTGGATTAATTTTTGAATGTTTGACACATTCAAGGATGTTGTTTTAGGTCTTCATTATGTTGTGACTGACTTCAGTTGGTGCACATTGCCTTTTTTTATGAATTGGTCTGACAATTTGTATTCATCTATTGTTTATTGTTGGCCAAAAAAGTTGTTGATGTAATTCCATATATTGGATATATAAGAGTGATTTTTTTCTTCATTTGAGAAGTATGTATGTGGTATGTAAAGTGTGCAAGTGCTATGTGCGAATAAAGATAAGATCATTTGATTGCCGAGCAGAGCAAGAAGAAGTTTGAGCGAAGTGTGAATTGTTTCTATGCCTAACCAAAACTATAATCAGGCTTTTGAAGAAGCTACTTTCTCAGTTCAATTTCTTTAGATGGATTTAATCTAAAATTCTTATGTAAGACAGCGTGTCTTCCTTTGAGTAGTGAGCTCTAGGTAGTGTGCCTGAATGCATGTGCATTACTTATTCTTTTTTAGTTATACTTTTAATAGGGTATAACTTGTGGATTAACCTCCACCGTGGTTTTTCCATGCAAAAATCTTGGTGTTATGTGTGTTTCTGATGTGCTAATTATTTATGCTTAATGTTCTTTCATCAGATCTGAGAATAAGTTGAGTAAAGTTTAATAAGCTTGAATAATATGTGACAACTGATTCACCCCCTCTTAGTTGTTTTCCCTTGTGTTTCCAACACTATTTTGGGTCCATGTTGACTTAAAATTAAGTATATCACATTTTCCTTCGGCGTGAAGATGATTTTGAATCTTATGTGGTGCCAAAAAAAGCTATTTTGGATTTTTTTGCTTACATCTAATTAAGATAGCCTAATTGACATGTGTGGATTTATTTGGGTATATATAAGATATTTTAGAGTTGAAAGAGAAAGAAGAATGAGAAGATAGCATGGATGGATGAGTGAAAAATGACATATCAGATGCAAGTAGTGTTATATGATGAAATCATATGAATTTAGTGGTAAGGAGTTTAGATTCAAAGAATATTTGTTGAGTGAATACTAAGCAAGGTAGTACTTCATATTTAGAGCTTCAAAGGAACTAAGATACAACACAAGGAAGGTTAACTTTGTATCTATTTATACTTTGGTAGTGAGGCATCTTTGTATTGTACTTAACTCTAGTTGTGAGCCCCTTGTAATATACTATATCAAGATATAATATATTGTGAGCTAATACTCACCTTGGTTTTTCCCATTTTTGGTTTTCCACATAAAAATCCTAGTGTTCATATGTTTTGTGGCTTTGTGGATGACTCATTCTTTCATTTCTTATTGTAGTTAATATGGTTTGGTGATTGAATGTGTTGTGTTCAAAAATTTATAGAATACTAATTCACCCCCCTCTCAATATTCTAAATTTTCAACAATTCATATCAAAGCTTGGTTCCTCTAGAAATGACTAACAACTTGAAGAAGATCTTGGAAGTTTAACACATGGTAGACAAGAATTTTCTTGTTCCTTTAGAAGAAATTTTTACAATGGAATATGTAGAAGATGACTATATGATTGAAAAAGAAAATTGAAAGTTGCTCTCAAAGATCTTGACAGAGTTGAAACTAAGAACAAAAGCTTGAAGGAAAGCCTAGGAGAAGTAAATGAATGCATTAAAAAATTGATATCTAACAAATCAAGAAGTTTAGAGAAAGAAATAAGGAATTCAAAATACAATTGAAGCAATTAAATGAAGAGATCATTAGATTGAAAGTACAAATGGAAGAAAAAAATAGGATTGAGGAATGTTTGAATGCAATGGTACAAAACAAGACTAAAGAATGCTCTAGACATAAAAAAAGGAGGTAAATCTTAGGTCTAATCTGGAAAAGGCAAGAATACATGAGGAGAAATTCAAAATAATTACTAGAATGCTTGATGAATTGATTTAAATATAGAAACCCTCTATAGATAAAGGTGGTTTGGGATTTGAAGAAGGACAAAGTTCAAAGGATAATTAGGCACCTACCAAGGTTGATAATTAGAAGGAACCTCAAGGAAATAAGAGACAATTTAGAAATCAAAGAAGAAATGCTAGAAGACCTTCTATTAGACAACCAAATTCTCAAAGGTACCCATATTTTAAGGTTATTTTCTTTTCATGCAATAAATATGGACATAAAGCAATAGAATGTAGGAGTAGAATGAATCAGAATGTTGGATTCTTCTTCGAACAATGTTTTGCATGCAAGAAATTTAGACATAGAAGTACTAAGTGCAGAGGTCAGATGATGAATAGATATAATACAGGGAGAATATTTCAATCTTTAAATGGCTATTTTAATTCATGCAATAAATTTGGAAATAAGGCTAAACAGTGCAGATCAAGAATGAATAGAAGTCATATTGGTTACAAAAATGTTGTGTGCTACCTTTGCAAAAAACCTAAACATATGTATTCAGATCATCTCCAAAATGTATGCAAAAATTTGTAACCATAAATATATGGAATACCAAAGTGGGAGGCAGCTTAATTTTTAGATTTTGGAATGGGAGGAATCATCTATTAATACATGAAAATTTTACCCAATGGGTTGTGACTATATGGAAATGAAACTTTGAAGTGTTGGTATGACCAAATCTATTTTTTAGCTTTAGAGGTGTGTTAGTACCTAGGCTGCACCTTTGTTGAAAATGCAATATAGAAGCATCATTGTATGGTTTTTATCAGTTATAGTAGTTTTTATAGTCCCTCATGTGACATATTCCAAGAGTTTGCAAAAGGAAAAATAGAAGACAATTTAATTTAGTAAAGAAGAATGAATCTGTGAAGAAAGTTGATCTTATTGAGGTTAAGAAGGAAATGGAAAAGATATGGAGAAAGAAAGAAGAGTCTAAGAATAGAGATGAATTAGGTACTTCAAATGCATTTGTTCCTCCTTCTGGTACAAATATTTCTTCTAAAAACTAAACCCATGCCAAGGCTTAGGGAGAGCAATAATAGAAAATTACAATAGCCCTCTAAAATATAAGGTTTCAAGTCATGGCATGAAGATATGTCTTGGAAAAGGAAATTTTGAAGCTATAGAAGGAAGTTGTGGAAGGAAATATTGTGATGTAAAATTTTATGAAGCATCTGCAGATTAACTATGGATACAAGGTTTCAAAGTTTTACAACTATTTTTGAAGTATTTATTGCTGAGAATTTTATTGATGCAGGTCAAATCATGGAGTTGAAAACATATTTGAGAATATAAATTCATTTGATGTGAAGGAAATGAAAATTTAAGAAGAGGAAGTAGATTTGAGGTGTCTTCTAGAAGCAAAACATCAAAACCCTAATCTTTGTCAAAGAAATTCAAGAGGCATTTTGCTTACACAATTATTTTCTAAAATTTTCATCTTTAATAAAATGGAAGGGTCGAAGGTAGTAAATGTGTTAGATAGAACAAAAATTAAATTAAAGAGGCATTCTTGGATAAATCTATTAGAAGACTCGAGCGACGGGTGCATTTTCTGGCACTCCTCAGAGTTTCACCTACTAAGGATATCTATGCATAAATATATGGGAAAATAAAAGAAATGTCCTCTATTGGACTAAGTGTTTTGTGGACAAATGAATTGGAAGAAAATTATAATACCATTAAACCATAGTACAAAATCCTAGTTGAAAATAAATTGTATGTATGGAGAAATTTTCCACAGTTTGAATTTGACAAGAAATACATTAGGATTGTATTGAGCAAGTTTCATGACAAATCTATTTGGATTGATGGTGCATACTCAATAACCAGGGAAGGAATAAGAGATGTGACTGGTTTTTGGTCCTCCAAACCAATTCCAAGATGGAATTCTATCAATGACCAAGAATTAATTGAAAATACTATTGCAAAACTCTCCAAGGAAAGGAACTCATCTTAAGTACATTTGGAAATCCGGCTATTCAATATGCCACAATGCTTGTTGGACATAAAATCTGCCTACCTAATAATGGCTATATAGTCTCTACTATTTCCACTCACATTGCATTTATCATGATTGAGAATGGTGAAGACTATGATCTTTGTGACTTACTTCATCAACACTTGATGAAGAATTTAAAAGAAATCAAAAATAACAAAAAGAATACATTCAACATTCTTTGGAACTTTTAGATGAGGATGAATAAGAGAATAAGAATACCAAAGAGTGTGGTGGAAATATACTCCAAAGACATCAATTTCCTTGTCTCTACTGAGTTTTTTACATGTAATCATTTGAACCTAGACTTGTGTGGATATTCAAGTTAGATTATGAAGTCAATGTTGTGGAATTTTATCATTATATATAAGTGCTTATAAGAAGCTCAAAGGACCCCAACAGATCATGTTTAGTGGACAGATTTATGACTGAGGCCTCTGATAGTTTAAGAAGAATAGGTAAGAAAAGAAAAAGTGTTGTAATTCCTTCGGTTGAGATCAAGCAAGAGGTTACAGAACAAGAAGGAAGACAATTTGATGTGACCCAAAATGAGCATGAAAGAGGAAGTACAAAAGACTTGGATGAAGCAATAAAAGCTTTACAAGAGGTGATCCCCATTGCAATCATTAATACATTATGTTTCTAACATAGAAAATCTCAAGGGTATGGCTGATTCATTGAAAGCGTACATCTTTGGACTAAAATAACAAACTAGAAATGAATCAGAAACAAGGACTGTAGAGGAGAATCTAGAAGATATAAAAAGGAAATGTGTAGATGCACATCACATAATCTTGAATGGATTAAAGGATGCTCAAGATTGTGAAGAAGAATCACAATACTCAATACCACATTGTCTGAAGTGGTCTAATTGGACACAAAGTACAAAGGATGAAATTATTCAGAATGATATTTGGATAGGCACTCAAGTAGATGTTTATAATTTGGAAAATGATGGGAACAATCAGAAATGGTCTTACATCATGTAGTTGCAAGAAAATTTCTTTAGCTTATAGAATCTGAGGACAAAAACAATCAAGAAATATGTGGCACTAAGAGACTTAGTAAAGATAACACACATTCCTATATCTATTGCCCTTTCTAGTGTTGACAAACTATCAAAAATAAATCTCATCCCCAACACTGTGGAAGAAGGAATAGAGTATAATGTAAAGCTTGAAATACTATACAAGACTCTTGTAAATGCAAAAAGTTCTTGGGAAGAAGGAAAGTCTACTTGGTAGGATACTCTAAAGAATCTCAAGGGATATTCATCTCCAGGTTAATCTTCTTGATAAGTTATCCTTTTTTGAAGATGATGCATATATACAGATATCCAAGAGAGATATACTAGACCCCTACATGACCTTTTTCATTGATGTCGAAGGGGGAGAGATAATGTGAGAGATAGTGGGAAGAAAATTTTTTTTTATTAATACTAAAAAAAAAAAATTGGGAAAAGTCAAGGTCAATTTTGAAAGGGGTAGTTGAAGTTAGGGAAAAATAAGTATTGATTCATGATATAAAAAAAAATTTTGATCTGCATGCGGCCATCAATGACAAAGGGGGAGATTTATGGAAGTTTGGAAGTCTAACATTGTTGATGCAACTTAGCAACATAAGCATGAAGTATAAATACTATTGGATTTTGAGGTTGTGTTGTTGATATGTGCTTGTCATTGATGTCAATACTATTAGCATTGATGATTCTAAAGGTTGTATATGTCGAGGAGATTGAGAAAATTATAATAAATATATTGCATGCAGCTAGTGAAGCTGAGAAGGTTAGAGTGATGGAAATTTTTGTACGTTGATGATCAGAAGGCACACATTAAAGGGTTTATTGCTGATTCTATCTAGTATGTTGTCTAGAATTTTTAATGGTACGCATCAAGATTGAAGAAAGTTATAAAGTGTTGTGTTCCTATAGTTATTTTGTTACTGTAGCAAGTGTTTTTGAGATAAGAGAATGCAATTTTGATGAATTGAATTGTTGCATATGTTCATGAGATGTTCAGTGATGTTTCTAGATTGTGCTCTATTAGTATGGTACGTCTGCATTGATCAGTGTGTTCATAATTGAATATTTTTCCTTGTGTGCTCAAGTTTTCATGCTCTTGGCCAACATGATGGTTGTAGCGTGTCGCAGATCCTTATGGATTAATATTTAATTGTTTGGCTTATTTTAGGATTTTGATTTGGTCCTCACTATGTTGTGACCAACTTAGGTTGGTGCACATTAAGATTTGTTCATTTATTCAGGCCGATAATTTGTAATTCATTTATTATTTTATGAAAGATAGAGTAGTTGATGAAAATCCATGTAGCAGATATATAAGAACGATTGTTTTTCTCATTTTGAAGTATGCTCAGTGTATGTCCATGTGTGTATGTGAAGATATATGTGAATAAAGATCAGATCATTTGAATGCAGAGTAGAGTGTGAAGAAGTTTGAGCGAAGTATATTTGTGCCTAACTAGAACTATAATTAGGCTTATGAAGAAGCTAATTTCTCAGTTCATATTTATCAGATGGATTTAATCTGATTGTCTTATGTAAGTCAATGAGCCTTCCCTTTGATCAGTGAGCTCTAGGTAGTGTGCTTGAATGCATGTGCATTCCTTATTCATTCTTCATTATAATTTTAACAAGGTATAATCTTGTGGACTAACATACGCCATGGTTTCTCCCCTAACAGGGTTTTCACATATAAAATCTTGGTGTTCATATGTTTCTAATGTGTTTTTGATTTATGCTTACACCATTAATTATCAAATCTGAGATTAAAGGTTGAATAAGTTTAATTTATGCAACAATTGATTCACCCCCTCTTAGTTGTATATCCTTGTTTTTCCAACAAATACATCGGTTGATTCATCTAGCCTAGTGTTTTCATTGATGTCAACATAATGGGAAAACATTTTTGGTGTCATTTGTACAAATATACCAGAAATTTAATCTATCAAAAATTTGGCTAAGTGTTATCTATTGACGGTGTTGTGGTTTTATGCATCAATTTTTGGGTCTGCACTTCACCACAAGAAGGGGTATAACTCTTCACTTTTATCCATATCATTATGACTAGCTCATACAACTATATTCAAGATATCAAGAATTTTTATGAAGAATATTGGAAGATATCACTGACAAAGTTCAACTTTGTATATCACTATCATCTCTTTGTTCACTATACCAATGTGGGAGATTCTAAATTTTATTGAGAATAAATTTTTAATTTTGTGGTTCTAAAGTTAGTCTCACTAATGTTGATGAAATGAGAGACTAAAAATTTTTTCAAATCTAGAAGGTGTGTACTTTGGGAAGCATGTGTACAATAGGAAGTTTTTGGGATCAGGCCCTATTCCTTCCCAACCTAATACATGATATGTGTTGAGAAGATTAAATATACATTGTGGATATGAGTTGGGTCTATTTTGGGTCCATGCCGACTTAAAATTAAGTATTTCACTTTTTTCTTGGGCGTGAAGATGATTTTGAATCTTATGTGGTGTTGATAAAAGCTATTTTTGATTGTTTTGCTTACATCTAATTGGGTCGACCTAATTGATTTGTGTGGATGTATTTGGGTATATATATGATATTTTGGAGTTTAAAGAGAAAGAAGAATGAGAAGATAGTGTGGATGGATGAGTGAAAAATGACATATCATGCAAGTGGTGCTATATGATGTGATCATGCGAATTCAGTGGTAAGGAGTTCAAAATCAGAGAATTTTTTTTGAGCGGTTGCTAAGAAAAGTAGTACTTCATATTCAAAGCTTCGAAGGAGAAAAAATAAAACACAAGGAAGGTGCACTTTGTATCAGTTCATACTTTAGCAATAAGCCATCTTTGTATTGTAATTAACTCTAGTTGTGAGCCTTATAAGGACAATGTGTCTTGGCAATGAGCCCCTATAATATACTATATCCGGATATAATATATTGTGAGCTAATCAACATAGTGGTTTTTATCACTTTGGGTTTTCTACATAAAAATCTTGGTGTTCATGTTTTTTGTGGCTTTGTGGATGATTCATGCTTTCATTTCTTATTTTAATTAATATGGTTTAGTGATTAAATATGATGTGTTCAAAAAGTTTTAGAATACTCATTCACCCCCTCTCAATATTTTGAATGTTCAACACCATGTGTTGAGGTTTTCCATGTGTCGTAGGAGAGGATGAGTTGTCTTACATTGAAGGACCCTTTCATATCATATTCTCCACAACCCTTGTCATGTATCTAGACCTTGATTTTGGGAAGGGGATTATGTGTATTGTATGACGAGGGAAGTTTGGATGGTTCAATATTAGATGAGGATGAAGCAATTTCATTATTGGGTACATGGTGTATTTTCAAGTATTTTTCCACTACATTTGGGAAATACTAGAAAGGACAAGTGTTCTCATAAATGCTTACCTCAAATTTGTTGTAGGGAAAATTTATACATTGGTGGTAAGTGGATGGGATGTCTTACATTATATTTATCCATGGGTAGCCTAGGAGAATGTCTAGGGGAGGTCAAGGTATAATAATTGACAAGTAGTTTTTTGTGATAATAGGACCAACTTGAATAGGTAACTTTGTTAGCTCTTCATGTCAAACTCAAGGGAACACTGAGAGGGGGGGTGAATTAGTGTTTAGTAAATTTAAACTTCATCAATCTAAAACTTGAAACCATTTCAACATTCCATTAAAGAAAGGATGCAAACATTCACAATAATCATTCATAACACCATAACACAAGGATTTTTGCTTGGAAACCTTGTTAGGGGAAAAACCATGGTGGAGGTTAATCCATAATTTGAGTACTCAAATATACTTTTTTACAAAAGAGAATGCACTTACATTTACGCACACTACCTAGAGCACACTACTCAAAAGGAAAGGCTCACTGCCTTAAATAGGTTTAGATTAAAACCATTTGAATGTTGAACTAAGATGATAGCATCTGTTCAAGTCAGGTTACAGTTTTGGTGAAGCTCATAAGTTAGATTTTGATACCTCTATCTGACTATGCACTTCTTTCTACTCTACTCTGCCCTTATCTGCTCTTTGCTCAACACCTAGACAATTTCACACTCTTACACTACTGAATTCACACCATACACACATTTTCATATTTCCACACCTATCCACTTCACCAAAATGATAAAACCAAACTCACATATATATCCGCTAACAAGGATTTAACCATTCATAAGCCAGCTCCATAAAGTATCAAGTTCCTTTCAACTTGTCGGCTAGATCTTTAATTAAATCTTAATGTGTATCCTCCAAAGTCAGTTAAGACATAGAGAGGACCACAATAAACACATTTCAAAGATAAGAGCATTTAATTAATAACCCCTTATACATCCGCAATTTTTATACATGATAGATTGACTTTTTATCATGGATATTCAATAGATTAATGTACTGAATCTCCTAGATCATGTACCAGTGAATGTGCATAAAAAAAAACCTTCAATAAGGTATTCCAAACATCAAAAATCCTTTGTATGAGGTCCACAACACAAAATACCAGTCTGGTGAGGTAATTAGATCAAAATTTGCACCTTTAGCCAGATGCCCTATTCCTTGCTTTGTTCTATCAATAGAAACCAAAACTAGACTGTAGATCAGATGTATGAATTAGTTTTCCATCAATGAAAACACTTACAAGCCATATGCCAATAATCTCCCCCTTTGGTATTGATGGCAGCACTTAGTGAAAAATGACTAAGTGTCAGATTCATTCTAGGTATGTTGCCAACCTTTTACTGCACTCTCTCCCCCTAAGATTTATAAGGCATTTTTCACTGCATTCTCTCCCACTTTGACATCAATGACAAACAATAGAAACCATATGCCAAAAAACTGACAAAATAGTGACAAAACAGAGACAAAATCTCCAAAACTTCAAAAAATATACGTCGACACTTCTCCCTCTTTGATCAAAACTTCAAAAACTTCAAAATAATTAACTACTACTTTAGAAGATTATCTTCTGATTTTTCTGCATTTCTAGAAGGAATTTCTTCCAAGCATCTATTATGATTCCAATGATAATGATCAAACTATTGTTCTTGGATGTTTTGTTAACAATTTCAGTTAAATATTCTAGAATTTTAATTGCTTCTTCCAGTTTCTCGCCATTCCTTAGTATCTCCACCATCTGCTCCAATCTACATTCGGTTAGATCCTTCACCTTCCAAAAAGTATCCACAAGTGTCTTCTTGGAGAATTAAATTTTTGTGTGTTCAGACTGTAGCTCTTGAATTCTTTTCTTGATAGTGCCATCCTGATCCTAAAGCATTTCAAAGCTTTTTCTAATGTCATTCAACTATGTTTCAATCTATTCCAATTTCTCTTTGTAATTACTAACAACATGGGGCCAACAAATGCAATAGATGTAGATGTTAGTGGCTGAATTTATGCATTGCCTCAACTCATTCATTTTCTTCTTCAGTTTTGAGAGAGATATCTTGAATTGTTCCTTCAAGTGAGAGATAACTTCACCATCTTCTTTTTCTTGAGCTTCAGAGTTCAATGTTTCTTTGTTGCATTCAATCATTTCATTGCTCAACATGAGCATTTAACAAACTCAAAATCATATCTTGATCATATGATGGTCTAACAAACCATAACCTAGCTATTTTATGCATTCCACCTTCTTCCTGAATAAGCTATTGTAGCTTTTCTTTTGTCAGATCATCTTCTTCCTCACTAGATTTTTCTTGTTCTGATTCACTTTTTTGTGGATCCTTAGTTTCTTCATCAGATTATTTGTCTCGAATATCCACAATTTTCTTTTCTTTTCCTTTTCACTCAATTCTAGGAACTTTTCTTCTCATAGGGTTGTATTCAACAACTTCCTTTTCTCTTTTCTATCTTTTATCCATGCCAATGGAAGAGGAACCAACTTCAATTGTTCTTACTAGAAGGGAAGCATTGACTGAACCACACTTTCCAAGCACATTCTTAAAGAAATTTTCAAATTCTAGATCCCAATCAACCAAGCTCCTAGAATATGAGTATATTTATTTGCATAATAGTTCATTTGTTTTCCACACCACATTGTCAATTTTTGGCAAACAATTCAAGAAATGCATTACTAGACATATAATCAAAGCACCGAACCTGAAAGGGTAGCCTTTTTCTTTTGTCAGTTGTACATTCTCCATTAGCTAATTCTTTATCAATCCACATAGGTCAAAGTCCTAACCTTCAATTATCATCTTGTGAGAAATGTAGACTGCGCCAGCTGATGTTTCTCCTTCTCGATTTTTGTAGAAGATTTTATATGTTATCTCGTGTGCAATGTACTTTGTAATAGGATTCTTGATTGTCACAATTATCAATGCCCTATTATCTCTGATTATTCTAGTTAGGGTTTCAAATTCCTTGTTTCAGATGGATTTCTTCCTTGATATATCTCTGACTTTGCATAATCTATTCAAATTTTCAATTGTTTCCTTTGAGATGGTGTAGGGTTTTTCCAAGGTGAAATTATCATCATGCAATCTACTTAAGATTAATTTTATGAATTTCGTGTTCTTGAAGTATGGAAACTCATTCTAAATATCCAAAATCCTATGTTTGGCTTCGCTCAATTGCTTCAATTCGTTGGGCAATAACAAATTCCTCATAGACCTGATCTTTGCACTATTATATTCATCTAGAGTAATTGTTCTTATCGTTTTTTCCATTTTTCTTTTTGTACTTAGGTTTTACAATCGCACACCAAAATATATGAAAATTTTGAAGACAATTGAAATACTTGATAGATTTTGTGAATTGCCAGTGAGTCGACTTTACTACTTCAAAATTATTCTACCGAGTGCTCTCCTTCTTTTCTTCTTCGATGCAAAGTGACAAATGATGGTTTCAACTTGACTTTTTTAGCTCGCACACTTGCAATAAATGTGTTTGCCCTAAATTTTTGGATACTCTATTTTCTCAAACAGTGAGAAAAAAATCTTCTACAGACCTATGAATTCTCGGAGTTCTTCTGCTAATGTTCTCCAAAACCTTTGTACATCATAAATACACCTTCTTGAATATTCTCTATGTTTTGGTACCATCCATAAACAAGGGAGGAAAGATTTTCTTGAAAAACTCCCCCTAGGCCAGTGGCCTGAAATCAATTACTAGAAGAATTACCAAAAGCAGGTTCTAGTATGGAACCATTTCCAGCATCAAAATCATTCTTCTTTACCCATGTGTTCTCCATCTGATCTCTGATCTCATCTATAGTCACTTTTTTTCTTTTTCATTGTCATTTTTCTCTATATTTCTGCCTTTGTATACCAAACCTCTTCTATCCACATTTTTGTTTCTACAAAATCTCACAATGTGACCATACTTATTGCAATTTTAGCACATAGTACTTCCTTGTCCAGACCAATCACTCCATTGATTTCTTCTTGATTTTCATTGATTAGCAATATGTCCAAATTTTCCACATGTATAATATTCAACATTCCTTCTATCAATAGAGTAACTTGACACATTTCTGCATTCAATTGATTTATGACCAGAATTTTTTCAATTGAAACATTGACCAGGGAATGATGAAATTATTAACTTCATATACTTCTACACTAAGCAACCATATTACTGAATTTATTACAAGAAAAAAAATATCCATTAAACTTCTGAGCATTAGGTTGTCTTACCAGATACCTTCCACTTTTGTTCATATGTCTGAAATTATTTTGTCTTGATATGGAACTTTCTCCATTTTCATATCCAAAACCTCTCTTATCATTTCCACTCTTTTGTCCTTGAGTTAGCTCATCAAGCTTTACTAAGCTTATTTTAAACTTTTCTTTGTATTCATTTGCAATGATAAGATCATTCCTGAGATTAGCAATCTGCTTACCAAGTTCTTCTTCATTATTTCTGGATCTTTGTAATTCACTTTCCAACTGAGGGAATTCTACATTTATTCTATTGTATTCATCAAATTTCTCTTTCAAGGCCTGAGCAAGGTTTTCCTCATTTTTCTTCCTTTCTTCAATCTCTTTATTCATCTTCATCATCATAGATTCCATTCCATGTTTTAGGTTTGTATTGTCTCTACCAAACTTTTCCTTCAAGGTCTAATTCAAGTGAGCATCATCCATATTTTCATTCTCCTTTTGTTGTATTTGATCACATAGATCCTTTCTCTTCTCCCTGGATTTAATAATCTGATCCTTCAATGACTGAATGAATTTATTTGCATCTTTAATATTTGCTCTCAATTCCTTGACTTTTGCTTTAGACTGATCAAGGTCATTAAATGCCACCAGAAGATGTTGTTGAAGACCATCAGAGTCCATTACATTCCAAGATCCACCTCAAGTTGCTAAACTTATTTAGGGGAATTGTGTTGTGATGCCAATTTTTTTTCTCAAGGAAACACTGAGAGGGGGGGTGAATCAGTGTTCAGTAAATTTAAACTTCATCAATTTGAAACTTGAAACCATTTCGACATTCCATTTAAAAAAAGATGCAAACATGAAAATTAATCATTCATAACACCATAAAACACGGATTTTTTTGTGGAAACCTTGTTAGGGGAAAACCATGGTGGAGGTTAATCCATAATGTGAGTACTCAGATATAAATGTTTACAAAAGAGAGTGCACTTGCATTCAGACACACTGCCTAGAGCACACTGCTCAAAGGAAAGGCTCATTGCCTTACAAAAGTTCAGATTAAAACCATCTGAAGGTTGAACTGAGATGATAGAATCTATTCATGCCAGGTTATAGTTCTGGCGAAGCTCATAAGTTATATTTTGAGACCTTCATCTGACTTTGCACTTATTTTTTCTCTTCTCTGCCCTTATCTTCTCTTTGCTCAAAACCTAGACAAGCTCACACTCTTACATTGTTGAATTTTACACCATACACACATTCGTATATTTCCAGACCTATCCACTTCACCAAAATGATAAAACCAAACTCACATATTGTGAACCCTAATCCTATACCTGCACAAATACAAGAAGCAAACACATTACTAAGCTCATATGCAATATAAAACAAGGATTCCCCATGAAATCCATTTACAATGCTTAAAATAGGAAAAACAAGAACAAAACTTGAAAAGATAAAGCAATCCTAATTAAGCATGCAAACTCTTGATCCCATGGAGGAATTGGTGCCAATTGGTGTGTTGAAATTACCACTTTCCCAACTCCTTTGTTGCAATGTTGATGATTTGATGAGTGATCCACCTTGATAAAGATTCAATCAAGCTCCATGATGAAAATCTGAATAAGAATTTGAAGAAATGGATGAAACTAGATATGCTTGAGGATGAAGTTGAGTATAGTAAGTTTACTCAAATTGTGGATGATCGAATGAGAGGAAGAGTCTCTCATTTATAGATTTCCAAATTGGAAAAGAGAGTGAAATTGAGCAATGTGGGATCATTCAACATCCAATGGCCAAGTGTCACTTATCAAGATGTGAATGGTTGAAGGTTGTGCAAGTTTTGATCAAAGTGCCAATAAATGACATTAGGTGGAATTTCAAATCAGTGAAATGACTTGTTGGAGAGGGAAGAAAATGGAGTTATGGCCACTTGGCTCAAAGAAAAAGGACTTGTAAGGTGAAATAAATGCCTTGTTGGAAGGACCAAGTCCATTTAAATTTGAATTCAAATTTGAAGGAATATTCCCCTTTTATGCCATTTTGAGAGAAAATAGGCAATTTAATAAATCAAAGTAATTGATTTATTGTGCAAGTTGCATTCTCTAGACAATGTGACATGATTTAGGATTAATTAATCATAGATTGATTAATTTAATAAGGAATTAGGAGATGTGACAATATAGACTTAAATTTATGAATTGATTTAAATCAGATTAAGAGGAAGGGTTTAATTAAATAAATGTTTTTGATTTATTTAACTAAAGGGGATAATGTTAGATTAAATAAAATAAGGTTTAATTTATTCCATTTAATAAGAAGACTTTAGAGATTCAATTTAAATAAAATGAATTATTTAAATGATCAGAGACAGAGGATTAATTGAATTAAATTGATTAATTTAATCAAGAGAGAAAGACTTAATTAAATAAATAATGAGTTATCTAATTAAGAGATGAAAAGTGATGATAAGTTGAGAGTATGATTCAGGAAGAAATGACGTTAGTAATCAAGATCAAGTGCATTGGTCAATTTTTCATGTCTACACATATATATCCACTAAGAAGGATTTAACCATTCATCAGTTGGCTCCATAAAGTATTAAGTTCTTTTCAACTTGTTGGCTAGATCTTTAATTAAATCTTAATGTGTATCCTCCAAACTCAGTTAAGACATAGAGAGGACCACAATAAACATTTTTTGAACATAAGAGTATTTAATTAATAACCCCTTATACATTTGCAATTGCTATACTTGATGGGTTGTCTTTTTATCATAGATATTCAACAGATTAATGTACCAGATCTCCTAGATCATGTACTAGTGAATACACATAAAAAAAAACCTTTAGTAAGGTATTCCAAACATCAAAAATCCTTTGTATGAGGTCCACAACATAAAATACCAATCTAGTGAGGTAATTAGATCAACATTTGTGCCTTTAGTCGGATGCCCTATTCTTTGCTCTGTTCTATTGGTAGAGACCAAAAATAGACTATAGACTAGATGTATGACTTAGGTTTCCATCAATGATAACACTTACAAGCCATATGAGAACACTTCCAAATCACACTCGGCATCATCATATGCTTTTATTGGAATTCTATTCTATTTTTCTATTAACCCATCAGAGTACCCCAATTGTTTTATCATTCTTAGAGTGCAAATGTTTAAGCCTACCCAACCATGTATCATGACTCTTTTTATTTTGTGCTTGTAGACACATACTTCTAGGTATAATGATTGGTTATGGTATGAATTGGTAGGAAGGATTTTTTATGAATATGAGATGATTTGATATGAGGTTTTCTGCCATGGCTTGTAATTATTTACTATCTATGTTGGTAGGTATGAATGATGCACAAAGTGATTTTTCAAGAACTTCCTTATGTGTAAGATATTTTTGGGGGACTTCTAATATGGAAATATAGGTTCAAATTTTCTTTAAATTTTTTATAAGTTTGTACTTAGATGGTAAATGAGGTGCATGTGGAGATTCTTGTAAAGTAATTTTTTATCATTTAGTTATTGTGCATTCAAAATTCTTGTTTGGAAAGGTGATAGTGGTAATTTGGTTATTAGTTTCTCCAATATGTCTCACTATGGAGTCATATGAATATTTGACATTATTATAATTGTTTCCTTTACTCGAGTCATTTTTCTTCCCATGATCAAGGATTGGATCCTTGTAGATATCAAGATAATTATTGGTAGAATTTCCAAGATGATGCTCAATTCTAACATCCCCTTGATCAATAAGATCTTGGACGATATTTTTCAATTTCATGCAATTAGGTGTCTTGTGACCTTTTATTCTATGGTACTCACTATTGTAATTTTTATTAGATCATGAGGGTTTGAATTTGGATTAATTATACTATCTTAGCTCGAGAAGCTTAATGAGATTTTTTTGGATTAGTTTATTAAATTCAAATTTAATTGGATCCCATAAAGGGAGTGTATTTTCATCTAGTATTATTTTTTTGTCTTGGTGTTCCCCTTGGGAGATTCACATTTTGGTTTTTTTTGTGTATTAGGTGGTGGTTGTATATTTTACACAAATTTAGCATCCAGAACACTATGATTCTAAGTAATATTTGTATTCTTGGCCCATAGGTGAGGTTTATCATTGGAGTGTGAGGCATGGTCTTTGCTTTCATTTTAAATTTTGACAACTCCTTTGTGATAAGAGCCTTTTAAATGATGATTTTTTTCTCTATAATCTCATCAAATGTGTTAGTACATTGTACTTGTAGGTGGAAACACATTTCTCGATTGAGATTATAAAATAAATGTTCATAAGTTATTTTATGGTATAGGCCATGGTAATTTATCAGTCATGTTCCCCCATCATTGTAGGAAAAAAGAGAATAATTCTCCATTTCATTATTGGGTGTTGCATAAATCAATCGTAGATATCTCATGTTCAAAATTATAAGAGAAGTGACTGATGAATATTTTGACTAGTTCATGGAAGGTCTTAATACCATGTTGTAAATGAGAGATCTATTATATTGCTTGCCCTCCTAAAATTTGGGTAAGTAGGCACATCAAATATGTTTCATTATAAGCTACCTCTAGGAAAGATATATAGAATTTTGGTATATGCTCCCATGGATCACCTCTTCCCTTATAATTGTAAAATTTTGGTATTTCAAAGTTGTGGTGGAAGGGAACCATAGGAATTGTTCGATCAAATGGATAAGAACCTATATCCTCAAGTGTCTAGATTTTCCTTGTATGTCCCAATTCTATGTCAATTATCCTCTTATGCAAGATTTATATTTGTCATTCCAAGTTGTTTGACATGTCGATTAGTGGTTGATGAATTAAATGAAGGATTTTTTATTTTTTGGAATGGTTTTTTTGGTGAGATATTGAATGAATCGTATGAAAGTTTATGGGTTTAAGGTACATTTATACTTGTGGGGATGGTCAGTGTTATAGATTGAGAATAAAATTATTATGGATTTAGAATTTTTGTATTTATAGGTATGTTAGATGTGGAAGATTGATTTTGGATGTTGAATGAGGAAATTTTTGAATGGTTTGGAAAGTTAATTGTAGAAGATTGGTGGGAATGAGTTGGGTTGTATGTGTTTATGGAAATATTGAATTTTCATGACGTATATGGAATATTTTTATGGACGTGAGATGTGATAGGTTGTGAATAAAATAGGTTACTTGTATGATTTTTGGATGTGATGGGTTGTGAAGTGAAAGGAATATTAGTTTTATAAGGTATGGATTAAGAAATTTGGCGAATTGGAATAGATCATAGTGTCCTGTGATTAGATGTGAAACGATTTTACAAAGTGAATTAATATATATATTTTTAAATGGTATGGAATCTATGTCAATATGAAGTATGGATGGTTGTGATGTAGGAGCATCCATGGCTCAGTGCAATCCTGTGTCAACATGAAGGTGCCTTTTTTTAATTTTGCAATTTTCATTGTTGGATTTCATGTTTGGTGGTTTAAATTCATTTTTTTTTGTGAAATTGAATATCTTGTAATGTGGAAAAACTTGAATTTGAATTTGATTTCAATTTGGGTCAAATTGGTGAAAGGGAATCGTGGATAATATGTTTTAAAATTGAAAAAGAAAAAAAGAAAAAAATTAAAGGTTTTTGGGAGCCATTAAAACCATTTGTAAATCCCATTTTGAATTCTCATAGGTCCTAAACAATAGGAACCTAGGAGGTGGGCTCTCAGGTGGAGGAATCTACTTTTTTACTTTATTTGTGAAAGCATCAAAGGCATTTAAAGCCATGTTGCATTTTTGACCAAGTCTAGAAGATGAAAACATATATTTTATTCAAGCTTGAATATTAAATTATATTTTATTTTCCCTTCTTGGAGGTTTGGCATTGATTTTCTTGAGGTGTTTTGGAATGAAAGAAAAATGAAACCGAAATGCAATGAAATTGCATTCTAGGAAATCAAGAAGAGACAAAAGTTGAATTTATTTCATTTTAGAGAGGTTTTTCAAAGAGGAAAAACACAAGGAAAGAAGAAGGGTGTATCATACATTCATATGGTGACTCAATTGATGGATGGGAAGATTTGAGAGTGTTGAAAGAGGAAAAATCAACACAAGTTGTGCAGATTGAATACATTGTTTGTGAATTGATTTGAAACTCCAGGTGCTAAGAGAGAAGATTGATTGATTCTAGGCTTTGATTTGCTATTGTAAATTAGATTGTATGTGATTGCCAATGGTTTCTTATGGCTTGTTACAACCTTTATCCATGATTGGATTGAAATAGCTTGGTTTTCCAATCTATTAAATCAAATATTTTCTAGTTGCACATTACGACCAGGGCTTGGAAATTGTGTTTCAATTTCTCTATATGTTGTTGAATATTATTTGTGAGATTTTAAAATTTTATTTGCAAAAAATTAAATTAGTTTAAATATCTCATACGTTAGTGGTATTAGATAAATTTGATCCTGAGAGTGTAAACAGACCACCAAAGAGAGGTAGTTTACACCAAGAATGTGAGTTGAAGTGTTGTAGAGATGTATGCCAAAGGAGCCCCACGTGGTATGGGTAGAGGAAGAGGAATAGGAGATAATTTTATTAGAAATGATGAATTTAGATCCTTGAGAAGGTAGGTTGAAACTTTGCAAAATGAGATACCCAAGAAGTGAAGATGATGAATATGAAGAAGAAAGTACCGAGAATGCTAGTTTAGATATAGAGAAAAGAGAAGAAATTGTAGCAGTTGCAAATGACCCAATGCTGAAAGCTTTAACAAAAATGGGAAAGAGACTGAAAAATGGAGGTTCCTACATTCTATGGTAGTTTGACCCCAAAATAATTGATAGATAAGCTTAATTAATTGGAAGAGTATTTCAAATTTGAAGAGATAGAGGATCCTGATAAAGTGAGATTTGCCAAGGCAAGGCTGAAAGGACATGCCTCAATATGGTGGAGAGAGGTCCAATTAGAAAGGGGAAGAAAAAGAAAATACAAGATTACCAAATCAGATAAAATTTTGGAGAAATTAAAAAGGCAATTCATTCCTATTGATTATGAGTTGGACTTTCTCAAGAGGATGCAAGCTTTGAAGCAAGGAAACAAGACTGCTAAAGAATACACTGAAGAATTCCATAGAATTCTCATAAGGACTGGACATTCAGAGTAAAATAAGGAAAAGGTTGCAAGATACATAAATGGGCTAAGAAAAAGAATTCAAGAAGAGATGGCACTAGTCAGAGTTGTGATGATGGAATATGCTTATCAAATAGCCTTGAAGATAGAGGAAAGGATGAGTAAGAGGTTTGAGAATAAACACAAGCGAAAGGATAAATCTTATGTGCAGAAAAGGGAGGATGAACAATAGATTAGATACATTAAGGATAGTAAGGATGAAAGATATGAAAGCTCAAGCAAGTCCCATGGTCAAAATTTTAGAGGAAGAAGATGATCGGGTAGCGGTTTTGGAAGAGGAAATTACAAAATAACTTGTTTTAGATGTGAGGAAGAAGGTCATAGGGCCTTTGATTGTCCTCATGAAGAGGAAATACTAAGAAGGACTAAAAATTAGAATAGGGTAGCAAACATAAATGGAGAAGATGCTAAGTCTTCACACTCGAAGGAGACAGAGGATGGAGAAGCACTTGTTTCAAGAAGAGTCATGATGAACAAAGGAAAAGAACCAAATAAAAGGAAAATTTTGTTCAAAACTAAATGTAAGTGTGAAGGTAAAGTTTGTAATGCTATTATTGATGGTGGAAGCATAGATAATTTAGTTTCTGAAGAAATGGTAAATAAATTAAAGTTGGAAAGATGAAGGCACCCACATCCATCTAGGATTGCTTGGTTGCAAGATGGAAATAAGGTTTTGGTTAGCAAAAAATGTTTGATGAAATTCAAGATAGGTGATTATCATGATGAATTTTTATGCGATATAATTTCTATGGATGTTTTTCAATTGTTATTGGGAAGGAATTGGTGGTTTGGAAGGTGTGTGATGCATGATGGGTATGCCAATACATACTCCTTGATGAAGGATGGAATCAAACACAAGTTGAAACCCTTGAGTAAGGAAGAAGGAAAGGTATGTAATAAAGGTGGAAAATTTTTGGTTAATAGAGTTAAACAGTTAATACAAGAGGATGAGAATGTAGATTTTGATTTGTTGATGCAGGTTGTAGTAGTGTAGATTGCACACAAGAAAGGTAAAGTGCAGATTTCAGTGGGAAAAAAGGAGGTAAAATATAATTTATTTGAGCATGGTAGAAGTGTTGTAGAAGGTGAGATTGAAGTAAAGAATGCATTATTAAAGGAAGGAACTATGGTTGGAAGAAAGGAAGGTTACAAGAAGGAGAATGTTGATTTGTTTAGTGAACTTCCCTTTGCATCATTTGTTGATTTATTTGATAAAGAGACTGGTAAGAATGATAGGTTGTTACAAGTTGGAGAGGATAAATCTTTTGATTATGTCACTAGTATTGATAAGAATGTAGAGGATGAAGTGATTGTAGCTGAAAATTGTCTTTTAGAAGGTATGAAGGAGGAAGAGCATAGTGTTGTAACCAAGGATGATGATGAAGAAGTGACCTTGCAGAAATAAAAGAGAAAGAGGTAATGAATGATTTTTGTTATTTTTTTAAAGGATAAGTAGTATATGTTCATGAATTTTCATAGTGTAAGTTGGTGGGAGATGAATTATGTGAAAAAATGGAGAAAGAGAGGAAGAATGAAAGACATAAGAGACATCAAGTTGTAGGAACATGAGAGGAATAAGGTTCAGGATAATAAGGCAACAAGGTGGGTATAAAGTGAGCATTATATCTAAAAATGTTTATGAGGCACTCATGAAACATTTATTTTATATCATGGGTGTCCGATGCAGAAGCATCCATGGCTCAATATGATCCTGTGTCAACATGAAGGTGTCTTTTTTCTAATTTTGCAATTTTGATGTGTTGGATTTCATGTTTGGTGGTTGAAACTCAAATTTTGTGAAATTGAATATCTTGTAATGTGGGAAAACTTTAATTTGAATTTGATTTGAATTTGGGTCAAATTGGTCAAAGGGAATCATGGAGAATATGTTTTAAAACTGAAAAAGTAGAAAAAACCAATTAAAGCCGTGGTTTTTTGGGAGCCAATAAAACCATTTGTAACTCCCATTTTGAATTCGCATAGATCCTAGAAAATAGGAACCTAGGAGGTGGGCACCTAGGTGGAGGAATATGTTTTTTTTCTTTATTTTTAAAAGCATAAAACACATTTAAAGCCATATTGCATTTTTGACCAAGTCTGGAAGATTAAAACATATATTTTATTCAGGGTTGAATTTTAAATTTTTATTTTTTTTCCTTTTTGGAGATGTGGCATTGATTTTCTTGAGGTGATTTGGAATGAAAGAAAAATAAAATTGAAATGCAATGAAATTACATTTCAGGAAATCAAGAATAAATAAAAATTGAATTTCTTTTATTTTGGAGAAGTTTTTCAGAGAGGAAAAACATAGGGAGAGAAGAAGGGAATATCATACCTTCAGATGGTGACTCTATAGATGGATGGGAAGATTTGAGAGTGTTGACAGAGGAAAAATCAACACAAGTTGTGTAGATTGAAGACATTGTTTGTGAATTGATTTGAAACTACAGGTGTTGGAGAGAAGATTGATTGATTCCAAGCATTGATTTGTTGCTGCAAATCAAATTGTATGTTATTTCCAAGGGTTTCTTATTGCTTGTTACAACCTTTATCCATGATTGGATTGTAATAGCTTGGTTTTCTCATCTATTAATTCAAATATTTTCCAGTTGCACATTGCAACTAGAGCTTGGAAATTGTGTTTCAATTTCTCTATGTGTTGTTGAATATTATTTGTGAGCTTTTTAAATTTTATTTGCAAAAAATTAAATTAATTTAAATAGCTCATAAATTAGGTTGAATTAACATGATTGGCATAGAAGCTTGATTCATAAATATGTTGATAGATTGAGGTATGGGAATTCTTGCATTAGATAGGGTGTGTGATGACATGGTGTTTGTAAGGGATCATTTCCTAAGTGTAGCAATGCCAAATTCACAAGGTATTTTAGCCCCTCTTTATGCTAGTGTAAGAAAATAATTTGGTTCCATAGAAAGAAGCTCATAAATTACCTTTATTATGTCTAGATCTTGTTGCATCTCAAATAATTTTTCTTTGTTAATTCAATAGACTCATGTGTGATGTCTTCTATTATTATCTCTAATGAGGAATATCATGGTGTCTGATACTCATTAGGGTTGACCAATTGAGGAGGCATGCCAAACTCAAGTTGTGTATCACCCATGGTTGTTTTAATGTTTGACTCACTTTGATTAGACTCCATGAGTTTCTTATGTTGAGACATTTTTGTTGGAATATAGAATTTGAAGACCTTATGAGATGATAATATAAGATGAAAACTAGGTGGTTTGATATGGATTTTTCTTTCTAATAGATTCCTCTAAAGATATGTTTGTAGATTTGTACAAAGGATGTGATTTTGGATTAAAAAACTATATTTTTATTGATGTAGGATAAAACCATAATAGGAAAAATTCAATCTAGATCTTTGTGTGGTGATAAATGCTAAGGTTTGGATGATTTTAACTTGTACTAGACTAATGAGTCCAAGAAAAAGGGTGATATTTGGTTTTACTAACTCAGAAGTAGTCAAGACTCCTAAGTGAATATTCCCACAAATTATTTGGGATAACTCAACTATCTACTTGCAATAGGCGACTTCTAAAGTAAAGAGCTAAGCTAGTCATAAATGATAGAAGATATAGACTAGATTATTACTATCTTGGTTGTTGGATGTTTAGATACCTGATTATTATGAGAAGAATTTATTTGTCCAAGCCTATGATAACAACTCTAAAGTCCAAAAAGGCATATATGGGATGTATATGAATTATTATTTTCTAGTAGATGATGAATGTTAAATACAACTTAGATATGCTATAAATATTGAATTTTAGGTATGTTGGGTCAAAGGCTCTAAAATTTGATTTTTAGAGAATTTTTTAAATTTAGGAATAGGTCTAAAGGATCACTACATTTCTCAAAAGTATAATTATGTGTCTTGGAAGTGACAAAGTATCTATAAAAAGTCGAAAATCATGTCTCAAATGTGGAAAAGTATGTCTCAAATGTGGCAAACTGTGTCTAAGATGTGCAACTCTATCAAAAATATTTGCATGTTGTCAAATAAAGCTTACTTAAGAATCAAATCAAAAGTGCCAATGTGCGAATCAAATGCACAATTTTGAGAATCAGAAGCACCAAAAAATAACTTAGATGCATTGAAGAATAGGTAGGATGTACAAATTTGTATATAAAATCTAGGTATGTGTAGGATCATGATGGGCCAAAAGTGGCGATATGTAAGTGATATGAAGGCCCATGTGGTTGACAAAAATTTTTTAACCCTTAATTGATGAAACGAAAAGGGTTTTTAAAGGAGATTCTCAACTTTCTACCAATATAAATTATACTTTAATTTGAATTTAATAAATAATTATTATTCATTTTTTATTTGAATTATGACTAAAGTCTTGATCGATAGGCTGATTGAAAAACATCTATAGCTTTCAAATGATATCAAATTTTTTGAATCCAAAATATGTGTTACATTCTATGCTTCACATACTATAGGATTAAAAAAAAATATATATATATTTCATGAAGTTTTGACCAAGTTAAGGTGGTTAGACATATGAGTTTTTATATTTTTTAAAAGTTGTAATAAAAAATTCACAATTAATTATTTAGTTGGAAAAAAATTACAAAATAATATGCATCACATCAAGACATGAGTCCTCTACTTATATATTAAATCTCATAAAAAATTATTATCATTTTATTGTGGTTAGGGTGGTCAGACAGACACCTACTTCTTATTTTTTCCCTAAAATTTAAGTACTACTGCATTGAAATTTGAAATTTTCACCAAATACATTTTTATTTTTTTAAAATAAAACTAGTATTTTAGAAACTAAATTCAATTTGATATAGATTCTACTCTTACATATTTTTGAAATAATATAGATAACTTATTCATTTTTTTACGTCAACTTGCCTAACTCTGATTTTTTTAATTTTCATCACCACTTAAGGCCATGTTTTTTCCATGATGATCCTGCACATAACCATCTGTTATAATATAAATCAAAAGCATATTTCTAACAAGGAGATGCACAAAAAAAATATCAATAATTAGAAGAACCATAGGATATCTTAGATACATAATTTTAGACTCAAAAGCACAACTCTATGTAATGGTTGGTAATTTTTTAAAAAAATTGGAAAAGTTGTTTTCCTTTTCCAAGAGATAAATACAACATACATAATGGCTGATACTTTCCAAGGTAGTAAGGTTGAATGGTGTAAATTGATATTGACAAGAAAAACATGCCAAGCACATGAACAACCTTATTTCTATTCAAATAGAATTATCACACTAGCGTAGGCCCAATCCAAAATATCATAGAATTGTGTATACACATTCCACTCTCAAGTGGGAATAGATAGGTGTACAATGGATCAAGGGCTCATCTTTCCCATTCCTTTGGAGGTTTTGACACCCTTAGCTCAAATAAATCATCTCTCCTCATAGCAATTCATATTGAGTAACTTCAAGAATGATATTGTACCTTATACCAAACTAGATTGATGATTGATGGTCTTAGGCTTACTAAAAACAAGGTTAATAGTGGTATCTAAGAACTGAGGGCCCATATACATTCTTAAGGCTAGGAGGGTCTCTCTTATCCACTTAACCTATACAAATCTTGACAAACTAAGGATCTCTAGGCTTGGCCAAAAATGATGATAGCTAACTCTTAAAGTAAATATTTTTCTCTCCCCATTTATATACCCCACCAAAAAATGTTCTTTAGGTTGACCTTGAGGTGATGAAATCCCCAAGAAGGCCCCCTAATAACAATGAAGATTAATACTAGTGATTCTGATCCTTAGGCTCACATGAAGCACAAGGGGAGAGCATACCAAACTATTACAAACTTGGGTGAAATTTACAACAAATAAAGTAAACCAAATATTATTTTGATCCCCAAGATCATGCATAGTTTGAGGAGGGAGCATAGACAACTAGATTTTGATGGCACTCTCAAATTTTTCAAATTTGAGATGCCCATTTCAAAAAAATTCCCCTGAACTTTCTGAAGTGCACTTGACAAATCAAACTAACTAACCTACTTTGGAGGGTCGTAATTTGGAATGTGATAATTTTTATGCAAAACACCTTGGTGGACATATTCAATTGACATATGTGAATGTACATGTCAATTTTCAGCTTCCCACAATAATTTTTGATGGATTTTTGAAAAGCGAAGTTGGAGGGTTTTGACACTTTTCTATTGTTTGCAAATTTTTAGTTTTGCAAAGTTGCCTCCTGTTTGAGCTTGTATTTTGCAACCGATTGATTTTCAAGTCAAAATGATTGTTGTTCTAAATTATCCATACCAAGAGGAGCTTGTATGTTAGGTTTCAAAGTTTCACGAGTTGATTTTCTATTTTTAGCAGATAAAAACCAAATGCAATTTCTTCAGTTTTGCATCTATATTTCCTGAAACCTTTTAGGGTGGTCAACATCGACAACTAATATCTTTTGATTAATGATGTTTCAAGTATAGCCCTTTTGCACACATACTCAGGGTATCTAAATGTTCTACTATATCCATTGGTAGCTTTCCAAGAGTTGATTTGATATCTTTTCAATGAGGTGATTTCGTGAGTTTTAATTGGTTTCTGAACTAGCACAGTTGTAGAAAGTCTGAGTAGGCAACTTTTTTGATTAATATCTTTCACCTTGTAACTCCTTTTTCTAAGCCATCTATTGCACCACATTCTTGGGTTAAATTTCTACATGTTCGATCAGTTTTAGGGTCTCAAGATTAGTTTAGATAGGTTAATTAATTGTTTTCTAATCGTGACAGGGCCAAAAACTTTTAAATTTTGCAATTCTAATAACAACCCATTTCCTATTTTGGTCTAAAAACTCTACATATCCATTTTCTTCAAGATCGAAGGTCATTTGATACATTGTTTTAATGTATTTTGGTTACAGAAAACACATCCCGGGGCCAGCTTACAAAAGAGGTACCTTCACACTGAGTGTCATCTTCACCTTTATATAGCTTTAAATTTCTTTCTTTGTATTCTGCTCTATACTCTTTTCTCAAGTGGCACAAAATTGCCCAGAATGTTGGCCGCTTCATGGTAAAATGGAATTTCTTCACGGTGTAGCTAATTTTTTGTTGCAGATAGGTGAATGAGGCAGATTTAAGGGAAAAGTTTGTTGGATGAGAGAAGAGAGATGTTTTTCTTGTTGTTGTTCAACAGAGAATCAAGCTGCTAGTTGTCAACTATGGATGCATTTTAGGGTTGCTTCCATTCTTCTTTTTCTTCTCTTCTCTTCTCATTGTAGAGGGTTCTGAGATTGGGTTAAAAAAAACTTTGTATAGGGTTGGATAGATAAGGAATTGTAAATTTTGAGTCATTTCTTGAGTTTGTAAGCTATAATTTTTTGATTTCATGAGCAAATACAACTAGTTTATGCAAATAAAATCATGAAGGTGTTTGCACATTCATGAATGTCTTCAGATTGTCTCCATATTTGTACACTTTTAGTCATATAAATTCAATAATACAAAGTATCTTTGAGTTTATCATCTCAAATTTCATGAGATTGTTGTGTTTGTTCTTTTTTTTGTTTCAAAGAAATGGTTGAAATGCTTTGAGCAGATGATTGTGATTTCAGGTGTGTAGATGGGTTTTGATAAGGAGAATTTGATTGATAATAAGAGAGGGATTGTTGGTGCAAGACACTAACAGTTGATGCAAAACATTAACAATTTAAATCCACTGGCTAAAGTTCATTTGTTGATGAATTCATTTTATGTATTTTGACTCCATGACCCAGAGTTAGGCATTGATCTGTTATTTAGCTTGATGCATTCTCAAAAACATTTTAATTTCAAAATAATTTTAAATCCTTGTTCGGTTGAGGTTTAATGTTTTGTTATGCCTCTCAATTGTTGAGTGAGTATTGATTTACTAAGAATTTACCCAGATTTGAGGTTTTCAATGCTTTCTTTAGTATATTTGAATTGGAAATTATCTGCTATAAAAAGCAATGTCAGTGTGTATGGTTGAATTAAGTTTTAGACATTGTGTAGGTTGACCCACCTTAGTCCTACAGAGCCAAAAGTGTAGGATATGTCAGTCTTTGACTGAATCTTGTCAGTTGGCCACTAACTTTGAGAATTCTTAAACATAAAGGTTGGCTTCCTCTTAAAGATTTTCAAAGCTTAGCTGGAAAAATAAAACACCAACAAAATGGCAACTCTGCTGGGTAGAATTTGTGAAAATTTTGATTACAGAATCTAGCCTTAAGAGTCATTGCATAGAGTCAAATGATTTACCATTCTGAATTTAATTCAAATACTAAAGGATTTCAAATCTAGAGGAAGATTTGTTGAGGTGAACCTGAAAAATTCCATGATTTGTGGTGCTCTGCTGGTGGAAGGAACACTAAAGAATATTTATCTGTGAAATAACTTCATACTGCTTGGAGTTCAGTCCTCTTTGAAGAGAGGTGGTGACTCTGTTAATAGAACTTGTTGAAAATTTGAAGAAAGTTCCAGATCTGCAACATTTCCAGGTATTCTTCACCTTTGTTTTTGAAGAAGATTGTGTATGAGAACCATATTTAAAATTCTTAGAAGAAAATTTGGTTCCCTATTTGGTGAATTAGCACTAATAGAGGGAAATAACTTTAAAATTGAATTTTCACACTCCTATTTGTTGTATATGTTGAATGTAAGTGTAGTTCCATTGAAATAAAAAAATTTAGTGCTCAAATATCTGCTAGTTTGGATGGTTAGAATGCATTCATGTATCTTAGGGGTTTCAGTCCATTTGTATTGTCATAATTTTCAAGCCCAGGTTGTCATTATGTCATTAATTATCCCTGTTCTCCATCATTTGGTCATGCTTGTAATTATGCATAATTAGTGAGCCTTAATTTGTAATATCCATGGATCATCAAGGTAAAGTAGCTATACCAGTGAATAATTTGATTCAGCTTGTCAAGAAGTGTCAAAAGTATAATAATCTTCAAGCATCTAATACCCCAAAGTGTAAGAACCCAAGATTTAATAAGCTTAGGTTCAATCTTGAATGGAATGATGTATTTGAAAGAGGACTTAAAGAAATGGATGAAAGGCACCAAATTTTTAAACAAGCCCGGTCAAGACACAATCATACTATATCTACTTTCCAAATCATTGCACCGATTGTAAATTCCTTTGATCCATTGTATGCTTAGTTAGATTTGTCATGGATTGATTATGAAACTAAAAGTATGTCAGCTCAAGTCTACAAGGAGATTCCTAGATTTGATGGGTATATCGTATGTGAAGGAGATGCACATGTTCAAAGTTTTTCCAGCTTCATGGAGAAACATTCATTCAAAGATCAGGATATGTGGATGAGATTTTTTGTCAGATATCTTGAAGCAAGAGCTCAGGATTGGTATTTAAGCTTTCCTGAGAAGTCATTTCCTTGCTGGGATAAATTAGTGAATGCTTATAGAGAAGAATTTGCAAGAGAGCCTTCTGATCTTGTCATGAGATTAAAGAAAATCAAGAAGCAAGATGAAGAGTCAAGTGTTGATTTCAGCCATATATTTGTTGCTGCCTTGTGACTAATCCCAGAAAATTTCAGACCTAGCACTTTTGATTGTATCCATATGTACTTTGAAGCCTTTGAAGAGGGATCTAGTGCATTGTTAAAAGATTTCAAAATATTGAGTATGCAAATGGCTTATACAGTTTTAGATAATTTGGAGAAACAAAGGAATGAAGATGTGCAAATTTTTTTGTCTTCAATTATGGGCAAACATGCTGATAAAATCAGCAGTTGTGTGAAGATGAATGATCATCTCAAGTCACAATGTTTTGATGATACCTTCTCTTCAAACAATAAATGTGATGTTGTGAAGAACAATGGGATTCCAAGTCTTCCAAGCCAAGAACATTATGAAGAATATGAATTGGATTTACTCTTTGAAGAAGAGATATGTGATCAGCAGTGTTGTGATACAATTGATCAAGTCAAGCCTACATATGTTGAGTGTAGCTTTGATGCAAGCCTTCATGATGAGACATTTGGATTTGCTGATTCATGGAATGCTCTTGAGAACATCAATGTATCAACTACAAATGAAGAGGTATGTGATGAATTTCAGTTTGAAAGACAAGCCACAAGCAGCTACAGTGAGGAAACCATTGATGGTTTTCAGTCTGACAGTGAAGATATTTATGTTTACCCTCAAGAGGATGCAAGTGATAGGTCCAATAAAGACACCCAATCTGATGTTGAAATGCAAAGTGATGTAGATTGCTGTTATGATAGCCCAGAAGAAAGTAAGAAGGAAGAAGTGGACAGTTTATTCATTGTGATTGGTTATGACCATTCTTTTGACAATGTTGTCAGCAATTCTGCCTCCTATGATTGGGGAGATCCAATTTATGGTTAGCCCATTGAGTTCTTATATTTTGGCAAAGAAGACATCACAACATACTTTGATTTTCAATTTGATAATGCATCCAATTCAGGTGAAGGTCAAGGAGAGGAAGTGGTTGAAACAATCGATCAGAACAATGATCTATTGAGTGGTGAACAAATTTCAGATTTGTTGACCACAAAATATAAAAAATGTGCACATGTGGATGACTCTCAGGTGTTGTGTGCAGCCCCTATTGACTTCGACAGTGATGATGATTTTCATTTTGCAAGGTATGATGCATATATTTCGGATCTTCCCTTCGATGATGAACCAGTTGATGATGATAATGATCATGTGGATAAAGATGAGCAAAAATTTGATTGTAAGGATACATTGTATGATGAATATGAAAGTATGGATGTTGATGTAAACTCAAAAATCTGTTTTGCTGAGTTTGAAATAGTAGATGACCATAAAGATTGCATATCTGATGAGTCAAATTTTGAAGATTCTAATGCATGTTTAGACAAGTTTTTGTTTACTAACTTGAATGAGCCTAGTCATGAGTCTTTGAGTGAGAATGAAGATGTTGATTTCGATCAGAAATCAGATTATGCTTTTGAACCATAATTGCTTGTTGTTAAGAAAGCTTGTGATACTGAAAGTGTTGATACCTTGTGCTCAGAGGATAAAAAATGAGTGGTGCTGAGGAAAATTCAAAATTTTGCATGGAGGGGACAAAGATGTTTGCATCAGAAATTAATGTTTGGCAAAACCCCTTATTTGATGAGTTTCCATTTTCATCAGTTAGTACTAAAGATGATCCTTACTGGTGTAGAGATAATCCACTCTTTGTTGAGAACTTAGATGAATTGAATGTTGCATCAGTTTGTATAGAGAATGTTAATGGTGACCAGGATGTCATTGGTCATCTAATACCACATTATGTGGATGCGCCTTCTTCTATTCCTAAAGATGATGATATGTTATGTTCAGAAGATGACAAGATGACTGCATATGATGATGAGTCAGAAAACTCTAATGATTCTCAATACCAGCATGATGAAGAATAGTTATAGAGTGTTCCAATGCATAAGTGTATCTATTTGCATACACTTAGAGATAGTTTGCATGATGAGCCAAATCCTTTGGTAAGCTCTTGTGATGGTTTAAATTTTGACATGCAAAATAATGATCATATTGAGCCCAATAGTTCCAGCCATGTAGCAGAATGTGAGTGTTATTTTTGTCAGCTGGAAGAGGTTTCCACAGAGTGTGGCAATGTGCAAGATATTGAAGCACATTGTTCTCAATTTGAGAAGGGTTTATATGATGAATGTAATTAGTTGTTGCCACATGATAATCAACATCTCAAAAGTATGCCTGACTTTCAAATACACAATGGTTATGAACATGTTGATAATGTTGTGAATGATTGTCTGTTAGGAGGTACTAACATGTTCAATCAAGCAGATGGTTATGATCAAACTATGCTTTCATGTGGTCTTGATCACCATTTTCTAATGTTATCACTTGATGCAAAATCAAAGAATGAAGAAAGTGACAGTGATGTGACATATCTGATTTGGTTGCCACTTGATGACAAAGCTAAACAAAGAGCAAGTTCACATTTGCACAAAGGCATCCTGATACTTGTGTTTGCACAGATGCAGCCACCTATGTTGTTGTGGTTTGACAAAGGAAAGCATGAGTTGAGGGAGATCAGATCCTTTAATAGATTGGTGTTTGATAGGGGTAAAATTTGACTCCCTTTTTTCATTTGGTGACCTGGGGTCACCAAGTGAAGTTGAAAAGAAGGTTGAATAAAGAAGCAATTTGAGCACCTGATGGACTCAACTTTTGGTCTACTCTCTAAAGATCTGGATTTTTGCTATGCCCACAAGGGGCATACATCCCCAGTCAGAGCCACTGATGGCACTCTCAAATTTTGCAAATTTGAGATGCCCATTTCAAAATTTTGCCCCTGCACTTTCAGAAGTGCACTTGACAAATCTACCTGACTAACCTAATTTGGAGGGTCATAATTTGGAGCTAGATAATTTTTATGAAAAACCCCTTTGTGGAAATATTCAATTGACATATGTGAACTTGCATGTCAATTTTCAGATTCCCACAATAAGTTTTGATAGAGTTTTGAAAAGTGAAGTTGGAGGGTTTTGACAATTTTCTATTGTTTGCAAATTTTTAGTTTTGCAAGGTTGCCTCCTGTTTGAGCTTGTATTTTGTGACCGATTGAATTTCAAGTCAAAATGATTTTTGTTTTGCATTCTTCATACCAAGAGGATGTTTTATGTCAGGTTTCAAAGTTTCACGAGTTGATTTTCTATTTTTAGAAGATCAAAACCGAATGCAATTTCTTCAGTTATGCATCTGCATTTCCTGAAACCTTTTAGGGTGGTCAAATTCGACACCTAATATATTTTGATCAATGATGTTTCAAGTAGAGATCTTTTGCACAGATACTCAAGGTACCTAAATGTTCTACTATATCCAGTGGCAACTTGCCAGGAGTTGATTTCGTGAGTTTTAATTGGTTTATGAACCATCACAATTGCAAAAAGTTTGAGTAGGAAACTTTGTTGATTAATATCTTTCACCTCGTAACTTTTTTTCCAAGCCGTCTATTGCACCACATTCCTAGGTCAAGTTTCTACATGTCCACTCAGGGTCTCAAGATGAGTTCAGACAACCAAAAATGGTGTTTCGGAAATTTTCAAAATTTGCAATTCTAATAACAACCCATTTCCTATTTTGGTCTAAAACCTCTACATCTCCATTTTCATCAAGATCGAAGGTCGTTTGATACATTATTTAAATGTATTTTGATAATGGCAAACACGTCTCGAAGCCAGTTTACAAAAGAGGTACCTAAATTCTAATGGCTGAGAAAAATTAGAGGAAATGGGTTTTCTCTAAATAATTGATTACACCCCGGCACAAAATTTCATGGCTTCAGGTGCTCTAATTTGTTTGCAATGAAATTTCTCATTTGGCTTGCAAGCAAAATTATTTTTTTGCCTAGTTCTAACATTTCAAAATTATTTTAGGGCATAAATCTTTTAAAATTTTGAATGGGAGGCAAAAGAAATTTTAATTCTTTCATCCCATTGGCTAGGTGCTTTCAAAACAAATTTTGAAAAGTTTCAAAGTTCATGCTCATGGCTCTCTAAAAATAAAAATCCCCAACGAGCAAATGCAATTCAAAGGAAGTGGCCAGCATTTTGGGCAGTTTTGTGCCACTTGAGAAAAGAGTACAGAGCAGAATACAAAGAAAGAAATTCAAAACTGTATAAAGGTGAAGATGGCACTCAGTGTGAAGGTGCTGAAAATAAAGACATGGAAACATAAAATAATGTTTTGCAGCCATGTTTTTCGTGATTGGGTGTATTTTAAGTGTTGTGGATTGGAAAAAAATTGTTGTCTACTGTTCAAAATGTTTCTCGGGGCATTTCTCATGCACAAGCGTCATTTTAATGATGTTTTGAGTGTTTTATAGTTACCAGCAAAGGTAAAAATGGAATAACAATATTTCTAACATCTTAACCACATTTTTCATCTTGGGAATGGACAAAAATGGTTCCAAAATTTCAAAGAATGGCTTGCACTTTGTAAAAATGCCCCCAACATTGTTTTGAAAACCTAAGCAATACTTTTAGTGCTTTCAGCATGCATATAACCTCCCAGCATATGCGAAAACGAGACATCAATCAAATGGCACCCCTGCAATTTTTATTTGGGAATGTTAATGGAATGAGCCGCCATGGAAGAGTTTCAAACAAGAGAAGAAAGTTTAGGGAAAATGGCAATCAACAGCCTCAAATTTCAGCATTGATCACACACCTCATATAGGGGATGATGATGTGAGCCAAGAGGCTGTGAGGTGCACGAGGTAAGGCCATGGTGGGCTCGAGAACATTTGAAGCAAAGTTTGTTTTAAAAAATTTAAAACATTGCCAATGGTAAGGGTTATGAGGAGTTTTATTTTATTTTTCAAAAAAGGCAAATGGGGAACAGAAGAGTCTCGTTGACCTCGTGGGAAGAAGGATGAGGTCAAGAAAATTCCTGCGAGGTGTGTGAGCACTGGATGGAGAGGTAAAACATGTGGTGGGTCCGGCAACACTAAGGTGGCCCGAGAATAAAATACTTTATTTTGCTCGATGGTAAAGTATTTTAAGAGCTTTAATTTCATTATTAAATAGACAAAGTATTTTAAGTGAGCTAGGTAAAATGACATGGGCAAAATTGTAGTTGTCCCATAGTATGATATTTTAAAAGCCTACAAAATTTAAATATGAGGTGAAAGTGGAGGGCACGGTAATAATTTTTTCCGGAAAATATTTTAAAGATGCAAATATGGGAATGGGTAAAATATTTTACCGAGTAAAGGTGAAAACGAAATATGAAAGGGTAACGAATAAGTGATTTAAGTGGCCAAATAATATTGCATTTATAATTCCTTCATTTTAAAAGAAATATTCTAATGCTGGAAATATGTGGGAAGATTTTAATAAATGGTGCAAAGTAAGATAAATGGCATAAGGGTATGGTAATATGGAAATATTTTTGTCGTAAAACATAGGTGAAATGTTTTACATGTCGGGTAAAACAGAAGCATGGGATATTTTATAAAGTGAATCTATTCACTATATAAACATGTATTGTTTGCTGGGGATTGGAATATTAAAGTGCACTGGCAATATTTTTCTTTTGCCTAGTGAGACAAGTGAATTAAATATTCACTATGGTAAAGTGAATATGCAAAATATAAGGGCAACAACAAAGTAAAGAGCATAAATGAAGTTTTCACGGGAGAACAAAGATATTTTCAAGCAACTGGGTAAAATGGAATTTCTTCACGGTGTAGTTAATTTTCTATTGTAGACAGGTGAATGAGGCAGATTCAAGGGAAAAGTTTGCTGGATGAGAGAAGATAATTTTTTTTCTTTTTGTTGTTCAATGGAGGATCAAGTTGTCAGTTTTCAACTATGGATGCATTTTAGGGTTGCTTCCATTCTTCTTTTTCTTCTCTTCTCTTCTCATTGTAGAGGGTTCTGAGATTGGGTTAAAAAAAACTTTGTATGGGGCTGGGTAGATAGGGAATTATAAATTTTGAGTCATTTTTTGAGTCTGTAAGTTGTAATTTTTTAATTTCATGAGCAAATATAGCCAGTTAAAGCAAATAAAATCATGAAGGTGTTTGCACATTCATCAATATCCTTAGATTGTCTCCATATTTGTACACCTTTAGTCATATAAATTCAATAATATAAAGTATCTTTGAGTTTATCATCTCAAATTTCATGAGATTGTTTTGTCTGTTCATTGTTTTGTTTCAAAGAAATAGTTAAAATGCTTTGAGCAGATGGTTATTATTTCAAGTGTGTAGATGGGATTTGATAAGGAGAATTTGATTGATAATAAGAGAAGGATTGTTGGTGCAAGACACTAATAGTTGATGCAAAGCATTAGCAATTTAAATCCACTGGCTGAAGTTCATTTGTTGATGAATTCATTTTATGTATTTTGACTCCATGACTCAGAGTTAGGCATTGCTTTGTTATTCAACTTGATGCATTCTCAGAAACATTTTAAATTCAAAATAATTTTAAATCCTTGTTTGATTGAGGTTTAATGTTATGTTATGCCTCTCAATTGCCGAGTGAGTATTGATTTACTGAGAATTTAGCCAGATTTGAGGTTGTCAATGCTTTCTTTAGTATATTTGAATTGAAAATTATCTGCTATAAAAAGCAATGTCAGTGTGTATGGTTGAATTAAGTTTTAGACATTGTGTAGGTTGACCCACCTTGGTCTTGTAGAGCCAAAAGTGTAGGAGATGCTAGTCTTTGACTGAATCTTGTCAGTTGGCCACTAACTTTGAGAATTCTTAAACATAGAGTTTGGCTAGCTCTTAAAGAGTTTCAAAGCTTAGTTGGAAAAATAAAACACCAACAGATTCTACACAAACAGATCATACATGTTCATTTTAAAGACCAAACAAAGTGTGCAACTAAGCTAAAAAGGTATGTAAATTTTCTCCACACCAAACTATGTTAGTATCTCACCTTTAAATTCTTCTTCTAGTGATCACCAACCTACACTACTTAATCAGTTTTCAAAATTGCACAAATATTAAGTAAAATCTAAATCAAGCTGATCGAATCAAAAGCACAACAATATATTTCAAATGCAATAAAGTAACTATCGGAAGCATAGTAACACCTTTAAAATAATTGATTTCACTTTTGTATGAATTTTATTATCATAAGCTTAATTATATTTATCAAATACATCACTTTGTAACTCAGATGTACCACTCTATGTATCATATTTGGCACTTTGACCATGTTCTTGCAATCAGATTCCGCAAACTTAAAATTGAAAATTAAAACCCTACAAAATTATTATTATCTTTAGAAAAATAGAGGTTAATAGTAGATTTTTTAGAGGTCAAAATTAACAAGCAATAAAATCCAAATCTATTAAAATTATCAAAAAATATTGCATGCAAAATTAGAAGTGTCAATATGTTCTTATATGTGTTGATATGTGTACCAATAGTGCAACTTTGCATCTCAGATGTACTAAAATAAGTATTAGAAGTCCCAAACCTATATCAAAAGTGCAACTGTACATTGTAAAAGTGTCATTCTACAAATTAGAAGCATCATTCTAGGTCAAACGTGCCAATATATACCTATAACCCTAAAAGCATAAAAACTCAAAGAAACAATGAAATTTAGGGATGTGGATCCCACTAGGTGTGCTAGAATGTGAAGCCTAAATCATGCTATCAAAACAAAACAATAAGGAAATATCAATAAAAGACCCCATTCAATAACCAAATAACCACATCAATGTGAGTCTGTACACAAAACATGAACGCAGATGAAATTAAACTATTTTACCTTCAAAAACATGCCTAACATTACTCCATTGTACATGATGGAATGTTGTAAATGATAGTATGTGGGATTTTCTTAGATTATCATAAACTTAATTCACAAACTAGATGCAAAGATGGTTTAATTTCTCAAAATTCATGGAGAGATTACATGGCTAAATTATAGGTGTTTATAGTTTCACTAATATTTGATCAATAATGTAGGATGATTAAAGAGATCAATGAATGAGATTGGTTGAGAGATCATGATGAATGTGTGTAAGTGACAAGTCTCAGGATGAAGGGCTAAGATATGGAGTTAAGTGGTTGCATAGATGATATGACTAACTATATGGGTGAGTGAAGTGAGAGTGAGTTAGAGTGAACTGAGGTTGTATTTTAGTTCACTAAATTAGGATATGGGAATATATATATAGAATTAAATAAATAAATTTAATTCATATGCATGAGATGAAGATATATTTAGCAAATAAATAAAATATTGATTTTTAGACAAATTTAAAGATAGAAAAAGAAAATTAAATAAATTTATTCATTTATTTAATTTTAGACGAAATATTAGCTAATAAAATAATTAAAATTATTTAATTATTGTGGGTGAGAGGAATGAATGAATTAATTAAATAATTAAAAATTGTTTAATCAATGTGGATAGAGGAAATTAAGAATTTAATACTATTTAATTTGTGTGAATGAGGAAAATTGGAGAAGTAATTAAATAGTTAAAAATTATTTAATTATAGTGATTGAATGAAAATGATAAATTAATTAAATTATTTAAAATTATTTAATTAATGTTGATGAGGAAAAGTGATGAAATAATTAAATGTTATTTAATTAAAGAAGAAAATGTGTTAGCTTAATTAACTAATTAAAATTATTTAATTAATAGTGACAAATAGATTGATGATGAGCAAATTTTGATGGTTTAGATGAAATGTGTTAGTCATTTTTATGTGTCTATACTTAAGGAAGATTATTTGTGTTAGAAAAGTAATTATTTTATCCTTTTCAAGAACCTTACAAAACTTAAATGGATAACTGTCGCCCTTAATTGCATATTTTTATGAAGAAATATAATATTTCTATACAATGTTGAAGTAACTAGGAATTACTTATGAATCCAAGGATGCCCCAAAAGAATGTTATAAAATGTTATACATTAAAGTTTGAGGCATCGCATGAGAGGTAGTAGGTAATATAAGGGGATATAAAGTAATAGGAAAGGTGGCATAACCAAGGGGCTCACACATAACATTATCAAATCTAATAATATTTTAGATTTTGAAAGACAAGAGTAATCAATGTGGATCTCATCTAAAATTCATTTATTACATATGTTAGTCCTAGATCCATTGTCTATTAAAGCACATTTTACTCATAGGGCTACATATTTTAACTATAGTATACAAGAGTTTATACTCATGAATTATATTCAAAGGAGGAATCACAATAGTTTAAAACATATAGTATAATTGTTATCATCCTTTGTTGCAAATTTGACTTTAGTAACTTCATTAGAGCATTAGATTCAAACATGTTATAAGATGGATATCAATCAAAAACATATACTATATGACACAAAGAGATATCATCACAAGTAGGCCATGTGTCATCATTTATAGGCACATAATATAAAATTGATTTATCATCAGAAACATGCACACCATTATCTATAAATAGATACAAGAAGTATGCAAGAAACATGATAATCATGAAGAAGTGAAGTAATATTTGTTACTAAAGAAGGAGAAATAATAATAAAATTTATAATAGATTAACAACATAAATTATCATTCAACTCTTCCATATTTAGAGTGATTCCATTAATATGATAAAAATTCATAAGTATCTCAAGAACAATGGGATTACATATCACAAAATATGTTAAGATATCAAAATCATCATGGGTAGCATCAAGAGAGGTTGTTAATAAGAAGCTAAGATAATCCATAGTGTGAAAAATAGAGCTTTATCTAATGATCTATGATTTTAAAAGGATGTTCAATGGAAATGTATAAACCCTCCTAAAAGAATATATGATTAGATGATGTGCTAGAATAATCGGTGAAAATGTCTCTTCAAAGTCTATTCCTTCAACCTATGAATAACCTTTGCATACAAGTATTGCTTTATTTCTTACCACTACACCATCTTTATTCAGCTTATTCCTGAATACCCATTTTGAACCAATTACATTCTTGTTTACTAGTCTAAGGACTAGTTCCCATGTCTAATTCTTCTCTATCTGTTGAAATTCCTCTTTCATTGCTCTAACCCAAATCTCATGTTTGCATGCTTCACTTGCAATCTTAGGTTTTATTTAGAAAGTAAACACAAATTTACCTCAACCATTTTTCTTCTTGTCTTTACACCTTCACTTATGGCTCCAATTATCTATTCCTCTAGATTATTTCTCTGTACATATTTAGGAGTCTTAGGAGTAGGTTCTGGAATCTCCTCTTTATCACTTTGTTGTTTCTCTTTCTTTTATTCCTCTTGTATTTTCTCGTAGATAGGATCATCTGGTTCAACTTCACTTATTTCTACTAGTCTATGGATAGCTTCATCAACTTTTACATTTGTACTTTCAACTATTTTCCTCGATCTTTGATTGAAGCATCTATATGCTTTATTGTTAGATGAATATCCAAGAAAAATTCTTTCATCACATCTAGCATCAAACTTTCCAATATTCTCATCATCTCTTTTAATGTAACATCTGCTTCCAAACACTTTAAATTATTTAATAGTAGGAGTCTTACCAATCCATAATTCATAAGGAGTCTTTGTGTTGTTACCCTTGATTTGAGCTCTATTAAGAATGTAAATAGCAGTTTGGATAGCTTCTCTCCAATATACATTAGTAAGATTTTCTTCTTTCATCATTGTCCTAGCAGCTTCTTGAATAGTTCATTTCTTCCTTTCCACAACTCTATTTTGCTGAGGGGTTCTAGGGGAAGAATAATGTCTCTTTATGCCATGCTAAATGTATTAAACTCACCAAAAGTGAATTCTCCACCTCTATCATACCTTAAACATTTGATTCTCAGGTTTACGTCGTTCTCTACTCTTGCTTTGAACACTTTGAATCTATCAAGAGCTTGAGCATTCTCTCTAAGAAAAGTAACCTGTGTCATCCTAGATTAATCATCAATCAAAAGCATAAAATACTTGTCACCATCAAGATTTCCTATTCTTGTAGGGCCACAAAGGTCTGTGTGAATCAATTCTAGCATTTTGGTAGATGATTGTTCTTTTCCTTTAAAACTACATCTTGTTTGTTTTCCCAACTATCAACTTTTGCAAATTCAATTTGTAGTCTTTGTGATTATACGCAGATATCTAACAACTTCTCTTGAATTGATCCTAATAATATTGTTGAAATTTACATGTCCCATCCTCCGGATCCACAGCCAACTTTCATTAATCTATGAAATAAAGCACTAACCATCACCACTCTTAAGTTGATAGATGTTTAGATGAGTTATTCTTCCTGCTACTACCATAGTTTCACACCCCTTTCTAATCTCATAGGTGTTATCCTAAAACACAAGCTTGAATCCTTTGCTACACATTTTCCCAACACTCAAAAGATTATGCCTTAAACCCTTGACATAATAGACACCATCAATATTTATTTTTCCATCAAGACTAATTGGTCCTTTTCCAACAATATTAGCACCAGAATCATCTCCAAACATAACTAATCCTCCATCATAATTTTCAAGTTTTTTGAACTTACGTTTGTCTCCATTCCTATGATTTGAACATCCGTTGTCAATTATCCAATAGTCTTCATCCTGTCTAGCATCAAAAGAAATCACCAAAGTGCCTTCCATCTCATATTTCTTGCTCTTTGAACTAGATTCCCTTGAACATATTTCATGGTTAGAAGATACAACATTACTTTCAAAGGCTAGAAATAAACATTCATCTTTATCTTCCTCAAAGTTAGACTCATCATCGTAAATTCTTGCATCTTCAGAAACATAATACAATTTCTTGAACTCCCTATCCTTTTTATCTTTGTTCTTCTTGTGTGTAGCTCTATTTATACATCTTGAGGCATAGTGATCAATATTTCCACAACTGAAACATTTAAAAGGAAACATACCTTTGTATTTACTAGTACCTTTCTTTAATTTCCTTGTAAATTTTGCTTCCAACTCTTTTGAACTATCATCATCCGAGTCATCTCCTATCTTAATTCCTTTAAAGGTTGTTTCATCTTTCTCCTTTTCTCTTCCAAATTTTATCATCTCGAATGTAGTCAAGGTGCCAAATAGTTTCTCCTTAGTAAATGTATTTGGATCATATGATTCGTCAATAGCAGAGACCTTATCACTATAATTCTTCGATAGGGTCATTAAGATCTTCTCAATTACATCTTCATCTGACATGGTACCACCTTGGTTCTTGATTTCATTTGCTAAATGTTCAACTCTCTGATAATAGCTTGCAGTATCTTCACCCTCTTCCATTCTCAAATTCTCAAATTTGTGCTTAGCTATTATCTTTCTTGACAATTTTACTATATCATTTTCTTCATAAATATCTTTAATTTTTTCCCATACTTCATAAGCAGTCCCTAGAGAAATAAATTTTATTCATTAAATTGTAGATAAAGCATTGAAGATAGCATACCTTGCCTTTTCATTCTCCTCATAAGTAGATATCTCATCCACAGAGGAAGGACCAGTGGAAAATTTGACATACTTTGTCTCTATAGCTTTCTAGGTCTTGAAACCAAAAGAGATAAGATAGCCTCTCATTTGCACTTTCCAGTCACTATAATCAGCTCCATCAAAAATAGGGATTCGCAACTTGTGCGACATCTGATCTACCTCAAGCGGTTAAGCTTTTCACTGAAAAACCAAAGCTTTGATACCAATTGTTGAAATGCATAAGACAACTGAGAGGGGGGGTGAATCAGTTGCACCAAATTACTTTAAATTCTATCCTTACCCAATTTCACCTTAACTTAATCTAATATTAAGAATAAACATGAAATGTAGATAACAAAATGAAAATACCAGAGACGCCATATTTATGTGGAAAACCCAATGAGAGAAAACCACAGTGAGGATTAACTCACAATATAGAAGTAATGCAATACCTAATACAAAGGCTCATTGCCAAAGGGCTTACTACCCAAAAACAAAGGCTTGCTGCCTACAATAGGACTCACTATCCATAAGGAGGCTCACTGCCTATAGATAAAGAAAAGATAAATAAAGATCCACCACTACAGGTTCCACACATTCGCAGCTTGATCAAAAGATTGCAAACACCATCAACTCAATGCTTTCAAGAATCTAACACATCAAAGTACTGATACCTTGATTTGCTCTTACACACTCTACTTTCAAACTTGTTTTGCACACTTCACTTGTTTTCTTTTCAATTCGCAACATATTGAATTTTTTTATATTATCTTCAACCCTAAAAGCTTTCTCCAAGGTCGGCTATACATCCTTCATTTTACAAACTCAAATTGGGTCAGCTAATCAACATTCTTGTGGTGGATACGAATGAGAGAGGGCCAATTAAAAATTTATTTAGGACCCAAACAACATCTGGGATCAATCACACACTTCCTTAATTCAATGCAAAATATTTATGTAACGTGTAAACACAAGGTCAGACAAACCTAATGAAAACCTCAATGATGTAAAGAGTGAAACTCTTTAATTCAAAACATTGAAAATACTTTAAATAAATTCATTTATATTCAAAAGAAAGTTACACTTCATTCATTAGACATCATAAAATCCAAACAATTTCAAAACAACGACTTAAATTCGATAAATAGATTGATAATACTTCCAGTTAAATTCATACACGTGTCATCTTACACGACATTGATAATAATACAAAAGTATTTGTAACATAAGTTTACAATTCAAGACTTAGGCATTATGTCGCCTTAAGCTCTACAATACATAATTAAAGAATACAATAATACATAAATGAAGAAAACATCCTTTGATCTTCAATCCAATAGCTTATCTTCAAATATGAAGATGAGAAAAAGAATCAGGCACTTTTTCCACCCAAGCTCGAAGCTTACGCTTTCCCAGAATTCCTTAGTCATTCAAAGAATACCCGACCCTGCATGAATCGCTTAGCAAAAAGCAATCGACAAGCAAGATGGAATCTGGTGCATGCCTAGTATAACTAGTAAAACCACACGCATTTTCATTTTTCTAATTCATTTAAGAAACAAGCAAGTTCGATACAAGGATATGGTAGAGAGTTAATTCATTCCATCTATTTCAATGGTCCTTAAGTTACTTGGCCAAGTAAAATGTCATGCACGACAAATAAAAGTAGTTTTGGAAAAGCAAAACTACACTCTCTAAAAGCCCATATTCGGCACCCATCCCGGAAGGTAACTTTCCAAACATATGACATGCACATTCATTTATCAAGAATGCATGCTTCCATTCAAAATAAATATGATATTTCACAAACATTTTTAACTGCAATCTTGTTTCAAGCAAAATGGTTTAAATGCAGTATTTTCATCGTTTTAAATCATAAATAACATTAAATTGATATTTAAATCATATAATAAAATAATAAAAAGGTGTATCTCAAGTATGTAAATTAAATACATATTTAAATAGGCATAAATGAGCACACGTTCTTTCATTTTATTTACTCATTTAATTTATTTTCACTTTGAAATATTTCTGTTCTAATTCGTTTTGTTTCCAAGTAATTCATATTTTAATTTACTTGATTTATTTTCTGTTTTTTTTTATGTTTCTAGAAAATAAAATAATTAATTTTCAAAAAAACATGTCTAATAACTCATTTTTATTTCTATTTCGTAATAATTTGAGTTTTATTCACGAAAATAACTGATTTTAACTTTTATTTTATAAACACATTTAATATACAAAAAGTATTTTATCATAATCTTTATCTTTTTTGTTTCATTCGTTGTGAAATTTAAATCTATTTGTCACTATTTGGTTTTTCTAAAGCTTTTCTAAATCTAAATGAAATATACATTTTTCTAGGTGAATCTTTTCTAAATCACAATAATAATTAATTGTCTTTGATTATTTTCTATTCAAATTTATTCTACAATTTTCTGTTTCTAATTTGTTCAATGGTTTTCTGGAATTCAGTTTGATGTTTGAAATTTCATCAGAATTCAATGGAAACAGTGATAATTTTTAATAGATAATATAAAATTAAAATCTGGTGTTTGATCTTTTCCTAAATTGATAGAAACAGTGATTTTCTTTCTTGTTCAAAACTAAAATACAAGAAAAATAGAAACTAATTTAACTCAATATTGTGTTAATTGTAAATTGGTTTTCAATCTATCTACCTGACAATTTCCTGAATCTGGAAATGGTTATTTGTGTGCTTTCTCTATCAATTTTCTATTCTTTTATTTTCTTTTGCTACAAATTCCTTCTGTCTTCTGGCTACACCTCTCCTCTGTCTTCCTCTGGCCACTCCTTCTCAGTTCTCTATTTTTATTTTTGTAATTAACAAACCAAAATTTTGTTGACCATGCACTATAGCTAATAGATTAACTATTTTATGTTCATCATTTCCCTATTGCCTCCCTTCCTATCCTCCTTCTCTCCACACTTCACTCTCTCCCTATGCACCTTCCTTCACCCTCTCCTTGCATACTTTCCTTCACCCTCTGCCTGTTGGTTGCATCCCATCTCCTGCTGCATGTGTGTGAAGGGAATGAGGAGAGTTTGATCTACTCCTCCTCTTCTTTGGTTGCACGGGGAAGAATAGTCCCTCCTCTCCAAAACTCCAAAAAAGTAAACAAAAATCTCAGACTCCTCTGGCCACGCATGGAGTTTAGAAAGTGAGAAAAACCTTCAACAAAAACCTGCATAATCTCCCTGGTGTATGCTCATACAAGGAAATCATCATATGAATATTACCAAATTCATTCCCTCTATTTGTTGTGCCTCCTCTCAAGTCAGATAAAGCCAAGAAATATCAAAGACTGTGTATTTTTTTTGTCCAAAGTTCAAAAATGGATTTTTACTCTCCTTGTCCAATTTGAATTTTCTCCTAGCCTCATCTTTAGTCATGCAAAATTATGGAGTTATTTTCAAAGCCAGATCCACTTTTCGTGTTTGATCTCCAGTCTAAATTTATCAAACTCCAAGTTCCATTTTTCTGATTGCATTCAATTTTGGCTGAAAGATATTTTCTTCAATTTGATAACTACTGTTTGAATTCCATTTAAAAAATTTGAACGTATTTTTTTTTCAATAACTTAGTTTTGATGTTTGTTTATTTCTTCAACAAATCTTTCTTTTTTTAATTTATCAAATGAGAAGATATCCAATAAATTTAACAACACTATTTAACATTTTAATAAATTTTCACAATTAAAAGTCCATTCTATTAATTTAGAATAAAAGCATCATTATTTTTAACTATTAATAAAATATTGACACAAGGAATTCAATTTATTTAAATAAAATCAATTTCCTCAAAAATTAATCAAATTGTCATTTAAAGCAACATATTCTTTTCACATATATTTGAGAAATCAATTAAACTTATTTTAAATTTGCAAGTATAATCATCACAAAAATACATTAAAATAATAACTAAGTGTGTGTGTGAGATTCCATCATCCTCATAAATGTCTAATGGCTAAAATGACTCTACCTGATCAATGTTCTCGCCTTCACTCACGTTCACCTATTCCTATGTTCACTTGCACTCAAATTTTTATCAGCAATGAGAAACCCCAAATTTAATAAAAATGCATTTCAAATCATTTCATTTGCATTTGCATTTGCATTTGCATTTCAATTTAAATTTCACTTTCAATTTCATTTCAATTTTAAATAATCATCTACTATAAACATTAGAAATCTCATGATTAGTAATTGCATTTAAATAATTAATAAAATCAGTACGTGACAAATGATCTTTGAAGTATGCACATCTCCAACAAGATGATCACATGTGGATCACCCAGCATGCTTCACCAGACACTTGAACAACTCTAAGAAACCTTTAGGCACATCCACAACATCATGCACAAAACATTCTTCAACAGTCCAACTAGATTGAGTAGCAACATAGTAGCTTTGGAGCAAGTCTTTCGGAGAACCAAACCACAAGCACGTTTTCTAGAACACAAAGAACATCAATGTTAATTTTCTTCCAGATCCACAAGACTTGAAACAAACCACCATAATATTTCAGAGCAAAGGCATTTCCCCCAATCCAAAGACAAATACTTATGCCAAACCGGTTCACACACCAGTGAACCTGTCTTTCACTCCCCATCGATCTAGAAGCTAAAACTTAGGATATATCATCCATTGAGGCTTACGAACAATACCACAGATTTGCATAGGCATAGGATCAACATAGAAGAAATGTAGAGCACATTATCAAAGCACACTCAGAACACACACACTAGACAGTCTTCATTATTTATTAATTTTCTCAAAAGCACTTGGCAACAACACAACTGTAACTTCATAAATATAGCTCCATGTACTCTAAACACTTCTATAGTATCTCAACTATACATGTACCACCTCTAATCATTCTAAACTGTGTTGACATCAATGAAAAAATTAATGACAACACCACCAAACACATCCATACTTGCAATAGTTGGGTCAAAGGCTCTAAAATTTGACTTTTAGAGAATTTTATAAATTTAGGCATAGGCCTAAAGCATCACTACATTTCTCAATAGTGACATAGAATGTATAAAAAGTGGAAAATTATGTCTCAAATGTGGAAAAGTGTGTCTCGGATGTGAAACTCTATCAAAAATTACATAAGTGGTCAAATCAAGCTTACTTGAGAATCAAATCAAAAGTGCCAATGTGCAAATCAAATGCACAATTTTGTGAAACATAAGCACCAAACAATTAACTTAGATGAATTGAAGAATAGGTCAGATGTACAACTTTGTATATTAAATATGTTATAGTATAAATCAAAATCATATTTCTACCTAGGAGATGCACAGATAAAATATTAGGAAATAGAATCACTAGATGATATATTAGATACACAATTTTAGACTCAAAAGAACAACTTTATGTAACGATTGGTATTTTTTTTGAAAATTTTGGACAAGTTGTTTTTATTTTCCAAGAGATAAACATAACATACATAATGGTTAATACATTTCAAGGTAGTAAGTTTGAATGGTGTAAATTGATATTGACAAGAAAAACATGCCAAGCACATGAACAACCTTATTTCTATTCAAATAGAATTATCAAACTATTGTAGGACCAATCCAAAATAATGTAAGATTGTGTATACACATTCCACTCTCAAGAGGGAATAGATAGGTGTACCTTTTCCATTACTTTTGAGGTTTTGACACCCTTAGCCCAAAGAAATCCTCTCTCCTCAAAGCAATACATGTTGAGTAACTTCAAGAATGATATTGTACCTTATACCAAACTATATTGATGATTGATCATCTTAGGCTTACTAAAAACAAGGTTAATGGTGGTATCTAAGAACTAAGGGCCCATATACATTCGTAAGTCTAGGAGGGTATCTCCTATCCTCTTAACCTATATAGGTCTTTATGAATCGAGGATCTCTAGGCTCAGCCAAACATGATGATAGCTCACTCTTAAAGTAAATATTTTTCTCTCCTCATTTATATACCCCACCAAAAACTATGGTTTAGGTTAAACTTGAGATGATGAAATCCCCAAGAAGGCCCCCTAATAAAAATGAAGATTAATACTATTTCTTCTGATCCTTAGGCTCACATGAAGTGCAAGGTGGGAGCGTACACAACTAGTACAACATTGGGTGAACTTTACAACAAATAAAGTAAACCAAATATTCTTTTGATCTCCAAGATCACACATAGTGTGAGGAGGGAGAATACACACCTAAAGTATTTACAAACACATAATATAGGTTCATTTTAAAGCCTAAACAAAGTGTGCAACTAAGCTAAAAATGTATGTAAATTTTCCCTACACCAAACTATGTCAGTATTGTTGGAATCAAGCTACATTGAGAGGGGGGGTGAATCAATGTTCTCCAATTTTTAACTTTATTAATCTAATCCTTAAAGCACTTATAAAAATCAACCAAAATAAATATACATGAACATAAAATAAACAACCACAACACCATAACACAAGGATTTTTACGTGGAAACCCTGTTAGGGAAAAAACCACGGTGGAAGGCCATTCCACAATATTACCTGAGTATACTCAAAAAGATGTTTTACAAAATGGGAATGCACTTTCATTCAGGCACACTACCTAGAGCTCACTTCTCAGAGATGAAGACTCACTGTCTTACAAAGATATTCAAATTAAATCCATCTGAGGAATTGGAATGAGAAAATAACATCTACTAATGTCTGGTTATAGTTTCGGTTAAGCACATTAGTTGATTTCTTGACCTTCCATCTAATTCTTCTCCTCTACTCTGCTCTGCTCTAATTCGCATCACAAATCCTTTTTATGAACAAGTGAAACTATGAATAATTTCTCTCCTATTCGTAACACACACCGACTCTTCACATATATCTCAAAAATGATATAATCAATCATTTATATATATTTTCCACTATGGATTTAATCGCTACTTGTCGACTTCAACAAAAGTACAAAAATATTTTCAAATTGTCGGCTCAATCCATAGTTAATTCTGGATGTGCATCAACCAAAGTCGTCCATAGCATAGTAATGACTCAAATCAATATGATCGAACATGAAAATAATTAAACAATTACTTCTCAAACATCCACAACATATTATATTCACGAAATTAGCTTTCTGCACTAATAAACAGGAAATTAATCAACCGAATCTTCTAACTTGCACATCAATGAATGCGTACCTTGACGATTCTCAAATAAGAGAGTACGTACACCAAAATTTATTCCCTAAGATCCACAACTTAAAGTGATAACAGGAAATTGCATGTGAATCGATGAACATAATTCTGTCAGATGCTCTATTCAAGCTTGACAGTTAGTTACAAAATTTTGATCTAACTTCTGATATGAGAAAATTCTAATGTGTGGATCTAATCACTAACTAGGGTTGCCATCAATGAAAACACCAAATGATATTTTTAGTGTCTCTTGTCAACAATCTCCCCCTTTGGCATTGATGGAAACACTTAGAGAAAAATGACTAAGTTTCAGACCAGTACCAACATGAATACACTACCACTCTTCAAAATTCAAAAAACACAACTCCCCCTCAAATGATTAAGGAATTTTTCCACTATCCCATTCTTCCCCTTTGACATCAATGGCAAAGGCAGGAATCTGCATACCAAAAATCAAATAAAACTGTTATGAACAAACTGCATATGTACAAACAGGCTTCTTCAACTTACATAAACTTGAATAGATCTGAAATAATATTCTTCAATAGGATCAAAATCATGTACCAAACCTTCTTGAGACTCTCCAATATAACTACATGACCACATAATAAGTAAGATTGCATTTTTTCTGATTCAAGGTTTGTTGGATCACTAACCACCATAGCATCTTGTGCTTCCTTCAAAGCATTTAACGTTGATTCCATCTTGGGACCAATTAGTCCTCTAAGCTCACAAACTCTTTCAACCATTTTAATTTATTCATGCTTCAAGATTTTGATCTTGTCAAGCAAGGATATCACTTGACCTTCTTTCTTTCCAATAGAGACAGTTAGAGGATCAAATGCTTGAGTGATATTTGCTAACTGTTTCTCACATTCTTTTATTTTCTTTTCAAAGTCCTCAGTGCACTTAGATAAATATAGAAATGATTTATAATTATTACCATCTTCATACATAGCACTTTGAATATTATTTATATAAGTAGCTACCAAATATTTATCCCTAGTTATCATCCCTTTCAATTTACCAAACCTTTTATCATCAAACTCCTTTTGTACCTTATTCTTAGTTGATTTCTCAAGGGACTCAAAATGAGTACTTACAACATTAATGAGTTTCTTCAGCTCACCGGAGGGAGTACCAAATGGATCCTTAACATATGTAGGCATGATTTTCTCCAGAATACCGGATGCAAGATTCAACAACTCACTATCTTCAATATATGATTTCAGAATTTCTTCCCTTGCCTTATTTTGAGCGAATGAAACTACCTTCATTTTCTAAATAGGGGATAAAGTGTCCAAGTTCATAGGACATTTTAGTAGTTCATAATCAAATTCTTCCTATTTTTCTTCCAAAAACTCTTTCACTGCCTTGGTAGTGTCTCTTTCTTTCACAAGAACTTCCTTTATTTCAACCTTCTTTTCCTCAATAATTGTTTCCTTAGTTACAGATTTTTGCTTGTCTTTAGGAATCTACAATAATTCTCTCTCTCAACTGCTCGTCTTCAGTTCTTCCATTTACTCTTCTCATTTCCACAATTTCATAGACTTTTGGGTAATGTAGACATTATCTCAATAAGTGCCTTATTGAAATTATCCAAGTACTTTGTTCATGCCTCCTCAAGAACTCTTTGACCGACATTGTCAAATGTGTCATACCATTCACAAAGAGGCCTAAGATTGCCATCTTTAATCAATGCATTCTCTACTTATTTTACAGTCATACCTGTTTTGTTAGTTTTCATCTTCTTCTTTGCTTTCACTTCTTCACCAAAGGACTTGTCTTTAGAGACTTTTGCTGCCTTTGTACCCTGATTCTTAATATCTCTTACTCCTTCATCAGATTTTGTTTCTTCATCTTCAAAAATAGCAACATAATTTTTTTTTCTTTTGTCCTTCTTCCTTTTTCCTTCCTTACCGGATGACTTCACTTGATTTTTCACAGGACTTGATTTCTTTGCAAGACTGGAAGGGAGAGTGGAGCTTCTTGTAGATCTAGTTTGGGTAGAGGATGCTTTCGGACTAGCAGATTCAGTTTTGGCTAGCTCTCCTGCTTCATCTTGTTCTCTCTTCCTTCTAGCTTCTCTCACAACTTATGTAGATATATCCATGCTCTCTACAAATATTTCCAATTCTTTTCTTACTCTTTTGACTATCACAGGTTTTGTCAATAAATACCTTTTCACCGGATAGGGGTTTGATCACTAAATCGCCTTCACACTTGAATTTTTGCCAAATTTTTCCAAATTTTTCCAAAGTTTGCTTTAGAGCTCTCCAAAATTATTCTTCTCAAGGTGCAAAGTGACAAATGAAGAATGAAAATAATCTTTTTATCATTCACATACCTAAATTTTTGTCACAAAAAATGCTTCTACCCTAACTCATTCAGATACCCTATTTCCATACACTGTGAAAGATAACTCTTCCACAGACCTTCAACGTAGTGTAAATAGTCTCTCCAATTGTTTCAGCAGCATAAATGCAATCACTACACTCATCCATATTCTACTACCAACTACCGACAAGGGATTTGAAGGATTTTCTTAAGAACTCCGTCTAGGCTAGAGGCCATAGTCTAATTCCTGGAGGAATTACCACAATCTGGTGCTGGTGGAGAATCATTTTCTTCAATAGAGGGATTATTTTTCACCCATGTCTTGTTCATTTTCTTCCTGATCTCACTTGTAGTGACTTTTCCTTTCCCCTTTTCATTCTTTTGCATGTTTCTCCTCTGATTTACTAGACCCTTTCTGCTTCTACATAATCTAGCAATGTGACTAGATTTGTTGCAATTGTAGCACACCATATTTCTTTGTCCAAACCATTTGTTCTATTGATTTTCTCTTGATCTTCACTAGTTAGCAATATGGCCAAATCTATTGCATGTATAGAATCTGACATCTCTATAAAAGTTGTTCATCATGTTTCTGCATTCATTTGACTTATGACCATACTTGTTGTGGTTAAACCACTGACCATCGAATGATGGGCCATTTGAATTCATTCTACTTCTACATTGAGAAGCCATATGACCAAATTTATTACAAAATAATAGTAACCATTGAATCTTTGAGCATTAGGTTGTCTTATCGGATACCTTTCAGATTTGTTCATCTGATTTCCTTGCCTAAATCTCTTTTGTCTGGATCTAGAACTTTCTCCTTCCTCATATCCAAGCCCTCGCTTGTCACCTTCTATCCCCTGACTTTTAATCAATTCATCAAGCTTGGTTGAGCTAATCTTGAACTTCTCCTTGAATTCATTTGTAGTAGCAAGTTCATCTCTGAGGGTAACAACTTGTCTTTCAAGTTCTTCTTCATTATTTCTAGATTGCTGCAACACAAGTGCTAGATTTATGAATCCATCATTAATTCTATTGCATTCCTCATATTTCTCTTTCAAGGACTGAGCAATATTCTCTTTATTCTTCTTTTTGTCTTCAATCTCCTTGGTGATCCTCATCACAATAGATTCCATCTCATGATTTAGGAATGTATTATCTCTGGTAAGCTTTTCACATTCTTCTATCTTTTCCTTCAGAGTTAGACTCAGTTGTTCATCTTCAATGTTTTTACCATCATTATGCTTAATCTGATTGCAGAGTTCCCTTCTCTTCTCCCTGGACTTATTGATTTTATCTTTCAATGACTCAATGAATTTCTTAGCATCCATGAGGTTTTCTTTCAATTTCTGAACTTCATATTTTGACTGATCAAGATCATCTAGGGCCACCAAAAGTTTTTGTTGAAGATTGCTTGAATCCATTGAATTTCCTTCCCAGATCTTCCTAAAGCTATCAAACTCCTTTCGAGGAACTAAGCTCTGATACCAATTGTTGGAATCAAGGAACACTGAGAGGGGGATGAATCAGTGTTCTGCAATTTTTAACTTTATTAATTTGATCCTCAAAGCACTTATAACATTCAACCAAAAGAAATATGCATGAACATAAAACAAACAACCACAAAACCATAACACAAGGATTTTTACATGGAAACCTTGTTAGGGGAAAAGCCACGGTGAAAGGAAAATCCACAATATTATTTGAGTATACTCAAAAAGATGTTTTACAGAATGGGAATGCACTTGCATTTAGGCACTCTACCTAGAGCTCACTGCTCAAAGATGAAGACTCACTTTCTTACAAAGATATTTAGATTAAATCCATTTAAGGAATTGAACTAAGAAAATAGCATCTACTAATGCTTGGTTACAGTTTCAGTTAAGCACATTAGTTGATTTCTTGACCTTCTATTTGATTATACTCTTCTATTCTGCTCTGCTCTAATTTGCATCACAAATCCTTTTTATGCACAAGTGAAACTATGCATAACCACTCTGTTATTTGCAACACACACCAAATCTTCACATATATCTCAAAAATGATATAATAAATTACTTATATATATCTGCCACTAAGGATTTCATCGCTACATGTTAGCTTCAACAAAACTATGAAAATATTTGCAAATTGTTGATTCAATCCATAGTTAATTCTTGATGTGCATCAAACAAATTTGGTCATAGCATAGTAATGACTCAAATAAATATGATCAAATATGAAAATAATTAAACAATTACTTCTCAAACATCTGCAACATATTATATTCACGAAGTTGGCTTTCTATACTAATAAACAAGAAATTAATCAACTGGACCTTCTAACTTGCACACCAATGAATACACACCTGGATGATTCTTAGATAATATAGTGTGTACACCAAAATGTCTTCCTTGAGATCCAAAAATTAAAGTGATAACATGAAATTGCATGTGAATCGATGAACACGATTATGTTGGATGCTATGTTCTTGCTTGATAGTTAATTACAAAATTTTGATCTAACTTCCGGTAGGAAAAAATTCTGATGTGTGGATCGAATCATTGACTAGAGTTGCCATCAATGACAACATCAAATGATATTTTCAGTGTCTCTTTCCAACAAGTATCTCACCTTTAAATTCTTCTTCTAGTGATCACCAACCTACACTACTTGATCAATTTCTAAAATTACTCAAATATTAGGTAAAATCTAAATCAAGTTGATAGAATCAAAAGCACAACAATATATTTCAAATACAATAAAGAAACTATTAGATGCACAGTAATACCTTTAAAAGCATTAATTTTTCTTTTGGATGAATTTTATTATCATAAGCATCATTATATTTATCAAATACATTACTTTGTATCTCAAATGTACCACTTTGTGTATCAAATGTGTCACTTTGATCATGTTCTTGCAATCAGATTCCACAAACTTAAAATTAAAACTTGAAACCCTACAAAATTATTATTATTATTAAAAAAATAGAGGTTAATAGTAGATTTTTTAGAGGTCAAAATTAACAAGCAATAAAATCCAAAATCTATTAAAACTATCAAAAAATCTTGCATGCAAAATTAAAAGTGTCAATATGTTCTCATGTATGCGTTGATATGTGTATCAATAGTATAAATCTAAATCTCATATGTACCAAAATAAGTGTTACAAGACCAAACCTATATCAAAAGTACAATTGTACATTTTAAAAGCATCATTTTGCAAATTAGAAGCATCATTCATAGGTCAAAAGTGTCAATATATACATGTAACCCTAAAAGCATAAAAAATTAAAGCAACTATGAGATTCAAGGATGTGGGTCCCATTAGGTGTGCTAAAATGTGAAGCCTAAATTATGTTACCAAATCTAAAAATAAGGAGATATCAATAAAAGAACCCATTTAATAAAAAAATGGCCACATCAATGTGAGTGTGTACACAAAACATGAAAGTTGATCAAATTAAACTATTTTACCTCCAAAAACATGCCTAACTTTACTCTATTGTACATGGTGGAATGTTGTAAATAATAGTATGTGGATTGTTAGCTTAGCATAACCTTAATTCACAAAATAGATGCAAACATAGATTAATTTCTCAAAATACGTGGAGAGATTAAATGGCTAAATTATTGGTGTTTTATAGCTTTCGTTGATATTTGATCAATAATGTAGGATGATTAAAAAGATCAATTGATGAGATTGGTTGAGAGATCATGATGAAGGTGTGCAAGTGAAATGTCTCAAGATGAAGGGCTAAGAGTGGAGTTAAGTGGTTGCATGAATGATATGACTAATTATATGGGTGAGTGAAGTGAGAGTGAGTGAGAGTGAACTGAGGTTGTATTTTAGATTTTGAAAGACAAGAGTAATCAATGTGGATCTCATCTAAAATTTATTTTTTGCATATGTTAGTCCTAGATCCATTGTCTATTAAAGCACATTTTACTCATAGGGCTACATATTTTAACTATAGTATACAAGATTCTATACTCATGAATTATATTCAAAGGAGGAATCACAATAGTGTAAAAGATATAGCCTAATTGTTATCATCCTTCGTTGCAAATTTGACTTTAGTAACTTCATTAAAGCATTAGATTCAAACGTGTTATAAGATGGATATCAATCAATAACATATAGTATATGACACAAAGACATATCATCACAAGTAGGCCACGTGTCATCATTTATAGGCACATAATATAAAATTGTTTTATCACCAGAAACATGCATGCCATTATCAATATCCATACAAGAAGTATGCAAGAAACATGGTAATCATGAAGAAGTGAAGTAAGATTTGTTACTAAAAAAGGAGAAATAATAATAAAATCCATAATAGATTAACAACAACATAAATTATCATTCAACTCTTCCATATTTAGAGTGATTCCATTAATATGATAAAAATTCATAAGTATCTCAAGAACAATGGGATTACATATCACAAAATATGTTAAGATATCAAAATCATCATGGGTAGCATCAAGAGAGGTTGTTAATAAGAAGCTAAGATAATCCATAGTGTGAAAAATAAATCTTTATCTAATGATCTATGATTTTAAAAAGATGTTCAAGGGAAATGTATAAACCCTCCTAAAATAATGTATGATTAGATGATGTGCTAGAATAACCTACCTAAATTAGATATGAAATATCTATGAATCTCAAACCGTAAGTGGCAAAATATGGAGGGTAGGGTTAGCGATGAATAGATAAGAAAAACATCACCAAACCCTAAAAGATATACCAAATAATAAGAATTAATTAGAAAAATTAGAAATAAATATAGGTTTGGAAATCAATTACAGATTCAAGGTTGGATAAATTTGTTAAATTCATCAAAATGAAAAGGGTAAATATACTTCCTTAAGCTAACTACGTAAATAACATAATTAAATACAAATTAATTTAAGGATACAATTTGGAGTGTAGATGGAGTGGAATAAAGTGGCTCATATTAAAAAATATTAGACAATACTAGTCCAATCAAACCATAAATAACTTAAAAATATTTTGATGTGCCTTTGATTTTAAGAATGTACTATGGATAACAAAAATACATTTTCCATAAGTTTAATAACCTTAAAATTTTCTCTCTTAGAATTAATCGTTCCTATGTTCATAAAGGAATAATCATATTTCATTCAAAGATATTGAAAAAGAATGATAAAAACTGTATTGTCTTATAAATGGAAACAATGGTCCCCTGAAGGACCACACTACTAGTTTCTTTTGTCTTTCAAATATAGCCCTTTCCTCGTAATGTCTAAATTGTCTTCTTCTAGTTGGCGCCTAGGTAACATTGCATCTAAGGCCTAATACAAAAATCATTGCATCTAAGGCATTTTTTTAATTATTAATTATTAATTATTTATTAAAGGTGAATGCATTCCACAAAACAAAAATTTGCATAACACGAGGATTAACATTGTTTTTGGTGGGATCAATGTTTTCAACTTAAACTCGAGCTTTGTGTTTGTTGAGCTATATTCAACCTAGGGATTAGTATTCTATTCTATTCTAAAATAGCAATGGCCTTTACTAAATCACTCATCATTACTTTTTTCATTTTATTATTATCATTAAACTTTATTGCAGAAGACAAATTTAAGGGGTAAACCCCTCCACTACAAAATTTGGTTCCTTAATGTATTTTCTTATCTTATTGAGATAAGATTATAATTCAACAAAAATAGATGTTTGGACATTATGGCTGATAGAAAACCAACTTTCACTATCAATATATTATATTATATTTTATATATTATAGGTCCCATTTAGATAATTTCTTCATGTTTCTATCACTTACACATTATTAGAAGTAAGAAGTCTGGTGGCATCTATTAGACTAACACAACATGATAGATTCAATAATTCATATTACATCACACCCATCACATTCATCTTTTGGATCATCTCTATTTTCTTGAGTAATGCTTTCTAATCACCCTTTCCTTTTCATTAGTTTAAATAATTTTGTGTATTTTTTAATGCTTGTTTTTAATTTTTTATTATATTATATTTTTTTCAATAATTATATTTTAGGTTTAATTTCATAATGATTATTTAATTTTCATGTTAATCTACATTTTAAATTTGTAATTTTTTAAATATTTCATGAAAATTGTTTTAATCATCTATAGTATGATGATTGTAAAACTTAATGTGTGTGGTGTTCATGTTTGAATTTCTTTATAATAATGTTAAATGTATTTTGTTTGCATATATGAGTGCATCAAGGAGTGTGTAGATGTTATCATGATTGAGTTTTGGTTTGAAATTTATAATAAACACTAATTTTATTATGTGACAATTTTGCATTTAATTAGACTATCAATATAATCTCTAAACAATCATTTGAGAGTTTGAATAATGATTAATTTAATTTCGTCAACAATCTCACTATGAGCTATCTAGTTGTATGCATTTCTACTATAATATTAAGTAAAGTATTTTTAATAAAAAACAAATGGATATTATTAAATAAGTCAATGGTGATCATTATAAAATCATATCAAGGTGTTGATACAAGAGTTAACTGTGTATTTTAATAAAATTAATTTTAAAATGTCAATGTTCATTAAAGGGACCTAGCAATGAGCATCCCATTAATTTTATGAGTGCCCCTTTGAAAAATGTTGAGCTAAAGTATCCCAATATAGAGAAACATGTGTATGCCTTGGTGAAAGCTGTAAAAAAATTCAACTATTATATATTGTAAAGTAATGTGTATGTAGTTGTTCCTGATCTTGTTGTTAAGATTCTCTTGATGAAAAAAGAGTTGTGAGATTGTAGGGGAAAATGGGTAACCATACTACAAAAGTTTGACCTTGAAATACATCCCATGAAGCTTGTGAGGGGATAGCCTTTTATGCATACCATGGCAAAGGTTGGTCTCGACAATTTTGCACCTCAATATGTGCTTGAAGATGTCTCTCCCAATGACTGGTATGACGATATTATGTTTGATTAACTTAACCAACACTGCCCTCCTCATATGAATGTAGTTTAATGAAAAGATTTAAAGTTGAAAAAAAAAAGCTTTATGTTGAAGGGTTCTTTGTCATATAAAATAAATCATGAGGGTATTTATTTGCGGTGTCTCAGTAAATCTGAATTTTCTTCAATGTTGAGTAGTTTTCATGAGAAGTTTGGCAGTGGTCACAAATTTAACCTTCTTACTTCCCATCAAATTTTATGCGCTAGTTATTATTGACCCACTATCTTCCATAATGCTCATATGTATGTCCACACTTATCATATTTATCAAATAACTGCAACAAAAGAGAGGAACTCAACTATGACATTACAACACGTGGTAGAGGTGTATCCCTTCACATAGTGGGGACTCGATTTCATCGGTATGATAAATGCATCTTCTTTTGCATGCCACAAGTATATTATTATTGCATCCCTTCACATAGTGGGGACTCGATTTCATCGGTATGATAAATGCATCTTCTTTTGCATGCCACAAGTATATTATTATTGCATCCCTTCACATAGTGGGGACTCGATTTCATCAGTTTGATAAATTCATCTTCTTTTATAGCCCACAAGTATATTATTATCACATCCCTTCACATAGTGGGGACTCGATTTCATCAGTATGATAAATGCATCTTCTTTTGCAGGCCACAAGTATATTATTATCACTAATGATTATTGTACTTGATGGACCGAACCTTGATCCTATAAACAATGTACATCTAAAGTGGTGACTAAATTCATTGAAGAACATATAATAACACATTTTGATTGTCCTTTTACTTTAGTATGTGATAATGATCCAGTATTTTCTTCTTTGAAAATTTTTAATTAGGCATACAATTATGCGATTTTTATTTGTTTTTCATCAAACTATAATCCTCAGGGGAATGGAGTCATTGAGGCTACTAAAAATAATTTGTTGAATGTCTTTAGAAAATTACTCAATAAAAATACAAAAGAGTGGCATACTCAACTCAAATTTTCCCTATGAGCATATCATACACATAGAAGGGTTGCACTAGGAACATCTCCATACCATTTGGTTTATGGTTTAGATCTCATCTTTCTCATTCATAAATAAGAATTATGATGTTGAAGATAAGTTAGAAGTTTGGCTGACCAAACTTCTCCATTTGGAAGAGAAGCTTGATACTATTATCGATAACAACACTAAACATCAGAGTGTTGTAAAGAGATGGTTCAACCATCGGGTTCGGGTTTAGTAATATCAAATTTCAAATTTAGTTGTTCATTGGGATGAAGCACACGAGAGGAAAGGTGAACACAAAAAAATGATAAACTTTGGCTTGGTCCCTTTTAGATTTATAAAATTCTATGGGATATTGCATATAGAAAAGAAAATATTATAGGGGATGTCCCACTATCCGTTAATGGGTTATTTTTAAAGGACTACTTCAAGGCTTAGGTTTTCCTTAAAACATACCTCCTTTTGTATATAGGTAGTTTAGGTTTTCTTTAGGTTTTATTTTTCTATGTGCTTTGGGTTCTTGTTTTATCTTTTGTGGGTTTTCTTTGCATAACTAATGTTTCATATTCAATGGATGTTCCAAAATATTTCTTCATTAAACATTGGTCACGATATTATGAATTGAAAGGTTATTCCTTAGGTGGCCTCAAACAACTTTGGCTCTTATATTAGGAAAATAATTAGTGGTTGGTTTAGCTTGAAGTATTCTAAAATATTATGAATTTTACACTTAAGGATTGTCTAAAGTTTTTGAGGTTTTTGAGAAATATTATGTTAAATAAAAAAAAAAAATCCTTACCTTAGCACCATTATGATTCCCAAAGCTAATAATGAAATTAACTATTCTTAATCTGATAGATAAAAAGAATAATGGAAAGAATATCAAAGAAAATAAGGATTAAAAATATTATGAATAGGAAATCAAGTTCATCTTTTAGGAAGATTCAAATAACTCTATTAGGGTTATAGATGATTGGTTGGTAGTAGAGCTATGTTAAAGGGTATCACAATGAAAACCTCATTGGAGCCATGGATTCTTGACTAGAAACCAAGCCATGTCCAAGTTTCTTTTGGGCTAAAGCTAACTTATGTAACTTAATATAATAGAGCTTAGGTGCATTGGTTTCTTTCGATGGGAAATGAAAACATTTGCATAATAAGATCCTCAATATATGTTAGTTGTATTGGTTAATGATTTAGGTTCTTCGATAAGAGACTAGAGTTTGTCTAATATAGCTAAAGGTGAAACCAGAGGTTTTGGGTTCATGAGTTTTTTTTATTGTTGAAATGCTTTGGAGTATTTCTCCAACAAAGTCACTAGTTTTTATGCCTTGCACACATGCCTAATTGAAAACCACCTTTTATGTTACCTCTATTTTTTAGTTGTCTTTTTTAATCCTTCGGTGCTTTTCCCTTTAAGGTGATAAAAAGGCCTTGATCCTTAAATGTTTTAGTGTAGGTTTTTATTTTCCTAGTGAGTTAATTTATTTTCCCTTAGTTATAGGTTTCTCTTACACTTTTATTAAGCTTTCTTAGGATAATAAAGCGAGTTTATCATTTAATAACCAAGAGATAAAGTGATTATTCTCTCCAACCTTTAAGGGTGGAGTATTTACTTTTTCATCGCTTATTGGTGGTGAATTCCTATTGGTTGATTTTCCACCTCCATCATCTCCTTAGTTCTATATAAAATCCCTACCTAGCTTGTATTTTTTCATCTTGGAAGCTCTTAATGTGCAATTATGTCATCTTAAAACTGCATATATCTTAGAGTTGTGGGTTTACATTGGTTACGTTTTTCTATTTTATGTAGCTTTGAATTTCTCTTATAAAGTGCCTTGGGTTATTCAATATATTTCAAATTTTTAACATGGTATCAGAGCTTTGTTTTGAGAAGCCTAATTTCATAGATTCCTAATTGATATTTTGAGATTTTTATGTGAGCTATTGACAATTTGAGTATGTTCTTCCCTTGCATCATATGATGACCTAGAGAATCAGAAAAACTTGATAGAAATAACAGATTTCGAGTTTTCTCTTTGTGGATTTGTATTAAAAATTTATTTTGGAGAATGTTGGTGAAAAATAAGCTCACTGTTTATTTTAGAATGTCCAAGAAAGTCAAACCTATCTTTTATTTCACTCGATTTGGTCATTGCTTGATATTATTGCAAAATGGGTTTGAAGCTCAAATCTAGTGAATAGATTTTTATTGAAGCATCTTCAGCCCAAATGAGCCTTTACATTGCACTAAGATGGCCCAAAAACCTTTATTTTCATATAAAAATTATCTATTTTTGATAAATTTGATTGTTGGAAATTTTTTATTTTGGTAGGAGGGTCGTCACTAAAGGCTAAATTCAACTATTTTTTAAAAAATCATTTTTTACCACAATGTCTGTTTTTGGAAAAAAAGATGTCGTTGGAAAGCTAGAGACAAAAACTCTCCATCTATAGAGATATTGAAAATATTTTTTTTCATTTTTTCTAGATAATGTAGGTTGAAGTCGTTTCTTGCAAACTTCCTCAAAAATTCATCTTTCACCCAAGAGCTCCATTTTTCAAAAACTAATAGGTGTTGAAAATGTATTGAAGAGCACTACACAGTTACAAGGATAATTTTTTCTATATTTTTTCTTAGATTCATTTATATCAGAATTTATAATTTGGCCATTGTGGACCTATTGAGCATTGTATCTTGGAAAAGGCTTTGCAAACACACTAAAATATAAGAATTCAACCTTATAACATTTGGGGGAAGTGATTTTTGATACTAGCAAAAATGGTGGGAATGTATTGGTTTTATTTTGATAAATTTGTATATCAATCTTGAGGGAATTATACATGTAGTTTACAATCACAAATTAAGATAAAGTTCTATTTATGGTTGGATTAATCATGTCTCTTAAATATCATTTTTATCCTTTTATTGTCAACTTAAATTGAAAGAACTATTTTCTTAGAAATGAATAGTATGAAAAATATGGTGATGATATATGGCATAGGTCATATAACACCACTTTTCTCCTATTGTCATTCGATAACATACTAGGAATCCTAATTGGATTGACTATCAACCTCAAGGGTGAGGAAATTCTCAACAAGGAAGACCTGGGAAAGGTTATTTCAGGATTTGAGGGGTTCACCACCAAGCAAAAGCTTGGAAAAGACAACTTAACATTCAACTTACAAAACCTAACAACGTAAGCTAAATCAATGATGAAAATGATGAAATTATGCAACAACAAGTTAGGGTATGTGTACTTGGGAGTTCTTGAAATGTAATGAGGATTCCAGAAATGTAAAGAAGTTATCAAATATTATTATGGAGGACTAAGACACCCTTACTATTGACTTAGTCTCATTGCTATTATTTGAGGAAAATGCAAAATCTTTGGATGTCGGAACCAAATCTAAAAGAATCTCTGAAAAATACCCCCAAGAGGACTAAGATGCCCCAGGTGGTGAATTAGTCCCATTTGGAATTTCTAAAATCTTTGAATGAGGTCCTGAGGTCCAAAGTCTACACTTTCTTCTTCTCAAATCTCAGGTTTTGAATCTTTCAGATCTGGCATGTAGGTGAGTTTCTATGAAGATGACAACTTTGCAATGCAACTTTTCACTTCAAATGATATTAAAGTCTTCAACCTATGTCTACAATCACAAACATGCAAGAGAGGAAAAACTTGTTGATTCTTAGTAAATGAGGGTTTTCCTTGGTCAAACCCCTTGTTGGTAATTAAACCTTGAAATGAAAGGGAATGGAGGGGAATGGTGAATGAACAACATGCAATGTTACAACTCACCAAACCCTTTCTATGAGGTCTATAAAATTGTGTGAGGTGGATAGCTTGGATGTAGATCTTGAATCCAATGAATTATTTATAGATTTTGGCTTGAATTTCTTGCTTGAAACAAAACCCTACCTCACAAATTCTAGCTCAAAAAAACACATGATGCAACAATCTCCTTGATATGATACCTCAATCTTGATGATGGCTCCAAATGCTTGATGAATTTCTCTTGAATGTTTGGATACTTAGATTGCTTATTGGATTTCTAGATATGAAAAATGAGGGAAACAACCTTGTGTTTATACTTGTCCATGCTTAATATCTGAAATTACACCACAATAAGCCGACATATGAATTCATTAATTAGGGGAGGCTAAATCCTGCCAGAATTTGAAATTAAATCCCAAAAAAATCTTAAGGGGGACTAAGATGCCCTAGGTGGCATCTTAGTCCCAAGGCTAAACACTTGGGGCACAGACTCCAAAAAGGGGCCCATTTAAGGCACACTTGAAATTAGGGTCCTAAGACCTTTCCGGGACAAAGACGCCCTAGGTGGCATCTAAGTCCCAACCTAAAAATCAGGGACACTTACACATAATCATTAAATTATCATTTATCCATTGATGTTTATCAAGATTAGCCATAAAAAGATGTGATTTTTTAGGCTTGTGGATGCAAAATAGGACCAATTAAGACATAAATAGGGATAAATAAAGAAAGGAGGGACCAAACAAGTGTGAAAATGGCAGGGTGTGCATTTTCCTACACTACTTTTAGCCCCCACTTTAGTGAGAGGATTAACTTGCTTCAAACTCACACTAAAGTAGTCAACCACACAATCAAGAGGGGTTCAAATGTACAAATGCTAGTATGATAGGATGACAATGACCAAGAGGGTGGAAAAGCCCTGAGGACCAAGATCCTATGGAAAACCAACATAGGCACAAAGGAACATACTTTCAGATGATATATGAAGCCAAAAATAGATCGCAAACATACACCATCAAACATAGGAAAAGTAAAAAAAGGAAAAATAAATAAATAAATAAATGCAATGCATCAAGCTTTGATTGGTCATCCAAAGCACTATGCACTAACTCTAGGCTATTTGTCCAAAATGGTTTACAAGTGGAATGTCCTATCTAGTATGCAAACAAAATCACATGCTCACAAGGGCTAGTGAAGCTAGTTGTTCACTAGGTGAGCCCCAAGAGTTCCATATCAAAGTCATACCCCCATGACTATGATAAGGAAAAGAATAAAAAAATGCACGGTCATGAGGGCTAATGAAGCTAGTTGTTCACTAGGTGAGCCTGAGGGGACCATATCAAATCCATAACTCCATGACTTTAATAAGGTACAAAAATGCTTGCTCACAAGGGCTAGTGAAGCTATTTTTTGACTAGGTGAGCCCCAGGGGACCATATCAAAGCCATACCTCCATGACTTTAATAAGGTACAAAAATGCTTTCTCACAAGGGCTAGTGAAGCTAGTTGCTCACTAGGTGAGCCCTAGGAGACTATATCAAAGCCATACCTTCATGAATTTAATAAGTTACAAAAAGAAAATGTTATTCAATAAGAAAGAGAGATGTTCGAAGGAATTTGTCTTAGTTCATGTGAGGTCTTAATCTTAGGGGACATTATTCCTGATGTCTCAAAGAGAGGACCAATCAAAGGATAAAAGATTTGCAACTTAGGGAATGCAATGTATCATATCACCACTAAGAGGAATGTAATATGCTAACATAGATCAAGCTCTTAAAGGAAATTACACCCAATGTCACCACAAAGAGAAAAAAACATCACATTCATGAAGTGATAAAATCACATCAAGGAACACGTAAAAGAAAAATGAAAATGAAATCATACCAGAGTAATTCCAATGTATGCTCGAACTTTAAATAAATTGCTAAACATGATTTTGTGAGTAATTAATCTAAAGTAAACAAACATGCAAAAGAAAATGGAAAAGAGGGTTGCCCCCTAGAAACACATAAGGGATCTATTATGCCTTGCATAACCACCATATTTTTGTTTGGGTCAAAATGGGTCCCCCTTTTCTTTCTTTTATCCTTGGTGTTCTTGTTTAGGACTTAGGAGTTGTTTCATTTTCTCCTAAGTCATGTTTTCCTTTCTTTTTCAGGTTCGGGTTTTAGACCGGCACTAGAAATTGTTACTTTTAAAAGTACAAGTTCCTATTTGTGTTCCAATATCAATCCCCGTGCTTTGAATTGTGTTTTATTTGTGTATCAAAGTCTGGTTTCAGATCAAAACCGCTACCTTGTACCCTTCACAGTGTAAGTTCCTTTTTTTTTTCTCATCATGACTTTTCGTGTTTCTTCCTTGTGTGTTTTTTCTTGTGTCAGAATTAGACATAGAAATGGAACCAAAACCAAAAAAATTTCAAATTCATTATTCATGTTTCCATCCTAATCCCAACTCCGGTTCTCCTTGTGTTTTTTAGAATCATACTAATGACCAAACCAACCAACCCACATTAATGACCAAACATTCGCATGCATGAATGAGTTTTTATTGTGTCACTCCTCAATTTCTAGCGATTCTGGCTTGTACAGTTTGACGAAGCAAACCAAATCAACACCAAGAGTTAGAGTTTGAGGAGGCGGTTCAATTTCTCATCCTACTAACAGATTCTTGGTTGTGTTTGGAGGTAGTTATTTTTTTCCCTACATTTTTTTGTTTTTCTTGTCTTTGCATGTGTTTGCTTTCCTCGTTGTTCTATTATTTTGTGTTTCTTATTTTTTGTTCTTTCTTGTGTGTTCTTTTTGGTCGCCCTTGTTTCGTTTGGCATTTTTGTGCATTTGGGTTTTCCCTCACACTTTTATTTTAGTTTTCTATTTGTGGGATTTTCCATCCCATTGTGCCCTAGTTCTCTAGGGTTTTCTCATACCATCGGGTCGAGCATGCATTTCACTTGATAAATTTTAAATTTCATCCATTTTCAAATCAAGAATATTGATCCCAACCACAATCTAATCCCGAGGGCATAATTTAACGATATTGTTACATGTATTTTTCCTTTGTTTATTGTTGACTGTGTCATTCCCAATTCTTGTATGTATTTCAGAGTCAGGAAGTGAAACTATACATATGATTTTACCACAATCTGAGTCTTGATATTTCACTTGCCCCAATATTGATTTTTTACATTCTATCAGGATCAGGTATTAGATTGTCACCCTAAAATGGTCAAAGGTTTTCGACAAAGTATTACTCCATGTGTCATTTTTGATCCTCGATTCATGATCGAGATTGAAAATCGGGTCTACACCGAACCTTTGACATATGGTTGAGTTCCATCACTCAGTGTCATTTTGATCCTGACTTTCAACACTACATCAGGATTGAAATTCAGAATTGACATCTATTCATTGCACAAACTGAGGGCCAAGTTCATAATGAAGTCTCGACCTTGACTCTCAATGTCTTATTGGGATAAAAAAATTGGGACACTACCAAAACATGTTTTCCTTAACAAGATCAATCTCATATCACTTCCCAATTCTGATATCTAACACTACATCGAGATCAAAACTCAGGAAGTTGCATTCATTTATCACTATGAGTCTAGTTCCTAATTGCATCCTGACTCTGACTTTCAACTCGTCATCAGGATCGAAACTCAGACAGAAAATTTATTGACTTTTGAAATGAAAATAAAATGGGAAAATGAAAGGGGGCATTATTTCCTCCAATTCTATCTATTTCATTCAAATATGTCCTAAGAACCCTAATAGGATTGACTATCAACCTCTCAAGGTGATTCAATGCACAATTATGAGGACTTAGGAAGGGGTGTTCTTTCAAATTTAAGGGGTTCACCACCAAGCAAATGCTTCGAAAAGATAATGTTTGAAAACAAACTATGAGATGTAAAACACTTAAAATGAGATACATGAAGCTTACAAATACTGAAAATGAAAAACTCCAAGTTAGGGTATGTGTACCTGGGGAACCTGGAGATGCAAATAGGATTCTACAAATGTAAACAAACTGCTAATATATTCTTTGGAGGACTAAGACGCCCAAGATGGCGTTTTAGTCCCACTATTATTTTTCAAGAAAAACACAAAATATTTGGATGATGGAACATGATCCCAAAGAATCTCTTAAAGTATCCACTTGGAGGACTAAGATGCCCTTGCTACTATTTAAGTCTCGATCTTAATTTCTAAAAATTTTGAATGTGATCCTGAAACCTAAGATCTAAACTTCCTTCTTCACCAAGCTTCTGGATCTAAACCTGCAAAAAGTCCTGCAAAACAAAGGAATTTGGGTTGATTGTTTATGGGGGTTTTCCTTGGTCAAACCCTTTGTTTGGTAATTAAACCTTAATAAAAAAGCATAAATCTAAAAAAGGAAATGTGTGTGCCCTAATCTTAAATGTGTCTAAGATTATGCAAGCTATGAAGAAACCCTATTCAAATGTGTTTGAATAAGATCCCTAAGATGCAAATGGAGATGACATATAAAGGATATCTCTAATCACCCTAACAAGTCATAAACATGAAGTATACCTTCCTTAGGTAGAAAATAGAGCAATAATGGAATATGAAATCAATCAAGAAACAAGTCCTTAGGCTTGGATAAATGGCTAGTTTCATCTCCAACCTAGAATATCTCATGATCCACAATAGGCATCCATTACTAATCTTTGGTAATGCTAGATCTTGACTTGGAAAGACTTGAAAAACTTGCAAAACCACAATAGAAGGCTGCTCCAAAACTCTGAAACTACCTTCAACTTGCTTTCTACTCACCTACTTGCTTTCTTATCTTCTCACTTAGTTACTTAGGTGAAAAATAAGGTGAGAATCTTACTTTTATAAGAATTCCTACCTAATACTCCAAAAATTGGATCTCAAAGGTTGACAAGAGGTCAAATTAATTCAAATATTTTAATTTCCCGCTTTTAATTCTCGAAAACAAAGCCCCATGAGACTAAGACACCCTAGGTGGCATCTTGGTCCCAAAGGCTTAAATTATCGGTTTAAAAGGTGGGTTGCCAAGATTGATGATTGTTTAAGGGTTTTGGTCCAGTTTAAGGTTAAAATATTCCCCGGGATGCACAAAAAGGGGTCTTAGGGTCCCATAATAAGTGACTTGAAGGGGAACGAATGCAAGGAGTTCTAAAATAGGTCCAAATTAAGTGTGAATATGCTAAGGTATGCATTTTAATACACTACATTTAGCCCCCACTTTAGTGCCCATATGACACTACATGCATATGGAAGCTAAAGTACTTCAATAAGTAACTTTATAAAAGGATACTCATATGGATTCATTAGGGAGAATGAATCCCCCATTGTAGTTACCTACAAAGCCACAATCTCAGGACCCACATTCTACATCATAGATTTGTTAGAAGTTCAATTATAATCCTCTTATCTACCTTTCTTATAAAATTACATTTGAGGGTAGATGTATGCCCCCCTTGATTTTTCTTGCTTTATAGAGGTGGAATCAAGGTAGAAAATCCACCACATCAAACTGGACAAGTCCATCATAGGGAGTTTCCAATAACCATGCCACTTGATGATAGACATTTGATGAGAATGGAAATGGAAGCATGACTCCAATGCAAGAAACGACATCAAAAATGGAGTTCGCTAGCTTGAAATATGTGAATTTTATTAAAGAAATACCTTTTCGTTTTAACAAAAAAAACCTAAAAGTGCATGTATAAAAGATAAAAGAGAGATTAAATCACATCCTTTTACCTTTTGTAGAGTAAGCGAAGAGTAGTGTGACACACCATGTCGTGCAGACATCCATCCACCCATCTATGGATCGAGATTCTACGGGAGGCAGTTGCACGGAGTGAGCTACAACACACTGTGAGTCGATTTTTCCTTCTCTGTACTTTGATTTAATGAATTTTTAATGTTTTTATGAAATTTTTAAGTAAAATTATAAGGTAGGGAAGGTTTTTCTTTCAGTTTTTTAGATTGTCACAAAGTGTCCCACTTTGTCGCAAAGTGTCCAAGTTAATGAATAAAGTGTCTAGAACTCTTAATTAAGATGTCCTAGAGCAACTTTAGCACTGTTTTTTATTGTTAAAGCATAATTTTAAGATTTTAAGATGTTTTTAGCTGACATTTTTTTTTTGTTCTTATAGTAGGTTGCACCCTAGTCATGCCAACACCTGGGCAGCTCAATGTTTACATGACTTCAAGAGCTTGTCAATAAGCTACCTAAGGAGGAAGTGCAAATCCTCCAAGAGATGGGTCTTTACTGGGCCTATCTCGCATTGTCCATGTGATACCATGATGCCATGTTGATTGTACTAGCAAAGAGATGGGACACAGAGACATACACCTTCCACCTGCCAACAAGGGAGATGAAATTCATGTTGGAGGATGTGCGCGACATACTACGGGTTCCCATTTGAAGAGAGAGGGTATTTCTAACATAGGCCAAGATTTTTGAGGAGATGCAGGTAGACACAGAGTATTGCCTAGGAAAACCAATTTTCCACAGGATCGTCGGAATGTGCATCAAGCTTTCTTGGCTGCTACATGTGCACTCACCACTAGTGAGACACATCATGATTTTTATAATAGTTCTAGCACTAGTCCCCGATGGTTGTGGAGGAAATTAGGAGGGGGGGTTAGAAAACATGATTAGAGACATGAAGCACAACTGGGTGGTCTACACCTGGGGCTGGAGCATACTAGCACTTTTATACTATGACTTGGGTTAATTCACCTATGGGGAAATGCATAGCATGCTACACTATACCCTACTACAGACATGTATCCTCGAGCATATCAACTCTACTGGGCCTGTAGGATTTTTGCTTGCCACAATTGTGGGATATCCATGGGTTTTCATATATCCTGTAAGATAGGCATGGTAGTGTGGTGATATGTTGTTCTAGAGGATGAGTTTTGACAGACTGAGTGAGGAGGATATTGTATAGAGACCCTACCTCACGGAGCTATTTTGGCCAGACATGAAAGGATGGTTGAGATGGATGCAAAGAGATAGGCTACTAGTAGGACAATGTGATCACGTAGTGAGACATTTCTACTATGATCACATCATGAGGTAGTTTGGACAGGTGCGAAGGCTACCACAGGTATGAGATTCATACAGAGGGTTAGTAAGGAGCGTTGATAGACCTAGAGATCTTAAATGACTGATAGTAGATGATGTCATACCAAGCAATGTAAAGGAGGAGGATACCAACATGCCCCTAGCCTTTGAAACAGATTATGTCAGCATGACATAGGAGTATGATAAGGGGACAAAGGATCAGTAGAGCTAGCTTATGAGTGAGGATAGTGACAGATGCGAGGCTAGTCCTCCTAGCCACGAGTGGATAGATACAATTCCCACTTGAGTTATGAGATCACAGTTTGCACGTGCTAGTGTCTGAGAGCATGGGTAAAGTAGTAGGGCATTTGACATTCCTACAGATCATGCTACAAAACCAAGTGATGATGATTATTTTTATTATACTTTATGTTTTTATAGATATCATGCTCATATATGGATATATTATGATGATAGATACTGATTATTCTTATGATTTTGATCTTGCAAGGCTTGTGATAGAGTCTGAACATCTATTCCACCATGTAGCTACAGAAATAGTGCCACCCCTTCCTACAGATGAGGCTATAGCCATAGAGTTCATGCCCCCACCATTCATAGCAAAATGCATGGACATGATTGAACCTTATGTGAGGCTCAGGGGAGAATATGTTAGTGTATCATGGCACATTGAGCACACTGAGGGTCAAGTATCAGCACTGGAAGTGGATTTAGATGAGGCCCAAGTAGCTCAGAGATCTGATAAAGAGGTTGTCTTATAGTCAGAAGTCGAGTGGCTTTGGAGAGAAATTGTGAGGAATGAGGCTAATAGAGACCGTGTCAAGCGAGAGTGAGTAGAGGCACTGATACACGGGGATGATCTACATGGTTCACTACGAACTATGTAATAGATGGCTATCATGAGCAGATCTAGGTCACACACCAACGCCTTTCGATAGGCACTAACACTACATCAAGATGAATTTAGCAGCCATAGGCCAGAGTGACATTGTACTATTGATGAGATGTATTAAATATTTTTGGCATCTATATATGAGCATGCATGGATTTATTGTTTATGTGTTAGATGGCTATATGATTTATTAAATAATCTATATTAGACTATTCAACAAGTGTCTCCATGATCTAACATGTCTTTTTCTTTTAAAATTTCTTATATGATGCAATATGATATGATAAATTAAATGCACTTATGATTTAACAATAAGGATTTTATATAGCACAACATATGCCATAGGGGTCTGAATAGCATGATAATCAAAGTAAGAATCCAAATCCACAATGCACCCATTACCCTAGAATTCAAGACACAAATAACCATGTGTTAGGAACGAAACAATCATGAGAGATAATGGCATACTATCCATTAACTCTAAAAACGCTGCTTTAACACTCACACTATTCAAAGAAGGGTAGGAAAAATACCGATGCAAATGTGTGGCATTAATAGGTTCGCAAAGAGGTGTACCATCCATATCAGATATTATGTATGCTCTGAACCCATAGCTTTCTTGAACTATATAGGGTCCTAACTAGTTAGGGCTAAACTTTCCTTTGTCTGTGAAGTTGGTGTTGACATTTCATTGATTTTTTGTATAGCACCAAATCACCCTTATTAAATGACTGAGGGATGACATGATCATTGTAACTTTGTTGCATTTTCTTCTGATAAGCTTGAAAATGTTCGAGGGAATTGATTCACTTTTCATTGAGCATTTCAAGTTGGTGTAATCTTTGTTCCCTATAAGTATTATCATTAATCATCCCTTGAAGAGTGATCCTTAAAGAGGGTTATAAGGAGTGTTTCTTGTTTATGTTCTAATACTAGTATGATAATCCCATAATGTGTATGTTAATTGCGTATGTCAATCTTTATTATGTTTGTTTACTATTTTTTTAAGATTTGTTCTAAAGTTTTATTAGTTGATTTGGCTTTTCCATTAGATTGCAGGTAGTAAGGTGTTGAGAATCGATGTTGTATATTAAATGTGTCTAAAAGCTTCTTCACATCATTATTCTTAAATGGTGTTCCATTGTCTGAAACTAACGTGGAAGAAAGTCCAAAGCGAGCAATAATGTGGTCCAATATGAAATGACAAATTACATCAGCTATTGTTGATCACAAAGGCATAACTTCTACCCATTTCATTAAATAATCTGTTCTTGTGATTATAAACATATGTTGTGAATGAGGGTGGAGATCTTTTTCCAATAATATCCAAGCCCCACACCGAGAATGGCCAAATAGGAGTTTGTGCGCGAAGCTCAGAGGCAGGAGCATGAATTAAGTTTTGATGCTCTTGACACTTGTGACATTTCTTAATGTATTCAAAGCAATCACGTTCTATATTCTTCCAATAATATTCTATGCAGATTAGCTTTTGAACTAATGATCTTCCTCTAAAATACTCCCCACAAGCACCTGCATGAGCTTGTTCGAGTGCTATAGGGATTTTAGTTTGTTTAAGACATCTAAGCAAGAGTCCATCAAAGGATCTCTTGTATAATATGTCTTCTAGGATGATGTATCTAGAGGAAAATAATTAAATATTGTATCATACCATTCACTCGAGTTTTCACTTGTTGTTGCTAACACTTCATCTACTATATCGTCAATAAAAGGTTTGAGGATTGTATGCACAATGAAAGTGAAGTATTTTGAAGGATATTCAGGGTAAATAAGAGAAGTTTCACTTGCTATTTCATTTGCATGATGATTATCTTTTCAAGGGATGTTATCAATGGTAATTGATTCAAACTTCTCTAACAATTTCATTGTGAGATCCTTTTATTTTCACAATTTATCATGTTTCATTTGATATGTTCCATTTATTTGTTTTATGACTAATTGTGAATCACAAAATATCTTAATGTTTTTAGTGCCCATAACTAGAGGGACACGTGAACCGGTGATTAACTCTTCATATTCAACAATGTTATTCATACATAGGAAATTTCGTCTATATGATAAGGAAATAGGCTTTGGTGTAGGAGGTTTTTTTATGACTCCTATGTCGAAGCCAGTTCTACACTTAGATCCATAAAAATATAATTCCCATGTATCATCATCGATTGTGAACATGTTATCATCAGGGAAAGAATCATTACCAGGTATCACGAAAGGGAAAGGAGCATTAACCAACTGGTTGATCAGGGTTTGGCCCTTAATTGATTTTTGTAAAAAAAAATTAAGGTCAAACTTAGTCAACAACATTACCCACTTAGCTAAGCATCCAAATAAATCTATTTTAGTGAACAAGTGTTTTAGAGGATTGAAATTTGTCATGACTTGTATTTCATCATTCAATAAGTAATGTTGCAACTTACTGGTAGAAAATACAAGAGCCAAATATTGTTTTTCTATTGTTGTGTATCGTTTCTCATAATCAATCAATGTTAAACTAATGTAATAAAGATGATGTTCTTTGCCTTTGTCATCTTTTTGAGCCAACAATGCTGCAAGAGCATGGGTTGAAGCCGATGTGTAAAGAATGAATGGTTTTTTTTGTATAGCGGGTTGTAAAACAAGTGGAGTAACAATATAATCTTTCAAACTCTCAAAATCCTATTTACAATCCTCATTCCATTCAAAGTGTATTCCTTTCTTAAGAAGGTGTGTAAATGGTAATGTTTAATCTGCTAAGGACACTACAAATCATCGAATGGATTGAATTCTTCCTTGTAATGTGTGCAATTGACAGATATTTCAAGGAGGTGGAATCTTAATTATAGCATCAGTTTTCTATGCATCCACCTTGATGCCTCTATGAGATATGATAAAACCTAGAATTTTTCCACTATCTACACCAAAGACACACTTTTTCGGATTCAATCTCATGTTGTATTTTTGAAGTCACTCAAAAAAAAATTGAAGAAAATTCACATTATCTTTTTGTGTCAAAGATTTACCGAGAATATCATCAACATAATCTTCAAAGATCTATATATAATCATGAAATATTAATGTCATAGCTAGTTGGTATGTTGTGCCTGGATTTTTCAATTCAAAAGGCATCATAATCCAACAAAATATTTCGCAAACAGTTGTAAATGTTGTTTTGTACTGATCTTGAGGGTTCATGAAGATTTGATTGTATCCCAAAAATCCATCCATGAATGACAACAAAGCATGTACCGTAGTCGAGTCGACTATCATGTCACTATTAGGAAGAGGAAAGTCATTTTTTTAAAGATGTTTTATTCAAATCACGAAAGTCCATACACATCCTAATATAATTTCTAGGTTTTATGACTATGAAAAATTCTTGAGATCCAAGGAGAATAATCTACAGGTCGTATGAAACTAGCATCAAGGAGTTTTTCAATTTTGTCCTTAACCAACAATGTTATTTTAGGGTGCATCTTTTGAATCTTCTGTCAAACAAGCTTAGCATTTTCAGCTAAGACTATGTTGTGTGTGACAATCTTAGGGTCAATTCCTAGCATATCTAAATAAGTCCAATCAAAGAGTTCAAAAAATTCATGAAGTAAGGTTGTTGTATCTTCTTGTTCGTCATCATCAAGGCATTTTCTTATCTTAATGAATTTTTCTTTATCATTAATGTCCATTGTTATATCTACTGTATCCCCCAAAGGAAGAGCATTTGATCTTGGAAATTTAGAGTTGTACTCTTCATTGTTCATTCTTATCTCACTACTCTCATTTCCTTCATCATATTATTTGGTGTATATCATAGCACATGTGACCTTTTACTTATGGTGAGGGGTGGATGGTTTATCATAATTTCCAAGCATTTATTTCAAGGCCTCATCATTTTCACAGTATTCCCATTATGGGGGTGATTCCATATCAAGCAATTCAGGATGTTTCAAACTGACACTAATTTTTGGTTTGCATGTAATGGTGTTGATGTTTAAAGTAAGGTCTTTTCTTTGTTTGTGTTATCTTAGAAGGACAATATCCTAAACCAGTTTTTATCTCTTGTGTGTTAGGTTCTATAGGGACACGAATTCCTTGTTCTTTCTTTCCACATCCTTTTCCATTGTATCATAATTATTTTAGAGGAATTTCATAACCTTTCCCATAAATTTTTTCCATTTCTTTTGCTTTTGGTGGTTGTTGATAGTCTATATCATTGAAATTTATTGTATGGATGGTATCTTGTTCAAGACTAGATGCTTGTGAGTTGTCTCCCAAATTTTGTGTTGAGATGACCATTGGTTGCTTCTTTTTTTCATCCTCTTTTCTTGTGATTACATAATCTTCCATAAATGACGGTGTGAACTCCAAGGAACCCCAATCATCATCTGTTAGTTTTGACACTATTTCCATCACTTGTGTTTCCTTGTGATAGGCTCTATTCTCGATGTTGGAATTGATGTTTTCAGAGGACTGGTAGTTTTTTTTTCAACTTGCGAGCAACTTTCAAGCTCAGGATCCATTTCAATTTGGTATATCTTATTCTAATAGACATATTTCATGATTTGATGAAGAGTCTAAGGTACCGCATGCATCTCATGAATCCATGGTCGTCCTCAAATAATATTAAATTTGATGAGGCATAGCATGGATAGAAGTTTGTAAGGTAACATTTCAAACTAAAATGGGCAAGGTAATTACACCGAGTAGTTTCTTTCCTATATTGTCAAATCCTCGAGTCGATAGGGAATCAAGTTTTATTTGTGAGGTGTCTACTCCCAATTTAAATAATTTTTTTACACTGAATACGTTTAGAGTTGAACCATTATCAACAAGGGTTCTCTTTATTCCCATAGTATGGTATCTAGATATAATCATGAATGCATCATATCTCTTTCGCATTTTTAAGGGAGGGAGCTCATATTGGTGAAAGGTAATGTCTACATTAATTGTATTCATTCCTTTTATGAGAGTTGCCACATCATTTGCATTTGTATTAGGACAAACCAAAACTTGTTGTAAGGTTGTTTGAAGCATGGTGTGGTAACTAGGTGAAGCTTGAATAAGATCCCATAAGTAAATCTTAGCAGGAGTATTCTTAATTTGTTCAAAAATATTATACTCCTTTCCACTTTGTGATGGTAAATGAGGAGTGTTAGGAAATATAGGATTTGGTAATGGTAATCAAACAAGATTAGGTTTAGGTTTCCTATTATTCCTTGTGTTGTATGTATGAGGAATAGTGTTGTAATTCGGTTGTTGTGATACATTATCTTTAGGAGCATTAAGATAAGGATGGGTTGATTTAAAGGTTAGGGTTTGTTGGAAGATGGATAAAGAATAAGATAAGTTTGAATAAAATTTACTTCATTTGGCTTAGACATATTTGAACAAGCTTTAGTGGATGAACTATGTGAGAGGAAGTCATCAAGGGCTTCATCTAACATGTCAAATTCATCATGACTAAAGGGGTTGTTTTTGTTAATATGTTGAGATTGGATAGTGTTTACTTCACTTTGGTTAGGTTTGTTTGGACAAGCCTTAGTGGATGAACCTTGTGAAATGAACTCTCTAAGGGCCTCATCTAACATATCAAGGTCATCACGACTAAAAGACTTGAGGTTCAAGCTAACTTTGAAAAAGGGTGTTATCATGCTTAAGTAACCATACATCTATGTGTATTTAAGTTTAACGTTTTGGGGTTTTATGTCCTGGTTTTCTAATGAAAAAGATATGTCTATCAAGCAATTGTAAACATAAACTATGAAAATACATATAACTATAAATTGGAAAAATGAAACAACAAACTAAGTACAACAAACAGAGGCACATAAATTTACTATTTGACTCTAGAAACTATAATCTTAAATAACACAAGGACTAAGAAGACATGAAGGGCATATTGCTCCTCCTGATTAAATTCAAGGATTCCAAACATTGGAACAGACAACACAAAACTCAAACAGGATTCTGGACTAAAAACCTTGAGAGGAACTAAGATGCCAGTAAGGGTGTTTTAGTCCCAGTAAAGGTTTTTTCCAAAAAAATAGCAAGATCTGAGTTGAGAACAACTTTCCCAAGTTGCTTACGTAGGGACCTGATGTTTGCAAATATAAAATGATGCAAATGGATGCAAAGAAAAGAAATGACTAGCAAGCAATGGAATGCAAGATTTAAAATGCAGTTTTTCAATTTTAAATGCAAGAACAATGTTTCTAAATGCAATTAACAAAATGAAATATTGCACTTTTCAGTTTCTCAATGACATGTAATGATGCAAGAAAGGAAAAATGCAACCTATATGCACTTTCACTAATGCAAAAATCAGAAACCCTAAATGAAATTTCACTAATGCAAGAAACCCTAGATGCAAAGTACAATGAATGCATTCTAGATCTAGGACTCTAAAGGACTCCAAATCAAAAAAGGAAGAATGCTCAAATAAAGTCAGGTTCACCAAAATGAAATGAAAATAAAATGGGAGGATGAAAGGGCATAACTTTTCCTCCAATTCTATCTATTTCATTCAAATATGTCCTAAGAACCCTAATAGCATTGACTATCAACCCTTCAAGGTGAGTCAATGCACAATTAGGAGGACTTAGGAGGGGGTGTTCTTTCAGATTTAAGGTGTTCACCACCAAGAAAATGCTCGAAAAAGATAATGTTTGAAAACATTCTATGATATATAAAAAAAATAAAAATGAGCTACATGAAGCTTATAAATACTGAAAAATGAACAACTCCAAGTTAGGTACCTATGTGTACCTCAGGAACCTGGAGATGTAAATAGGATTCTAGAAATTCAAACAAACTGCCAAAATATGCCTTGGAGGACTAAGACACCAAAGATGGTATTTTAGTCCTGCTACTATTTTTCAAGGAAAACATAGAATCTTTGGATGAGGGAACAAAATCCCAAAGAATCTCTAAAAGAATCCACTTAGAGGACTAAGACAACCTTTCTGCCATCTTAATCCTGATCTAAATTTCTGAAATTTCTAAATGTGATCTTGAAACCTAAGATATGAACTTCCTTCTTCACCAAGCTTTTGGATTTAAACCTGCAAAAATTCCTACAAAACAAAGGAATTTGGGTTGATTGTTTATGGGGGTTTTCCTTGGTCAAACCCCTTGTTTGGTAATTAAACCTTCATGAAAAATCATAAATCTAAAAATGGAAATGTGTGTGTGCCCTAATCTTAAATGTGTCTAAGATTATACCAGCTATGAAGAAAACCTATTCAAATATGTTAGAATAAGATCCATAAGATGAAAATGGAAATGACCTATAAAGGAGATCTCTAATCACCCTAGCAAGTCATAAACATGAAGTATACCTTCCTTAGGTAGAAAATAGAGAAATTGTGGAAGATGGAATCAATCAAGAAACAAGTCCTTAGACTTGGATAAATGGCTAGTTGCATCTCCAACCTAGAATCTATCATGATCCACAATAGGCATCCATTACTAATCTTTTCCAATGCTAGATCTTGAGTTGGGAAGACTTGAAAAACCTACAAAAACACAATAGAAGGCTGCTCCAAAACCCTGAAACTACCTTCAAGTTTCTTCCTACTCACCTACTTTCTTGATTATCTTCTCACTTACTTAGGCAAAAAATGAGGTGGGAATCTTAATTTTATAGGAATTCCTACCTAATACCCCAAAAATTGTATCTCAAAGGCTAACAAGAGGTCAAATTAATTCAAATATTTTCATTTCCTCCTTTTAATTCCTGAAAAAAAATCCCCCGGGACTAAGATGCCCTAGGTGGCATCTTGGTTCCACTCGGTGGGACTAAGACACCATTAATGGCATCTTGGTCCCACAAGGCTTAAATTGTCAGTTCAAAAGGTGGGTTGCCAAGATTGATGTTTTTTTAAGGGTTTGGTTCTACTTTAAGGTAAAAATATGCCTTAGAACGTACAAAAAGGGGTCTTAGGGGCCAATAATAAGTGATCTAAAGGGTGTTAATGCAAAGGATGCTAAAATAGGTCCAAATTAAGTGTGAAAATGCCAAGGTATGAATTTTACTACACTACAAATTTGTTTGTTAAATAACACTACCTGGTGAGGGCCTAATCTTGACTCTCGAACTCATTACAGTATCGGCCCACAGAATGATAGTACACTTGTTCAAAACTATAGGTATAGGTGTCGAGTCAAGGCTTGATCCTGAATTTCAACAAAGTTTAGTTTTATGCTTAGAAGTATCAGGTTCTTGGTTCCACCTCAAACCCAAAACCTGAAGATGCTCAATTAACTTGTTGAATGAGAATTTATCTTGAATGAAAGGTGGTATAATATGAATGCTTGTGTTAAATTGATCTTCACATGTCTTTTCCTTGCTTGATAATTTTTAGTATTGTAGGGTAATTAACCAATGTTAGATTCAGAGGAGGAAGTGCCCACTGAAGGAACATCAAAGGGAACAAAGGCCAAGAGGTTAAAACCAAAACAAGTTCATGTGATAATGAAGTATAAGTTCCAAGGAACCCCATTAACATCTAAGTTCGGGTTTGAGGTTATGAATATCATTGATACACTAGTAGGGAACATTGACCTGGACTAGTTTTGTGAAGATACCTTTTCAAAGGATGCCACCCTAAGGGAAAAGAGGATTGTAGATTTTTGGTTTAGCTCATGTGGATAGTTTTCCTGTGGTTGTGTAATGTTCCGAGTTCATATTAATTGTTGCAAAAACATACAATCCTACTCAAAGGAAATGCATTGATTCACATGGGAATGTAATAAATGATTTAACCCCAACCATGATCAAACTAGTTTTTGATCCTCCTCCTTATCCCATTCTCAAGATTATGATTGAAGCGGATGCACTTAAACTATAGGCAAAGGATGTAGAGGGAAACGAAAAGGTAATTAACAAAAGATGGATGAAGAGAGAGAAGAATTCACTAAAGAAGTTGCCAACTAACCCATAGAGGTCTAACTTTTTTAAGGATATAGGGGACATGATCACCTTACTGGCCAAAGTATTTGGAAAGGAAAAATCTCATGTCTTTGAACACAAGATGTTTCCTTTAATCTAACTGATTCTAGAAGGAAATAAATTTCTTGATTGTGGGTAGATTTTTTCATATAACATTCATGACCAATTACAGAAAGTGACAAAAACCAAGACATTCTATATGTATTCATATGTTATATATTGTGTTGCAAGGATGGGATGGTTTCTGAGATTGAATACTGAGGGGTCAATGGATGATGTCCCAGATCAAAAGAAGGTTTGGGAGTATTATAGCCAACTGGAGCTTAAGGAGGTAGAGAAACACTTTAAAAGAGTCAATGATGCATTTTTATATGTTATTATCAATCAACTCACTGGTGAAATTGGTTTTAGATTATCATGAGATGCTATGGAATTCATCCAAGAGTAGGGTTATCGGTTTATCTAATACCCCCAGTCCACCTATTTCAGATTATTTAGTTATGATGGTCATCCTTTCAAATTGCCAAGGTGTTATGGGGATACATGGGTATTAATGGAGTTTTCTCAACAAGCCACCAAGGTAAATGCCATATTTTTCACACAACATAAGACTGTTTTTCATTCTTTTCCAATGAAATTAGGGTTTTATTCTTGTTCCTCTTCAATAATGGCTAAAATAGCAACAAAAGAATTTTAGTCCATGAATTTCCAACAACATACTTCCAGTAATTTTTTTTATCCAAAGCGGAAGATGTATGGGTCGTATGCTTCATAATTTCCTCATCATCAACCACTTCTTGAGGACTTTTGTGCCAACCTTCAAGATCAATTTGAAGTGAGAAAAATGGGGTAGGAAAGATTAACAATTCCCTAGATGAAAGATTTTGAAGTTGAAATGGATATACCAAAGGGCACTATTGATGATGGAATCACACTTGATACCTGATATGAAATGGATAAAGTAGCCACTAAGGATTTGGAGCCCAATAATTAGGCAGAAAAGGAGGAAACCAATATCCGTAAAGTATCACGAGTAGTGGTAGATAGAAGTGTGAGATGGATTGAGCTTCAATTAAAGAAACCAAGGGTTAAGGACTCAAGGAATAGGGATTCTAGTAGTGAACCTACTTCCTCTATCAAGACAAGGCAATATAAAAGATTGAAGAAAGTTGTTGCAGTGACAGAAGCAACCACGGAAGAGCCTACTCCAACAAAAGAATAAATTTCATTAAAATAGGTCAATGAAGCTCTGAAAAGAGCTAAAGTTACTTATGAAGAAGTTGTTTCTAGAGTTGTTTCAGGTCTTGAAATTGTACCCTTAGCTACTATGTGTCCTGGAGAACAAGCTTATGAAGAGGGACCTTCTATTATCCCTATACAAACTAGGGATACTACTACTATGCCATCAACATTAGGAACAATAGTTGTTGAGGAGGAGACACCCCCTCTGATCAATATAATAGATTCACCTATCTCCTCAGACACTAAGAAAACCCCTTCTCAAGAAGGAGAAAGACCCGAATGGGAAGAATATTTGAAGAAGATTGAGGAAGAGCTAGGAGAAGAAGAGACTAGATTTGAGCCTGGAAGTCTATGGGGTCAGGCTGAAATGAATGATATTTTGACTGAGGATGAGCAGAAAGAGATAATGGAAAGTTCTCAAAGACTAGCTACTAAATAGTCGGCTCAAGAAGAAGAGAAAAGAAATAAAACTGAAGAGATGGCTTAGGAAAAGAAATTTGTTGAGGCACAAAGGAAGGTTGAAGAAGAAGCCATTGCAAGAGATTTAGAATAAAAAGAGAAAACTGAACAAGATAAAGTTGTAGGGGAAGAAATTTTTGAAAAGGATTTGGAATAGAGGTTGAAAGATGAAGAGGAGGCTGCATGAAAGGAGGAAGAGATGAAAAAGATAGAAGAGATTAGAGCTCAAAATAAGAAAATAGAGAAAGAAAGGTTGCAGAAGGAATAAGAGAAGCAACAAAAGACTTCCTCTGAGCAGATTGTGGAGGTAATTTCTTCTACACCTCTATCATTAACACCTCTTGATACTCAACAGGTAACCATTCAGCCAATTTCTCCCACTTGGCTCAAGCTAAATCGAGAAAAGAAACAAGTGCAAGTTCAACCAGTGGCATGGGATGAAATGGTCACGGAAATAGAAAAGGTGAAACTATGGAAGAAGCCTCGTGTTGTGCATTCCACAAAGTTGAATAATGAGGGAGATTCAATGGAACAAATTTCTACACCTATTGCTAACAAGGATGATAGAGAATTGCAGGCTTAAGATTATCAGATAAGCATTGTCAATCTAGGAAAACATATAAGAAATCAATAGATAAATCTGATTGATATTATTGCTACCACCACCAAATCAAGGTTAATAAAGGATAAGCAAGCTAAAGATGAGATTAAGGGTCAAGTTTGAAAGATGAAGATTTTTTTTAAAGAGTTAATTACATCCACTCCAGAGTAGCTGACACCATTAAAGATCCCTATTTTAATGAGTTGCAAGGAGGTGGATGGGCTCAATGAGATAAAAAAGAAGGTTGCTTGGTTTTAAAATTGGTTTAGTGTTTTTAGGTCTAACATGGATAAGCATCTAGAAGATGGTTTTAAACACTATCATGTAGGCCTTGCCTTGGTCAAAACTATAGATGAATTTATATGGAAATGGTGGAAAGAGGAAGAAACTCTCAGGCAATACTTGGGAAAATTGAAGGCGGTAGTTAAAAGTTCTAGTGAAGAATTAATTCAATCATAGATTTTGGGTGATGAGAGTCCTAAGTATGTTTGAAAGGCTATTAATGTGTTAGTTTTTAAAACCCAAAATCTCATTGAACTAAAGAATAGCTATGCTCAAAATAACTCATGAGATATGGCAACATGTTGGCATATTTGAGGATATTGTTGCGAAACTCATGGATAAGGCTTTACCTCTGGATCAAAGACTCGAATCATTGGGAGAAAAAAAATATGCTTGGGAGGTGCAACTCGATAAAATAATAAAAGAAGGAGACACTGCTGAGTCAACACTCATGGATAGGTTACTAGACATCAGGTGTGACATGTGATGGGAAAACAAAAGCATTGGCCAACTAAGGGAAATTGTTGCTACAATGAAAAATAAGTTTGAAGAGTCAAAGTTTAAAGATGATTAGGTTGACAGACTTGATGATCATGTTTTGAGGTAGATATTCTTGAATTATGATGAGTATCATGAGATTTTTCATGAAGATGACAAGTAAAGGAAACTATTTCATGCACCTTTTTCGATGGTATCACTTCCATGTCAAATTTTGAGTAGATGAACAACTCCAGATCCATTTTGATGAGAGAGAGATTAGGTATGATGATCAATAGTAGGAAAATCTTAAACTCCCAGTTATATTTTGGATTGAATTGGCATAAGGTGTACCTTTCTTAGCTCTTATAGTTCCAGCAAAGAGAAGACTCAGACTTAACTAGGCGTCCCTATAATTGTGGATCTAGGCCCAAATTTGTGGATCTTATTTTTGATAGGAAAGATTGATGTCAATTTTTTCTATAATGTAGAATTTTCTCTTGATTCTAAAGGTTGGCTAATTGAAGTCATATTGGATACCTAGAGACTAGAGATAGTTTTCAGATTTATAGCTTTTATGCAAGATACTCAAACACTTTTATAGTTTTAATGCAAGCAGTTTTATTTCAAAAGTTTGCTAGTTTAACGATGATGTTGATAAACAATGGTTATTCATATGCTAGTGAATTTTGTTCTGCATAAATGTTTCTTAGTTGATGAAAATCAATAGAAGACTCTAAATGTGAAAACCATTTTATTACATTATATGTGGATAATATTTCTTGATATTTGTTAATCTGTTAATTTTGGTAATGAGCTTATTGGATTTTGTTATTGAAAAGTTCTAAAAAAAATGATGATGAATGGTTTTATGCTTTAAATCTACACTATGAATGTATGCAATGGTATGGATTTTTTCATAGATTATATTGTTCTATAATTTTAGTGAATTAGGAAAAGTGTTCATTATAAGAATTGCATGTCTAAATTGAAAGAAATTTGTGTTGATTCTTTGTTGTCTTAAGCCTTGATCTATCTTTTTTTCTATTTATTTAAACCCCCAAATGTTAAATTACTTTTCACTACCTACTTTGTACTTGTTTACAAGCAAGCCCCTTGAATATTATGGTTGCATGGACCACTGAATGATAACAACACAGTTGAGAACCAACTAGAGAGACCTTAGAAGATAGGTGGTTTTAGATCATTTGTCTTTTTTAGGAGAACTAGAGTAGAAATATTATGTCTAATGTTGATGTGTTACTTTTGAAAATCAATAGAACTGGCGCTAGAAGGAGGGCCCAGAGGAATAAACTAGAGTGAATTGGGTCCTTTTCATCGAACAGGTTTTAAAGAGTTCTGAGATCTACTATGAATCTAGGCCCATTACTTGATCTCTGATTTCCTACTAGACCCAAAACTCATAGGACTCTAACACCACCACCCACTCCACCTAGATTTCCACCAATACCACAACTGGCACAACCAAACCCACTACCACCCATGACATTCATTGCAAATAATCCTTCACCATTGGGAACTATTCTTGGTGGCATACATGAAATTCCTAAGAACCCAGATAAATTTTGTTCTAGATTTACCCATGGAGAGTCACGAAGTGTTGAAGGGAACATCCAAGAATTCAAAGATGCCTGCACTCATGCTAAAATAGCTCATCATCACATTGCATGTAGACTATTTCCCTATTCACTAGGAGATATGGCCTACAATTGGTAATTGAACTTGCCTAGCGGATCCATCCTGAGTTGGAAAAATTTACAAGATGTGTTTATTAACCAATTCTAGGTTTATGTTGACCCTACAATCCTATACCATCAATTTTCCACAATTAGGAAGGAACCACATGAACCATTGCCTCTATTTAATACATGATTCCAAAGGATGTATAGACGGTTACAAGAACCATACTTGGCGGCTAAGAATATCGCCATCTAGGCATACCTAAAGGCCATAGACCCACTGATCGGCTTATTTATGGAGAGAACCTACATTACGCCAGATATCGACTCCTTATCTAAGGTGTCTCACTTGGCCATCAAATTGTAGTAGTAGATAAGCTCACAATTAGGTGGTTTACGAGGGGCCTTCCCTCCCCTAGGATATCCTTCGATGACTAATTCAACCCCTCTATTTAATGTAATCCATGGGATGTCCCACTCTTCCTATGGACCTTTGGTTGAGTTACAACCTCCACTCGTTCAATGATGGGTCAATGGTGGGACTTTAGATTCCTCCCAGCAAACTCAGAATCCTCATAATCATGTTGTAGGATCTAACCCCATGACCCACCCATCAGCTGTAACAACTACATAAAATGAGTCTACTGCTCATTTGACAACAAAGTTAGAAACTGAAGAAAAAATTGTCCAAAGTGACTAATGAGATGGCACAATTCAAGCTTAACCCCCCTCAAAACCAAAATAAAAATTAGAATTACCAAAATCAGGGAGGTTATTCCAACCAAAATAATTACTCCAACCAGAGTACCAACCAGAATTAAAGGAATTTTCAGAATCAAAACTTCCCTAACCAAAACTATCAGAACTAGAATAGGAGATACAACCAGAGACCTAATAACAATAGGTAGTAGAATATTGGACCAAACAATGGGGGAGTTCCCCAAAACTATCAAGCCAATGAAGATAAACCATACACTGCAAACATTGCAAATCTGAACTTAATGACTAACTAGTGCATGTTGCATGACACTACCACACATTCTGAAATTCACTATCCAAAGATGGAAAAAGTGGTTAAGATTGCACAAGTTGATTCCCAACCACTATAGGGTAGTCCCAACAAAGGTGGTGGATCTACGGATATAGCCATGGATTTTGAGACCTATGACGAAGGATCTCCCTTCCATAGGCAAGAGGAAAACGAGCCAGAAATGGATGCATATGACGCTCAGGCTTTCCAAACCAAGGGAGGCCATTTTTTGAGAAATCAGAACAAGGGTTCATTTACCACATCTTCCCCTGCCAACACCATTGTTCCCCTTAACCAGAATGTTGACAATAATCTATCTCCACAAAAGGGACCACCTAAGTTTCTAAACAGAGGTAATTCTACATTCATTCCTAAATATCAGATGAATGATAATGTGGAATTCAATTTCATTTCAGAAATGTAGAAATAAAAGACCTTTATGTCATTCTTAAACATTTTGAAGTCGTGCCCCACCCAACACAATATTGTGTTGAAGGCCTTGGAAGAGGTGGATTAGTTGAAAGGAAAGACTAAGCTAACTCTAGCTAGTGACATGAATGTGGTCATGTACCAAGGTAAGATGGGGACACCCCCATTCTTTCTGAGTCTAATAATCTTCACGAAGAATTTACATAATTTCCTTTTGGATTTTGGAGCCTCAAGTAACATTATGTCTTTCTCAATTTGCAAGAATTTGGGTTAAGCCTAGGTCAAACTCATAAGAAATTAATATAGTTAGACAAAATTGAGGTTAATGTTGTAGGAGAACTAAAAAATGTACACGTGTAGATTGGATCAGACCCACGGATCTAGAACCATATGGAAATTTAGGTTGTTGATATCCCTGAAACATACATGCTGCTAAGCCGAGATTTGATGAAGTGTATTGGAGGTTATCTCTCCCTAGATTTCTCACACATGTGGCTACTATGGAAAGGGGTAGAAACTCAAATTAGGATCAAAAGAAAACCTCGTCTGAAATATATGATCATGGAGTATGACTTCCCTAATGAAGTACCCTATTTTAAAACTGAAATAGGAGTGTATAGGAAGGAAGAAACTATGACCATTTTGATGTTTAAGCCTGACTACTTGTCATATTTAGAGCACAGTGACCCCATGACCACTGTCAACCAGTATGTTTTAATCCATAAATTGCAACAAGATAAGTTGGTTTTGGGGGAGGATATTTATTTATGGAATCTATTACTCTCAAATTGGTGTAGGGTCAATTACCAAAATCATTTGGAGCTAACGTGTCAACCCTATTTAGAAATTTTGAACCATGTCTATCAGTTAATAGAAACCTCTAAACATAGTCCCAAAATGTCTTTGAACCAGTTTCCATTTGAGGCTAAAGATGTAATCATTCTGACAAGGACGAACAATTGCAAATATGAAGTATTAACCCTAGATGGTTAGTCTCGGATCCTACATTCTAGTTCATGAAACAAGGTTTAAGAAATTCAGAAGTTATCTATCACATCTACCCCTACTAGCCTTCCAATTCCTCAAGAGTTTCTAAAAAAAAAATCAATTGTGAAACTGTTGATCAAGATGAGATGCAAGAAATAGTTTTTGCACATGTTTTAAATTTTATTAAAATATTTGATGATCATCATTTACAACAATCTCCTAATTTGGATATCTTGAACTAGTCTGAGTTTCCACCTATTCCTCGTAAACAATCACCCATAGTTGACCTGGAGAAATAAATCCCAGCCCAAGATCAACTATGGATCCTCAAATTTTATGGTTCCAAGTCTAAAATAGGGATTGGAGCTAGAATAGAACTAATAAACCTAAAAAAGAAAATCTACTTTTCTTCTTACATTTTATAATTTGGTTGCACTAACAATGTCGTAGAGTATGAAGCACTTGCTAGAGGACTTATGTTTTCATAGTAGAAGAAATCTACAACTCTTACAGTCATGGGAGATTCTGAGGTAATTGTTAAGTAGGTTCACAGCCAATACACATGCCATAACAAGAGGTTCGCTACATAGAGGAACAACATGTGGAATTTGATAGAGGATTTCAATGCTTTTAGAATCAAATCGATTCTCAGAGAAGCCAACCAGATTGCAAATGCACTTGTCATTGCTGCTAGTACCTTTGAACCCATGCAGGATTCCAAGTTGAAAATATTCTCTGTAGAATTAGTCTCGACTCTAGCCATTCCTGAGAACATCCAGAACTTCTAGGTTTTTGATGATGATCAGCATATGCTTTCCTTCCTAGAAAGTTCAAATTCCTTTGAAGGGAAAATCATCAATGAATTTGATAGAGATTAGGAAGATTGGGATCCCCAAAATTGTGAAACAGAGGGAATAATCAATCTGAAAACCAATAGCATTCCCAAGGGAATGATAGCATTGGAAAGAATCTTTGATTCTGATCCTCGGGCTCATGAAATATTACCTACAGATAGTGATGGAGAGAAGTATGAATCATAAAATTTGGTAGATTTGAGCCCAGAGAAAAATATATTCATTGGAAAAACTTTCCCAAAGTGCATTCAAGATAGAATCTTGAAAGTACTAAAAGCGGATATTGCAACAATTGCTTGGGGGTATGAGGATCTGAAAATGTTTGATACTTCGATAATAATGCATACTATCCTTTAAACCTGAAGTAAAGGTGTTTCATCAAAATAATTTCCCACTCAATGCCTTGATTGAACCTTTGATTCTTAAAAAGGTGCAAAAGGTGCTCTTAGCAAGAATAATTTTTACAGTAAGCCATTCGACCTAGGTAGAAAATTTGGTCCCTGTTTGTAAAAATAGTGGGGAAATCAGATTATGTGTTGACTTTAGAAACCTCAATAAAGATTTAGAGAAAGATAACTACCCATTTCTTTCTCTAGATGAGGTGTTGTAGATAGTTAACACAATTGTAGATGATGTCATTACTAGATGGATATTCAGGATACAATAAAGTGCTGGTTAACTATGACGACAGAATGAAGACCGCCTTCACTACCAAGTGCGGGACATTTCCTACCTAAGGATGTCATTTGGTCTTATTAATATTGGAGCCACCTTCCAGTGCACGGTGGATTTTGCATTCAAGGATCTGGTAGGTAAATGTATTATCATTTACATGGATGATTTAACTCTATTTCCCAACAATAGAGAAGGCCATGTTTCAGATTTGTCAAAAGTCTTTGGAAAATGTATAAGTTATGGTGTATCCCTTAACTCAAATAAATGTGTGTTCAAGGTATCTAAAGGGAAATTATTGGGTCACATAGTTACAGAAAGAGGAATCTCAATTGACCTCAATAGAGTGGAGTCCATTTTGAAACCGACCATGCTTGGTAGAAAAAGGAGATGAGATCTTTCTTTGTAAAGATAAATTTTTTATGAAAGTTCATAACTGAGTTTGTAGGGATAGTCAAACCCCTCAATGAGATGATGAAGAAGGATGTAAAGATTGAATGGAGTAATGAGGCTAAGGTTGCCTTCTCAAAAATTAAACAGTCCATTTCAAAGGCACCGGTTCTACCCAGTCCCGATTATTTGATGCCTTTCTACATTTATTCCTTCGCATCTGATCATTCATGTGCTGCTATTTTGATGCAATGAAAGGGTGAAGGGGATGAAAGACTCATAGCTTTTATGAGTTCTCCATTCAAGAATTTTGAGATCAGATATCCATCCTTGGAGAAGTAGGCCTTCACACTGGTACAAGAAGTCAAGAAGTTTTGACACTGCATTTTTTATAGTCAGATCACTACCATAGTTCTCGACCCTTTAATGAAGTCCCTTCTAATGCAGAGTGAGTTGGGAGAAAGAAGGGGGAAATAGATAGAAATTTTGCAAGATTTTAACCTTGAAATTCACCCAAAGAAGTTGGTCCAAGGACAAGGCTTATCTAAGGCTATGTCTAATGTTGACACCAAGATTACTTGCCAAAAGTATATTGTGCAATCATTTAGAGGTGATCTTTGGTATGCAGATCTGATTTTCTTGTTGTTGAACAACAAATTTACTGATGAAATGAATACCACTCATAGAAGAGCATTGAGATTAAAGAGTTACCATTATATACTCAAAGGAGGGGCCTTGTATAGCAATAAATTTGAGGGTATCTATTTGTGTTTCCTAGATCAGCAGTAGGCAAAACATGTTATTGTTGAGTTTCATGGCAGACATGGTACTAGAGATGGCTCAGCTGATGCCATGGAACATAAAATTTTGAGATCGGGTTATTATTGGCTCCATGTGTTTTGGGATGCTCATCAACATGTTAGTACATGTCATATATGTCAAACTCTGACATCTAGAGAGCACAATCCGGTGATGCCCCTACAACCAGTATACGAGGTAAGACTATTTTCCCAATGGGCATTAGATTTTTTTAGGGTAATTAATACAAATTCTTCTACAAGTCGCAAGATTATTTTGATTGTAACAGATTATTACACACATTGGACTGAAGCTCAACCTTGTAAGAAAAGTATCATTGAAGTCGTTATCAAGTTACTTAATGAATATGTTGTTACTAGGTTTGGAGTATCGTTTTCCTTGGTATGTGATAATGGCCCTCACTTTTCTTTTGTAGCATTTATTCAATGGCCATATTGTTGATGGTGTTTTATGCACTTCACAACATAGGTAACACGTAGGTGTATTACCTCTCTTGAAAGAAAATCGTCCACAATCAAATTACAGAACACTATCCCAAGGTCTCTCGGGTGTCGAATGATGATGAGGCTAGGAATGAATCAATTGTTTGGTGTGATTTTTCTGGAATCACAAGGCGGTCTTACATGGTCAAAGTTGTAGGAGAATTGGGTCAATGAATGGAGTTTTGTGGATTTGGGATTACTGTACCTTGTTGTAGGTTCAGACAGCAGTCTTGGACTCCATTGCTTTGTCGAATTTGGCTTTACAATGTGCAACGAACCTTAACACAAGTTGTTCCTAAAAAAAAGAAAAAAACAAAAAGGGTTAGGAAGAAAGATGTTTCTCGGACCTGCAACTACCGATGAACAATGATCATGGAGGTTCCTGCTGTGGATAGTTTCCTTAGACATAATTTCACTTAATCAGAATTCTCACAATATCATGAAATCTGTGCTATCTTCTAGGGACTGCAGATATTCATCATTCATTCACCATGGAAACATGAATAAAGATAAATTTTAATGAGCAGAAATTAAATTAAAGTCTAGGCTGACTTTACAAAGTCATATACCATCAGTAAATGACCAAAAGTATGGACAGGGAAAACATACACATAGCAATAATCTTCAAAACTAGAGACACCATACTAATTCTACCAAAGTCAATCTAAGGATATTAGAACAACAGAGTAACTTAAAGCAAATTTCTAACTAAATGGAGAAGAACCATGAAACATGTGGAGAAAACCAGAATTACACTAGAAAATGATTGTATTTTCTATTATATTCTTAGTTGCATGTATTTACAACAACTCAACTCTCTAAAATGAGAGGAGGAGAGCCCTATTTATAGTTTTCAAAAAACAAAATGAGTGGCCAAGATTCGATTCAATTATGTGGCCAATATGCACTTTACATTAGGGTTTCACCTACCCCCAAACATATTACATTTATGAATAAATTCTTGTCATTTTCCCTATTTCATCTTCTAGTGATAGCACTGCAGCAATTTTGACCTTTAGCCACTTGCCCTTTGCTATAGCTATTCTTTGAGGAATTCTTCATCGATAACAGGGTTTCCTTCACGCTTCTTTAGTGCCGCATACTCTACAAAGTTTTGGATCAATGGTTGGAGCTTATCCATTTCCATGATGTCTGATCGCAACACTTGATAGCTCCATTCCTGGGAATTGCTGACAAGTTTCTTCTAGTCTTCTTTATATTTCGTTGTATTATCATTGAAAAGCTCTGACTGTGCAAAGCCACGGGTTGCAAAACTCATAAATTCCACTGTGACTTCAACTGACATCCCATCTTCCATGATTTTCAAGAAGTGGGACCTTATGTTTTTCGGATTGATCTCAACTGCGGGTGGCTCATACCTTGTCATCAACTTGATGTAATGAGAACATTTTTCTTGAGAATCCCTAGCCCATTTGATGTCTGCTGCTATCCGCTCAATGATCTACTCGAGCCTTTTCCTTCTATGGTTGAAATCTCACATCTAGACATCTGCTAACCAGTGGTCATCATCCTTGAAGGCCAAGTCCTTCTCCTAGACCTCACCTGGAAACGTGAGTATGGCCTCGATCTTTGGATACGTTGACTCATACTTCCTTGGGAACTCCTGACAAATCTTCCTTGTACCCTCAAGGGTCCTTTGCACTTCAAGGAACTTATTTTCCGTTCAGATAGCCAAATTGTTGCCCGTGTTTCCCATGTCTAAGACCTATTGGAACTAGTTTTTCGTAGTCTTGTCTAAGTTACTTCTCTTCTCTAACTTGTTAATTTTCTCTTGGGATAGTATTTGAGGCGAGGCGAATGACGTTGTGGGTTGCTCATCTGGGGACGACCACTACTAAATGTAGGCTGTTAGATCAGCCACCTACTCCTTTAATTCTTCCTTTGAGACCTTATCCTATTGGATAAGGTGCACCACTATGGCGACTAACTCTTGGAGGTGCTCAACCTTTTGTTCCCTCCTAGCCACTCCCAAGTCAATGGTGGAGACGTTGTAAGTTATACCTTGTTCTCCAATCATTGGTGTTGCTATCTGCACCACCCTTGATCCTGAAGCATCCATGGTTATCTTGGAACTGACCTTGGGTTTCTTCTCCTTCTTCTTGGTGCTTACCCATGCTCTGGCCATGATGGCTTCTAGCCTTGCCTTGGGATGCTTCAAGGTGGGAGTCTTCTGCTTTAGTTGCCTTTGTAGCCATTCGGGCACTTGGGGCTCCTCCCTAGGTGGTTTACTTTGACTCCCACTGTCCCCTATTTCAAGCTCAATGGTTCTGATGACAAGAGCCCTCCCTTTAGTCCCCACATCTTCTTTCTCCTCTTCAGAGTCTTGTTGGAGGGTTTCGTGTCCAGTGGGGGACTCAGTATGCAACTGCTCTTTGGGTGGGTCTTCTTTCTTAGCATCCCCTTCTTCTTCATTCTAATTGTATTCATGCTCTTCAGGATTCTCCCCTTGATCATCCTCATGGGGGAATACTTCCTTGTTGTGCTCTAGGGTCTCGTCTTGCTTCTCAGTAGGGGATTTGCTACCCTCTAACTCTTGAGCAGCAATCTCTTCTTCTCTTGTTAGCTAGTCTTGGGCTTCCCTATCCTCTATCTCCTTGAGTTGCTTTCCCCATTCTGCATTAAGCTTGGGATCATCTAATTCTTTTATAAATTCAATGTTTAGCTCTTCGCAGCTCTCACTGGAGGACTCATACACCACCTAGTTGATTTTGTGGCTTTCGAATAGTGGATGTTCATGATACTGAAATTCCTCTTCCTCTTGCCTCTTTGCAGCCTCAAGCTGCTATCGCTCGAGCTCGTCTGATATTTACATTGTAGCTTCCATCTTTGGTGGTTCAGTAGAGGGAAGGGGAATTGGAGCAGAGGCCATGGCCTAGGCTATTGCAGCCTGAAACATCGGATTAGTGAGCATTCCTGAGAGCTCGACGGGTAATTTTGCATGTATTTTACGAATGAATCTAGGAGACCAAGGACAAGCACCATAGCAGTGGGTGCAGAGGGGAGGGAAGGAGACATGGAAGAAGAGGAGATGGGTGAGGTCATGGCAGATGATGAATCCATGGGAATGACCTACAATATTGGAGGAGTGGCAGCAAGGTGGACAAAGATGTCCACCACGGGCGGGGAGGAAGCAGGAGTTGGAATGGAAGTAAGCGGGGTGGTAGCGATGATCATAATAGGTGGGGACCCTAGCGAGCTAGATCCCTCTCTTTCGATCCCAAGGGGCAGGGCCTTGGGCATTACATTTGTCTTTGTGCCTCCAGTTGTTTTTCTTTTCTTCTTAGAGGGCTCTGGCTCAGAAGACTTGTGGGTATAGACCTTTGGTTTGGGTAGCTACTCACTGGCCTCCTTTCTCTTCTTGGTCTTAGCTGATGGTGGTGTGCCAAATGTTTCCCTAGTTATGGCAATGGCTACCCCACCTTCAGAGCCACTTGGTTCATTTTCCAATCCCTTGAATGTTAAGGTGACTCCTTGTTGTTTTAATCGAGCCACCTGTTGGTCGACCCATGCTTTCATTCAGATCTCAATGGGCCTAGTGAGTACGGCGAGGTCGTCGAGCTCTAGCTCATTCCATTAAATTGAAGGAAATGGAAAATTGGTGATGACATAGTACCCTGGATCAACCATTGTGTCTTCATCTTGTTCAAGCTGGTCGAGAACTGGGCACAGGTTGATCCTTCGCATAAAGATGGTTGTCATGCGCATGTAATGTCTCACCCGTACCTCAAGATCATCTTTGCAGTTGGCCCAAAAGTCTTTGATGCTATGGAGGTAGGCATACCCTCATCCTAGTGTCTTCTTGATGTGCCTGTATGGGTCCATTCGAGGCCGAGCTGTATATTGATGGAAGTTATACTCAGCCAACTCCCTTTTTGAATACCCCGCGCACTGGGTGGTATCAACCTTGTACATTCCTTGGCCAAGCCCCATAGGGTAAGATGGGTCCACCAAATGCTTATCGCTCAGGATGCTATGAATATGCCATAGCTGTCGGGTCAACTCTAATAGAATGATTTGGTCATTGGGGTACCGGGGTAGCTTGTTTGGTCTCTCCGTGAATCCTTTGGCACAGATCTACGTGAACTTTAGGAATTATATTTAAAGGAAGGCATACTGCTTGAGGAGGGCTATGGCACTATGATAAACTCTCCTTTGAAAGTCACCCCCAAGAGACTGAATGATGTGAGCAATGAATGCATTGTTCACTCGATAGTAATCCCTCTTGAAATTCTTGAACTGCAATTAAGTGTACTTGTCGTATGGTTTGTGTTCCACCCCCGATGGATCACTGGGTACCACCGCTAATCCTTGATAGTGCTACTGATCAGTGAGGGAATATACCAAATAGGAGGTCATGAAGAACTTGGAGGTCTTCTTTATGGTTGTAAATTGCTCATGGAAGTAGTCACTGATCATCTCTCTCCAATAGAAGGTGGTCCCTTTGCCGTGGAGAATATACTCTACAAAATAGATCATCCACTCCTGGAAGAAGGCCACTCCAAGAAGGCCCATCACTCAGCTAAATAAAGTTATGAGGTCATGGTAATCCTCAAAAAGCTCCTGAGGAAGCTTGCCAGTGCTGCCCTTCTTATCCTTTTAACCAATACTGATTGATGACCTTCTTGCACCCCAAGGCATCCTGCTCCCAGACTTGTTTGCATTCCTCCATGGTGGTGACCTACATGCTATCAAAGGTAGGAATGTGGAAGGTTGTTGTTATACCTGACGAAGACATGTCAGTAAGGATATTTTTGTCCTGGTCTACTATAGTCCAGGTCTCTTCTTGGTAGGCCTCTATGCATGCCATTACTAGTTCTGGGCCCACCAAGGCCGACGAGAAGCATGCAAGTTTAGCAATTCCTCTCTTCTTTATTAGTTTCAAATTCTTTGTATTTGGGTTCATCCTGACCATTTTAGCTTTGGAGGTCATTTGATCCTTCATTTGGGAGCTCGGGCATTAACTGTAGGGTAGACGATGCAGGGGAGGCGGAAACCCGGCCGCCGGAATCTAGGTCTCGGATGGCCATTGTTGGGAAGCGGTCATGGGTCAGCCATTTTGAAATGATAAAATGGAAGCGGAAATCTGGGAAAGGAAATCCAGAGTGCGGTCTCTGGAGGAGGTTGGACGAATCGGGATAGCCAGGCGGCGAACAGAGCACCAGGACCCAGAGGTCGGGAAGCTGTCCTGAACTCGCCATTAAAACAATGCTAGTGGAATGGAATCCCAAGAGAAGAATTCTGATGGTCAAAATCTGGAAGAAACTAAGGAGCAAGAGGTTTTACCTGAATTTGGTTCCGGCAGGGAGTGGACTGGGGTTCGGGAGTTGGGAAGACGTACCAGGATATCCATTTGAATCGGTAAACGTGACACAAAATTTTGAGGATGAAACTCCGTGAACGCAACATGGAATTTCAAGGACGAAATTCTGGTGGCTGGGGTCTGAAGAGAACTTTGGTGAAAGGTTCTGCCTAGAAATTGGAAGACTTTCGAGGAGTCGGGAATTGGGTTCCGGAAAGGTGCTCTGGAAAGGTCGTTCCATTTGAATGGGTGAATTTCGAGGACGGAATTCTAGTGCTCGGGGTCTGAAGCGAATTTCAGTGAAAGGTGCTGCCTTGAAATTGGAAGACTTTCGAGGAGCCAGGAATTGGGTTCCAGAAAGGTGCTCAGGAAAGGCCGTCGAAACGGCGAAGTCACGACAAAATTCTGAGGACGAAATCCCAGGGAAGAAATCCCGTGGAAAGAATCTCGGGGATCTCATTTTATCAGGTTTGACATTGTCAAGGTCTCAAATGGACTTCGAGGGTTCAGGGCCCAGAGGTCAGGAAGACGCTCGGGTGAGGTCATCGAAACGGCGATGACGCAACAAAATCCCGGGAGGGGAATTCAGAAGGCCGGAGTCCGACGGGGGTTCAAAGGCGGAGAATTTTGAAATTTAAGTTGCAGATGATGGCAGGAAAGGCCAACTTGGGGATGTCAGTAGCTGTTCCGAAGAATGGCCATGGAGAGGTGAACTCTCGGATTGATTTTTTAGCCAGTTAGTGATTGATTTTCAATTTTCTAAAAGGTGGGTTTTGAGTAGAAGGCACAAATTTACTTAATTTTAAACCCATTTTACAATTTGCATACACCAAAATGTGAAATTTCACAAATCAAAGGGGGAAGGCGCGTGGAAGGAAAACCTACCTCAAAGTTTTGAAGAGGGAATAGTCGGCCGTGTGGAAAACGGATGAAAACGGAGTTTGAAATGCTAGGCGAAAAACACCTAGATGCTGGAAGTTCTCAAAATTCTTCTATCACTCGAACAATTGAAAATGACAGCCGAAAAATTTGTTTTTATAGCAAGAACCGCCATTAATACAACATTTAATTTCTCCGTATGGCGGCAGGTGGAGTTGGTGGGTTCAAAACGCAGTTGGTGGTGGGAGGACTGGAGTCCAGTTGCCGAGAAGCCATCCCACCATGGTTTTTGAAACAATAGAGCTCGATAGGAAACTCAGAAGGGGAAACCCAGAAGGGGAAACCTAGAAGGGGAAACCCGGATATTACCATAGACGCTAGAACGACATTTTGACAAGGAAAACCCGAGTTAACCCGAGACTTAGCAATTTAAAAGGGGTGACTTTGGTCAGGCCTAAAGGTATGGCATTGGGGAATGTGCTAACCTTTTAGGACACAAAATTGGGCATGCAAAATGAGGAAAAACAAAAAAGGGGCTTGAGGCAAAACAAAAAGGGGGGCCCGAGGCAAAACAAAAAGGGGCCCGACAAACCAAAGAGGGAAGAGAGGGTCCCCATTCTGAACGGGGCATGTGTGCAAAAGGTACAACACATATGAGCATAAAATTGTTTTCAAATACTCTTCTAATTACAAACAGGCATATTGTAAGTGACCTCATAAACCACGATTGAATCTGTCACATAATAGATAGAACCATCTATTTTCATAAGGGCCTATTTATCTTAGGGTGACTGTATTCATGATTTAGGTGAGAAATATGAGTCCTCAACACTGTCATGAGGTCCACCATAGTTCTCAACCCGAATTCAGATTATTACATCTAGGTATTGAGAAAAAATAAGAAAATAATTTCTCCAAGTAAAGCCAATTCAAAACAAAAGAGAAGCATAAATGATCACAAACTCAATATAATAAGGGTAAATCAAGTATCTCTACTAGGACTACGGATGCCTAGATGGCAATAGAGAAATTCATTGAGAGAACTAGAGGTATCTCCATTGGGTCTATAAAAGCCTGGCTGGAAATGGAGCAATGCCCAGGATATCATTACATGACAGTTAAAATGGCTCAGCTGATGTAGCTTGAATCTTAATACTTTTGTTCAAGGATAGATAGGGTCTTTAAGGAAAGAGATGCACAGTACATGCACACACTAAGATTCAACGTTTTTATTGCTGATTTATGTTTTAAATTCCAGCTCAACCTTATTTCTTGTAACTAATCATACTTGAGTTAAAATGTTCACTAACCAGAGGTTTTGGATGATTGAATTCTTTAGTATCCAGAAAATGGGTTAACCATTTTGCTATGCCTTGCATAACCACTCCATTTTTTTTAGGTCAAAATGGGTCCCTCTTTTCTTTCTTTTGTCCTTGGTGTTCTTGTTTGGGTCTTAGGAGTTGTTTCTTTTCCTCCTAAGTCTTGTTTTCCTTTGCTTTTTCAGGTTCAAGTTTCAAACCGACAATAGAACTTGTTACTTTTCAAAGTACAAGTTCATGTTGTGTTTTGATGTCGGTCTCGTGCTTTGCCTTGTTTTTTCTTTGAGTTTCAAAGTTGAGTTTTGGATCGGAACTGTTACCTTGGACCCTTCAAGGTGCTAGTTCCTATTTTCTGCTCGATCCTGACTTTTCACGTTTCTTCCTTGTGTGTTCTTCCTTTTGTCAGAATCAGACATCGGAATGGAACCAAAACCAAAACCTTTTCAAAGTCATTGTTCATGTTTCCATCCCAATCCTGACTTCTTATTCTCCTTGTGTTTTTTGGAATCAGACTTTGGAAAAAAATTGAAACTAAAACTTGTTTCATGTCTTTCTCTAATCTCAATTCCTGCTTTGTCTTGTTTGTTTGTCAGGTTTTGGACATCGGACCCTCGCTTGAACTTTGCACTTTTTGGAAGTTCAATTTCATCTCATGTCCTGATCCTGACTCTCATTTTCCTTCATTCTTGCAACTGCGCATTAATGACTTCTACCTCGATCCTGAGGCCCGACCAACCCGCATTAATGGTCAACTATTTACATAAGTGAGCAAGTTTTTATTGTGTTGGTCCTCGATTTCCATCTGTTCTAGCTTTTACAGTTTGATGAAGTGAACCAGTGTGATGCAGAGAGTTACGGTTTGACGAGGCCCTTCAATTTCTCATCATATTGCTAGATTCTTGGTTGCATTTGGAGGTAGGGGTTTTTTGGCCCTACATTTTTTTTGTGTTCTTGTCTTTGCCTATGTTTTCTTTGCTCGTTGTTTTGTTCTTTTGCATTTCTTATTTTTTGTTCTTGTTTGTTTTTTCTTTCTTATTTTTTCTATTTGGTTGCCCTTCTTTCGTTTGGCATTTTTGTGCATTAGGGTTTTCCCTCAAGCTTTTATTTTGGTTTTGTATTCACGGGATTTTCCATCTCGTTGTGCCCTAGTTTTCAAAGGTTTTTTCGTATTGTCAGGTCGAGCGTGCATTTGAATTGATGAATTTTAAATTTTGACCATTTTAAAATCAAGAATCTTTATCCCAACCATAATTCAATCCTATGGGGATAATTTAACAATATTGTTACATGTATTTTTTCCTTCATTTATTGCTAAATGTGTCATTCTTGATTCCTACATATATTTTAGAATCAAGAAGCAAAATTGTAGTTATAGATTTTACCAGGATCTGAATCTTGATCGTTCACTTGCCCCAATCTTGATTTATTATGTTCTATCGGGATTGGGTATCGAATTGTCACCCCGAAATGGTCAATTTTTTTTGACAAAGTATTACTCCATGTATCATTTATGATCCCTGATTCACCATCAGGATCAAAAATCATATCGGCATTGAACCTTTGACATATGGTTGAGTTCCATGACTCGGTTTTGTTTTGATTCTGACTTTTGACACTACATCGGGATCAAAACTCAAAATTGACATCTATTCATTACACAAACTTAGGGCCAAGTTCATAAAGAAGTCTCAACCTCGACTCCTGATGTCTTATCAAAATCAGAAATTGGGACACTACCAAAACATGTTCGCCTTAATAGGATTAGTCTTTATATCAATTCCTGATTTCTATATCTGACATACATCGGGATTAAAACTTGGGAAGTTACTTGTATTTTTTATCACTATAAGTATGGTTCCTAATCACAACCTAACTCCAAATTCTGAATAATCATCGAGATCAGAACTTAGAGATAAACTTTATTGACTCTGTTTGTTAAGTAACACTACTTGGTGAGGGTCTGATACTGACTCCCGAACTCATTATTGGATCAGACCATAGAATTATACTACACTTGTTCAACACTATAGGTATAGGTTTCAAGTCAATATCCGATCTCGACTTTCGATAGAGTTTAGCTTTATGCTTAGAATGGTCAAGTTCATGGTTCCTCCTTGAACCCAAAACCTAAAGATTCTCATTTAACTTATTGACTAATAGTTTGTCTTTCCCTTTCCTGAAAATTGTTAGTATTGTAGGCTAATTAACTAGTGTCAAATTCAGAGGAGGAATTTCCCATTGAACGAACTTTAAAGGGAATAAAGGCCAAGAGGTTAATGTTGGCCCCACAACTGTCATTGCACCAAAAGATCAACCTATTAATGTCTGATACAACTGGGAGAGTTAACGGATCCATGAGAGGCGGTTAGTCCATGTCACGAATACAGAGGGGAGCGGTGACCATCTACCAACAAACTCCCCATTAGCATTACTTGAGGGGATTCAAACCTAACACCTTGGGATTTGATACCACTTGTTGGCCCCACAATTATCATTGTACCAAAATATCGACTTGTTAAGGTCCCATACAACTACGAGAGTTAACGGATCCACGGGAGGCGGTTAGTCCATGTCATGAATCTCAAGGGGAGTGTTGACCATCTGCCAATAGTTAAAACCAAAGAAAGTTCTTGTGACAATTAAGTATAAGTTCCAAGGAACCCTAGTACCATCTAATTTATGGTCTGAGGTTATGAATATCATAGATACACTAGTAGGGTGCATCCTCTGAGACCAGTTTCATGAAGATACCTTATTAGAGGATGCTACCCTAAGGGAAAAGAGGATTTTAGAGTTTGGTTTAGCTCATGTGGCTAGTTTTCATGTGGCTATGTAATGTCGTAAGTTCATATGAACTATTGCACAAACATAAAATCCTACTCAAAGGTAATTAATTGGTTAATTGATCTAACCCTAGCCATGATTAGACTAGGTTTTGATCCTCCTCCTTATCCCATTCTCAATATTACGAATGAGGTAGATGCACTTAAACTATGGGAAAAGGATTTAGAGGGAAACAAAAATGTAATTAACAAAAGATGGCTGAAGACAGAGAAGAAGCTGCCAACTAACCCCAAGAGCTCTCACTTTTTTGAGGATATAGGGGACATGATCACCTTATTGGAAAGAGTATTTGGCAAGGAAAACTCCCGTGTCTTTGAAAACTAGATGTTTCCTTTCATCCCACTGATTCTAGAAGGAAATAAAATTCTTGATTGGGGGAAGATTATTTTAGATAACATTCATGACCAATTACAAAAATTCATAGAAATCAATACATTCTATATGTGTTCATATGTTATATAATGTGCTGCAAGTATGGGATGGTTTCCTAGATTGAATACCGAGGGGTCAATGGATGATGGACCATATCAGAAGAAGGTTTGGGATTATTGTAGCCAAATGGAGCTTAAGGAGGTAGAGAAACACTTTAAAATAGTCAACGATGCATTTTTGTATGCTATTATCAATCAGCTCATTGGTGACATTGGTTTCAGATTATCACAACATGCTATGGAATTCATCCAAGATTAGGGATATTGGGTTATCCAATACCCCAAGTCCACCTATTTCAGAATTTTTTGTTATGATGGTCATCCTTTCAAATTGCCAAGGTGTTGTGGAGATAGATGGATCTTAATGGAGTTTATCAACAAGCCACCGAATGCCAACTTTTCTGCACAACATAAGACTGTTTATCGTTCTTTCCCAATGCAATTAGGGTTTTATTCTTGTTCCTCTTCAATAATGGCTAAAACAACAACTAAAGAATTTCAGTCCATGAATTTCCAACAGCGCACTTCTAGGAAATTGTTTGATCCAAAGCAAAAGATGTATGGGTTGTATGCTTCACAGTTTCCTCATCATCGACCACTTCTTAAGGACTTTTGGGCCAACCTTCAAGATCATTTTGAAGTGAGAAAAAGGGGGTATGAAAGATTAACAATTCCTAAGATGAAATATTTTGAAGTTGAAATGGATATACGAGAGGGCACTACTAACGATGGGATCACACTTGATCCCTGATATGAAATGGATAAAGTGGCCACTAAGGATTTGGATCCCATTAATTGGATGGAAAAGGGAGAAACCAATATCCATAAAGTGTCATGGGTAGTGGTAGATAGAAGTGTGAGATGGATTGAGCTTTGGTTAAAGCAACCAATGGTTAAGGACTCAAGGAAGAGGGATTCTAGTAGTGAACCTACTTCCTCTACTTAGGAAAGGCAATATAAAAGAAAGGTGTTGTAGTGATGGAAATAGCCACAAAAGAGCCCACTCCAATAGAAGAAGAAATTTCATTAAAATAGTGCAATGAAGCTTTGAAAAGAGCTAAAGTTGTTTCAGGACTTGGTGTCGTACCCTTAGCTATCGTGTATCCTATAGAACAAGCTTATGAAGTTGGACCTTCTACTATCCCTATAAAAACTAAGGATAGTACTACTACTTTTCCATCAACATCAGGATTAACAAGTTTTGAAGAGGAGAAGCCCCCTATGATCAATGTAACAGATTCACCTATTTCCTCAGACTCCTAGAAAACCCCTTCTTAGGAAGGAGAAAGACTCGAATGGGAAGAATATTTGAGGAAGGTTCAGGAAGAGAAAGGAGAAAAAGCTACTGGATTTGAGCTTGGAAGTCTATGGGGTGAGGCTGAAATAAATTGTTTTTTGACTAAGGATGAGAAGAAATAGATAATGGAAAGTACTCAAAGAATAGTTGGTGAAGAGTTAGCTCAAGAAGAAGAAGAGCAAAGAAATAAAAATGAAGAGTTGGCTCAAGAAAAGAAAGTTTTTAAGGTACAAAGGAAGGCTGAAGAAGAATCAATTGCGTGGGAGTTAGAACAAAAAGATAAAGTTGAACAAGATAAAGTTTTAGAGGAAGAACTATGTGCAAATGAGTTGGAACACAGGTTGAAAGTTGAAGAGGAGGTTGCACAAAAGGAGGAAGAGATGAAAAAGATAGAAGGGATCAGAGCAAATGAGAAAATAGAGCAAGAAATGTTGTAGAAGGAACAAGAGGATAAATAAAAGTCTTCCTCTGAGTAGACCGTGGAGGTAATTTCTTCTACACCTTCATCATTAACACCTCCTGGCACTCAACAGGGAACCATTCAGCCAGTTGCTCCCACTTGGCTCAAGCTAAATCTAGAAAAGAGAAAAGTACAACTTTAGCCAGTGGCATGGGATGAAATGGTCATGAAAATAGACAAGGTGAAAACAAGGAACAAACCTCATGTTGTGCATTGCATGAATTTAATTGATGAGGGAGATTTTATAGTATAAATTGCTACACCTATTGGTGACAAGGATTATAGATAATTGTAGGCTAAAGATTATCAGATAAGCACTATCAATCTAGGAAAACATACAAGAAATCAATAGATAAATCTGATTTATATTTTTGCTACCACCACCAAATCAAGGTTAATAAAGGATAAGAAATCTAAAGATGAGATTATCAAGTTAGAAATATGAATAACTTTTTGAAAGAGTTAATTACATCCACTCCATAGCAGCCAACACCATTAGAGATCCATGTATGAATGGGATCAATGAGATAAACAATAAGGTCACTTGGTTTGACAATTGGTTCAGTGTTTTCAGGTTTGACATGGATAAGCATTTGTAAGAAGTTTTTAAACACTATTTTGTAGGCCTTTCCTTAGTCAAAACTATAGAAAAATCTATAAGCAAATGGTGGGAAGAGGAAGAAAATCTCAAGAAATACTTGGGAAAGTTGAAGGTGATAGCTAGAAGTTCCAATGAAGAATTAATTCAATCACATATTTTGGGTGATGAGGGTCCTGAGTATGTTTCAAAGGTTATTAATTTGTCATTTTTCAAAACACAAAATATCATCAAACAAAGAATAGTTATGCTCAAAAGCATTCATGAGCTATGGGAACATGTTGGCATATTTGAGGATATTGTTACAAAACTCATGGATAAGGCTTTACCTCCAGATCAAAGACTTGAATCATTGGGAGAAATAAAAGATTCTTGGGAGGTGCGACTCGATAAAATAATAAAAGAAGGAAACACTACTGAGTCAACACTCATGGATAGGTTACTGCACATTAGGTTTGACATGTGATGGGCAATCACAGACATTGGCCAGCTAAGGGAAATTATTGTTACAGTGAAAAATAATTTGAAGAGTCCAAAGTTTAAAGATGAATGGGTTGATGGACTTGATGATGATGTTTTGAAGTATATTTTATGGAATTATGATGAGTATCATGGGATTCCTTATGAAGATGACAAGTAAAGGAAACTATATCAGGCACCCTTTTAGACAACAACACTTCCATGTCATCTTTTGAGTAGATGAGAAACTCTAGATCAATTTTGATGAGCCAAAGATTAGGTGTGATGATCAGTAGTAGGAAAAGCTTGATCGCCCAGTCATATTTTGGATTGAATTGGCACAAAGAATATCTTTCTTAGCTCCTACAATTCCAGCAGAGAGAAGACTCAGACATAACTAGGCATCCCTATAATTGTCGATTTGGGCCCAAATTTGTGGATTTTTTTTTTCATAGGAGAGATTGATGTCAATTTTGTCTATAACTTAGAATTCTCTCCTGATTCTAAAGGTCAGCTAATTGAAGTCAAATTGGCTACCTAGAGACTAGAGATAGTTTTTCAGATTTACAAATTTTATGCAAGATACTCAAACACTTTTATAGTTTTAATCCAAGCAGTTTTATTTCAAAAGTTTTTTAGTTTAACGATAATGTTGATTAACAATGGTTATTCATATGCTAGTGAATGTTTTTGTGCATACATTTTTCTTACTTGATGAAAATCAATAGAAGAATCTGAATTTGAAAATCATTTTATTGTGTGACCTAGATAAAATGACACTGCAAGCGAGATGGTTAAATATAATCTAAACATGCATTAATCTAAATCAAACAACTAAGAACTAAGAATAAACTAAACAAAATAAATAAAGAAATATGAAAAATGTTACTGAATACTAGTCCACCTCTTTGAATTATCTTGATTCTCCTTCTCCATTTTTCCTTCTGTAGTATAATTGCCCTTAGATTTTCATAAGTGTGCAATTATAGCCTTGATGTATGTGATTATAGAAAAATATCGATGATCAACAAGTTATTCTTCCAAAAGTGTATCGATTTTGGGAGGAATAATGAAAAAGGTCGGCCAATTTATAAAAAGTTGGTTTTCGAACAATCGGCTCGGATTCAAAAGAGAGATCAATGATCGAGATTGATGAATTCTATGAGATTGATATTTGTGTCAGTTAGAACTTGAGTTGCGAAATTCTACAAGATAAATATTAAATTAGAATAATAATTTAATCTGGTGTTAAGACTATTTGAAAATATTTAAGAATAGACATTAAGATTAAATAAATGATTTAATCTCAAGTTGGAAGTCTTTGAAAATAGAAGAATTAGCCTTTAAATGAAAAGGATAATGTTAGAACTCAACAACAATCTATTTGAATGCACACATGAATTAATTAATTAAATAAAATATTTAATTAATAAATATGTGCATGCAGGGGAATTAGACTGACTGATCAAGATAGAGAGTCTCTACGTAGAGATGATCAAACATCGAATCAAGAGATAACTGATGGATTTAAATAGGTTTCGATTTAGATGGCGAGTGAAGAATTAGATAAGTAAGCGATAGAAGAATGTGATAGAAATAACTGTTTTTATGAATTAAATGTTTATTTAATTCAACATTCAAAATTTTAAGGATTTAATTAAATAAATAATGATTTATTTAATTGACATTTGAAAAGGTTAATTGAATAATTAAATAATTTGAAAACAATATTTAATTATAGTCAAAAATATGATAAACGGTAAATTAAATAATAAATTATTTAATTCAGAAAGGGAACTAATTAATTAATAATGTAATTAAATAAATAAGATTTATTTAATTAATCAAAGTTGAATACATGTCATAATGGATTAATTAAATAATTAAAGGTTATTTAATTAATAGAAGAAAGATGTGTATAGGAAATAATTAAATAATTAACATTATTTAATCGTGACCATGGACATTAGAAAATTATGTCGAAAGTGGTACTCACAGGCCTAGACCAATTTTCAGAGTCTATAGTTTGCACCTCTTTGATACAGTGTAGTTTATCGCATTGTGTGAAAGGTTAATTGAATAATTAAATAAGACCTATAGGATGGAGTGGGGAGATGGAGTGGACTTGATGTCAACTATTCCAAGTAATGTAAAAGACAACCATTTATTATGGGTGACAGTGAAAAAGTCGGATTGGAATGATGGTAGACGAAAGAGCGAAGTCGACTACACATGGTGCCTGTTTGGTAGGTTTTCACCATGGTACTTATCCATAGCGCCACCGAAGTGGTTTTCACTATTGGACAGATTATTTCTCTTTACTATTTTATTGATTTTTCAATTTTTTTGGTGTTACCAAGACGCCTGTTTGCCAGGTTTTCATCAAGGTAACAACTTTTTCTTTGTTTTTTTTTCACTTTTTTTATTTTTATTTATTTATTTATTTTTTGTATTTTTAAGATTAAGACATGGTTCTCATAAGCTAAGCATAGAATCTCTTCAATTCAAGGCTATTGATCAGTGAAAAAAGTGGTTCTCATTCAAGGGTTGGGAGTTGATACACTCTTGATCCAAAGGATTCTGTAACAATATAAGGCGCTAACCAACTAGGTTCAAACTTACGTGGTTTTTCTTTTTCTATCTAATTCTTAGGATTTTCCATCAAGACCAAGTCACCAATGTTGAGATTTTGATTTAGAACTTTCCTATTATAGTTGCGATGAAGATGGTTCTAATATTATTGTAGATGATCTAATGCCTTCTTTCTTCGTTCGTCTAAGAATTCTAACTCATGCAATCTAGACACACGATATTCTTCATCGTCAATATGACCTTTCAAGGATAACCTTAGGGAAGGAATTTCAACCTCAATAGGTAAGATAGCTTCAGAACTGAATACTAGGGAATATGGAGTGGCATTAGTGGGAATATGGATGCTTGTGAGATAGGCCCATAAGGCAAGATTAAGTTGTAGATGCTAGTCACGACCAATGTCATTGACAGTCTTTTCGAGGATTTTGATAATGGTTTTATTAGAGGCCTTTGCTTGGTCATTACCTAATGGGTAATATGGAATGGAAAAATGGTGTCGGATGTGGAATTCTTCATAGAGTTGGTAAGATTCTTGGTTTTTGAATGGACAACCATTATCTGTGACGATGGATTGAGGTACACCATATCGAAAAATGATATATTTTAGAATAAACTTGGATATTTGTGTGTTGGTGATGTAATTCATGGAAATAGCCTTGATCCATTTGGTGAAGTATTCGATGACATTTATGATGAATTTATGGCCATTGGATGATGGAGGGTGTATCTTACCTATGAGGTCAAGTCCCTATTAGGCAAAGGGCCATGGTGAAGTAATCGGGTGAGGCTCCTCTGCTGGCGCACATATCAAATCTCCGTGTATCTGACACTGTCGACATTTCTTGACAAAGATATATGAGTCCTTTTCCATTGTAGGTTAATAATAACCTAATCTCATAACCTTGTGGGCTAGAGTAGGACTGCTAGAATGGGATCCACATATACCCTCATGTACCACTCGTAAGGTTTCTTGTGCTTCTCCAACATCGAGACATCTCATCAAGGTGTTATCTAAGTTATGCCTATATAGGGTATCTCCGATGATGGTGTATTTGGAAGACCTATGGATAAAGGTTCTACGTTGGTTTTTTCACACATCTAAAGGTAGGATTTGGGTGTTTAAATAGTTGTATATGTCCTTGTACCAAGGGTAAGTAGGACCAACAATCGTACACACCATTGCAGAATCGGGGACATCATAGGTTGGGACCAAAAGCTATTCGACCAAAAACTCGAATTTAGGCACATTGCTAGGAATATCCAATAAGGAACCCATGGCTGCCATAGCATTTTCTGCCCTATTATTAATGTGTGGTATTTGTTTAAAAGTGATGTCATCAAAGTACTGCTTGAAACTATCGGCCATGCACTTGTAGGGAGTAAGTTTCTCATCTTTAGTTTCATAATCATCATTGACTTGCCAGATTACTAGGCAAAAATCCCCATAAACATGTAGACTCTTGATCTTCCCTTGGGCTGCCATTCTTAGTCCTATCACTAGGGATTCATATTCCACTATATTGTTGGTGCAAGGGAAAGCAATACTAAATCATTTAGGAATAGTATCACCTTGAGGTGTAACAAATAGTATGCCTGCTCCTAAACCAGGATTATTATGTGACCCGTCAAAGTATAATTTCCATGTGGTTCTAGTGTCAACTTTGAAGATAAACTCATTAGTAAAATCTTCCACTAAAGGATGGTCTGCCTTAATTGGTGCATTTTCTAGCTAATCTGCAATTACTTTCCCTTTTATAGCTTTCCTTTCCACATATTGGATGTCATATTCACTAAGTATCATCACCTATTTATCCAATCAACCTGTTAATGCTGCTTTACTTAGGAGGTATTTCAAAGGATCTATTTTTGCGACCAACATAGTTTGGTGGTTTAGCATGTAGTACCTAATTTTTTGAGTAGCAAAGACCACCGCAAGACTGGCACATTCTATGTTAATGTATTTTAGTTTGTATCCCACCAAAGTACAACTGATGTAGTACACTTCCCTTTCATGACCTTGATCATAATTTTGGGCAAGTAGGGCTCCTAGTGTTTTCTGAGTTGCTGAAATGTAGAGTATCAAAGGTCTATCACTTGTAGGTGGCATTAACATAGGCGGTTTAAGTAGATAATCCTTGATTGTTTGGAAAGATTCTTGGCATTTGGGTGTCCATGCAAACGGTACCCCCTTCTTGAGAAAATTTTGGAACAGATGTATCTTGTCTACTAACTGTACTATCAAGCATCTAATAGATTGTAATCTCCCTTTTAGTGTTCTTAACTAGCTAATGCTGACTAGTGGAGGCATGTCCATTATAGCTCTTACTTTTTCAGGGTCCACCTCAATGCCTCTTCTAGAAATGATGTATCCTAGAAGTTTTCCTAATTTAACACCAAAGGCACATTTTTTTAGATTCAATCTTACATTTTAATTTTCCAGTCTTTGGAATATCTTGTCAAGTACTTTCAAATGATCTTCTCTTGTCAATAATTTGGCTATTATGTCATTGACATAATCTTCCATGAGAGTATGTACAAGGTCATGAAAAATAGTCGTCATTGCATGTTGATATGTAGCTCCAACATTTTTGAGCCCAAAAGGCATAAAATTATAGTAGTATGTTCCCCATGGACATGTGAAAGTTGTCTTGTGTTGGTCCTCGGTAGTAATTTTGATCTAATTATACCTAGAGAAACCATCCATGAGGGATAGCATCTCATATCCTGCTGTAAGGTCCATTATCATGTCAATGTTTGGAAAAGGGAAGTCATCCTTAGGGCATGCCTTATTGGTATCTCTAAAGTATGTACAAATGTGGATGCCCCTAGAGGTTTTGGTTACTAGGACTAGATTAGAAATCCATTCTACATAGTCCATCAACCTGATGAATCTAGCATCTAATATCTTCTTAAGTTCAGCTTTGACTAATAAAGCGACCGGTGGATGCATTTTTCTTAAATTTGTTTGATTGGATTAACACCTAGCTGTAATGGTAGATTATGCAATATAAGGTCTAGATCTAGCCCAGGCATGTCAGCATATGACCATGCAAATTTTATCTATGTCTTTGTGAAGAAGTCTTGAAACTCTTGTTGCTTTGAATCTATCAAAGATGCTGCAAAGTATATTACCTCCGGGTTTTCTTCAGTGTTTATGTTGATGTCAACTGATTCTTCTACTAACATGGGTGACTTTTCCTGAGCAACTGGGAGAATGTTCAAACCTCCATCATTGGGTGCCTCAAAAAGGTTTTCACCCTCAAATGTGTCCTTTATTTTTACTATTTCTTCATCCAAAGGCGCCTTTCGGTTTTCACCTAGGGAATTGTCATTTTCATCATTTTCATTTGTTTTCTTTTTCTTTTAAATTTTATGACTGGTGGTATGACCAGACTCCCCAAAATATGCTTTTTCATCCAAGTTTATGGTAAAGCCAAATTTATGATCACCTCTAGGTATGCCTTCTTGAAGTCCCATGAACTCAGCTATCGCTTCATCATTCTTGAATATGTCTAAGATGGGTGTACCTTGTTGATCCCAATTGATAAGTTGGGGATATATGAGGGGCATGTCATCATTGGAGTTATCAAATGTGGAGGCTAACAAGGTGAGGATAGAGTGGTTGACATGGTTACAGAAGTTTTGGTCTAACTCCATTTTTTTCTTTTTCCTTTGGACAGGTAAAATCTGATGTGGCACTACTATAAGGGCTAAGTCATCAGAAGATGGTTCATTTGGTGCCCAAGTGGTAGGATCAAGGGTTTCCCAATAGTAATTCTTATACCATTCTTCTTTTGACAAGGAATTTTTAGGATGTGGACTAGATGGATTTGGTACGGGTTTTATCATTTTGTCAAGCTCCCAAAATAATTTATCTAGGATCATCATGATAGTGGAGGAAAGGGAATCCCATTCATATTCACTCAATTCGGGGGATTCATCATAAATTGGATCAAGTGGTTTGTAAGATATCTCGATGTCTTCAAAATCACTTACTTCCTATTGGAACGGTGATGAACTACTAGAAATGCCAATTCTAATTGGTTGAAACCCTATCCATAGGCATTTTGGTCACGGTGAGATAATAATTGGTTCAATCCTTCCATTTTGATGCATTCCTAACCCACTATGTTTGTCATATCCATTACTTTGCATTATTATGAAGCATTTTCCATATTTATCCTTAAATATTTGAATAGACAACGAAGGGTATTCATTGTCTTTTGTGTACAACCAGAAGGTGATTTCATCTTGGTCTATAGATTCTTTACTTAACTCCCCCCATTTTGTCAATATCATTGTAGGAGGGACATGGAACATGACTATTGATTGTCTCCTATCTATTGTGGGTAGACCATATGAGTTAGGAGGAACCATTTGACTAACACAATAGGATGATTTCCTGTTGTATTCTCCATAGCCCTTATCTTGGATCTTGACCTTAGGAGTGGATGATGGAATTTGTGATGTGATGGAATTGGTAAGAGTTGATGGATCAATGTATAAGGATAAGGTGGAGGATGGATCCTCTTGATTGACTAGGACCTATCTTTGTGGAATTTCACATAGGCTTGTGCAATATTGGAGAGGATCTAGATCACCATCAATGCTAACCTCTGTACCATTGTATAGGAATTTAAGACACTAATGATATGTGGAAGGGATGGCTTTCATAGCGTGTATCCAAGGTCTTCCCAAAAAAAGGTTGTAGGGAAGGGTGAGATCCAAGACTTGGAAACTAGTGTCCATAACTATAGGGCCAATCCTAATAGGGAGTGTGACAACTCCTTTAGACGATCTTTCCTCATCATCATATGCCTTAATGACTATACTATTAGTGGTGTCCATGCATGCTTCTAAGAAACCTAATGCCTTAACCAATTTCAAGGTGCAAAGGTTCAACCCTTCTCCTCCATCTGCCAAGACTTGTATGACTTTGGTTTGATGACCAGGAACTTCAAGGTGTAAGGGGTCGTTATGATTGGTATTCTTAGTTGAATAATCCTGTTGAGAGAATGTAGCATGATGGGAATTGGTTAAATATCCTACCATTTATTTTAAACAATTGACATCTAAGTTGGTAGGGATAGTTGTTCTTTGCAAGACTTTATTCAGAATGGCTCGATGATTGAGTGATATGGTCAATAGTTCCAAGATGGATATATGTGCTGGGGTCTTCCCCAATTGGTAAAGTAAGTTATACTTACACTTGGAAGACTATGGTGGTGGATCTGAGGAAGGACCTGGAGGAGTTATCTTGGTTATGTGTGTATTGAAAACACATTCAAGATGCTTCTTTATGGTAATGGTATTGATAATTTCATCAACATATCGGATATGATTGATGATAGTACCTAGTTTATAATTGTACTTACCACTATTATAATTGACCGAGGTATTATTCTTAGTTCCCAAATTGGAGGCCTTTCCTTTCTCATGGTCATGTAGTGGATATGTGAAGACCTTGTGATCATTGTTCTTGGTATGTTTCTACCCATTGACTTCTATGGTTTCGTCTTCAACAAAATCTTGTGTGATGTTTTTCAATTGTTGGCATTGTTGTAGGTTGTGTCCCTTTGTTTAATGGTATTCACAATCACTGTTATCATCCCACCATGAAGGTTTAAACTATCCAGGATCATATTGTTTTGGTTCCAGAGGTTTTAGGAGATTATGTTTGATCAGTTCTTTGAAAATTGTCTTTATTGGTTCCCCCAAAGGGGTAAATTCATATTTAGGAAATCTCCACTATGGTCGTTATTGTTGTGAATTTTGAACAAAGTTGGTTGTTTGATATGGATTATTAGTCATGTCCTTATTGGATTTGCAACATCTAAGTGTGATGATAGGTCTCACATGTAGGGTCTTAGCATCAACAATACTGTCATTTGTTACATTCTTGTTTCTAGACCAAAATTTGTTTCTATTGTTGGGAGGGTTTTGGTGTTGAACAACTAGGTTCCTGCCTGGTACTTTAATGTCCCCTTTGTCAATAAGGCCTTTTTCAAGTATAATGCCTTTTTGCACCAAGTCTAGGAAAGAAGTAAAACAATCTACTCTTAAGTCACTTCTCAGTTTCAGATGAATATTTTCAAGGAATATCGTGACTTTTTGTTTTTCTGGTATCTCAACTAGACATCGACTAGCTAAACTTCTCCATCTCTGAAAGAAAGTGGTGAATTTTTTTCATTCTTCTTGCGTAGTGTGACACAAGGTAGCTATCGTGATTTCATTGTCTATGTTTAAGGAAAACTGTTCGACAAACTTCTCAGCTAATTCACCCCATGATCTTATGCCATATGGTAGTTTAGAGAACCATTCCAATGCTATCTCGATAAGGGTTCATGGAAATAGTCTCATTAAATATGTGGGGTCATACGAGATGTCCATGAATGTTGTCAAAAATTATGTGATGTGTTCTAAAGGATTCCTACTCCCATTATACTTAGGAAAATTTGGTATAATGTATCCATGTGGGAAGGGTGTCATGTATAGTGCTTTATCAAAAGGACATGGACATAAATATTGCGCTAAGATAGTTCATTTGACTGACATAGACATAGTGTCCATTTGTTGCTGAAGGATTTGCATTCGATTTTGTAGAACATCTACCTATGTCAAGGACATGTTATTTGCGTTGTCAGGATTGATGTAAGTGTTCTGAAATGCTATATTCTACGATGGATTATGATTTGGCGAGGGTATATCCTATTTCAATATTTTGATTCGGTCTACGCATATATCCGAAACGTTTTGGTTTGGTATAGGAATATTTCCTATTGAAATTTTTTTATTTGGTATAGGAATATTTCCTTTCGAAATGTTCTAATTTGGTATAGGAATATTTCTTGTTAGAATGTTCTATGTAGCCCCTATTTATGGAATGGCAGTATGTGGTATAGTTGTGTTTGTGCCAGCTTTGGATCTTTTACCTATAGTGTTTGTGCCAAAGGGGTTTGATGAAGATGCTCCCATAGTGAATTGTAAACCTTGTGTTATGTCGAATGCAGTTGTGTTTACAGTTCATGATGTTTGACTAGGTATTCTAGTTGGTACTGTTGTGGTAATTTGAGGAACAAAGACACTTGACGTCATGGTTTGTGTATGTTGAGTAGATGTTGTTTTCAAAGTGTGAACGTCAAATCCTGGTGGTAGTGTGGCACCTTCTGCTAGAAAACTTTTCTAGATATCATTGGGGATCATTTGAAAAATACTCATCCATAAAGGATGCAAACTCAGGATCTTGTACGATAGCGTATATGTCTTCAATAAAAAAAATTCCATGTGTGTCTCTAGTGATGTGTTTTTCAAGAAAATTTTTGTGTGCTCTCTCTTTCCCTAATGGTTGGTTTCGGAAAGGATTGATGAATTCATTGGGGTCTGAAATTTCTCTTTGTTTCTTCTTATCCCTTGTTTCAACCATGAAAGTGTTGCTCAAAATGGGTAATGCAAAACTATGTCTAGAAACTAATATGTTCTATTTCTCTGTTTTTGGGATTTTATAAATATAAAAGATGTCACTAAAATCAAGAATTTCTAATATGATGTATACTAGGATGACATACGCTAGGATAGATTATATGCAAAAAATTTGAGTAGACTATGTCGGTAAATGATTCTAAGCGGGTTTAACCTACCACCTATGGAATAATCCAAAACTATGACTTAACTTTACCAAGGAACCTGATGTAGGACAAAGACAACTGATAAAGTGAATTTCCAAAACTAGACTAATGAGCTGGAAGGATTCACTAGTAAGACAATAATGACTAGGTTCAAACATAATTACAAATCAAAGCATGAATGTATCCAATGATGTGGAAAGTTATTCTATTCTATGATATGAAAATTCCTATGGGGTAACTAAGTTTTTTGCAACTAAGATAACTATCTCTAAGATGTAAATGACACCTAAACAATGCAAGGTTTTTGAGCAATTTTCCGGTTTCTGTCCAAGATTGACCTTAAGAAATAGAAGTGAAAAAGATAGTGAATGAGTTTTGAGTTTTCAAGATTTTTGTTGATAGTCAATTGCAACTCAGGTTGTAGATGCATTGATAAATTTGACAAATGCATTTCTAGTTTCAGATGTGACTAACTGATAAAACCTAGTCTTGATTGTTGATAAACAGATGCGACTCACAAATCAGTTGTGACTCATTTAGTAGATGCGACTCAATATCTAAACTTTGTGAAAACTAAATTTGTTGACAGACACATGCGGTTATTTGGTTGATAGTTGTGACTTGTAAAGACACATGCGGTTCAAAATTTGACACTTGCGACTCATTTTACTATTGCGGTTTTCTGATAAAAAATTTAAAATTGACTCAATTTTATGATCAATTTTTTGGAAAATAATGCAAAAACAATCTTAGAATACAAAGTGTTTTCAATTTTAACATGAATGAATCTATTAAAATCATAAGAAAATTACATCCTAGGCTTTTATAGATGGTATTTATTGAGTTCTAACTTGGGTTTCCCCAACTATGCATATTCAAGGCGGATGACTAGTAGCTTGACCCCACTGGCTCTCCTCCACGAAACTCACTTATACAGGGAAGCCAAGCTATTGTACCCATGAAACTCCCATGACATACATTTCATCTCTACACATGAACCGTAAGAATTTAAGACAGCTGCACAGGTCCTGCCTGCTGCACCAGTAAATACATTGGGATTTTGGCAAAACTACAACAAGGTTTTTAGTAAGGGCATTTTGTTCGTGGGGCACCATCCATGCAGCGAGAGACAATTATTTCCCTTCTTGTTGGAATAGTGAGTTTTATTTTGAGGTTTCCCCCAAAAATATACTTTTATATACCATTTGGAAGTCATTAATGACAAGCGTGTTACCAGTTTGAGTCGTCTTGGGGTGAGTACTTTTTCCCACCAAGACAAGACTGAGCTCTAGAGTCAATAACCGATTCTCTTACACCTAGAATCACATGAATGTGCAAGGGGAGAGGATACTTCAATACACCGAATTGTAAAGGTAATTACAAAGTGTGCTTTCGCACCAGGAAAAGGAGACACTAGTTAATTTTAATCCAAATGATAATTATCTAACTACCAAACACAAAAGTTCATTTTAAAATTTTAAAGTCTTCGACAACAGGTCCTGCATGCAATTTGTTAGTAGTTTTGTTGGTCTTCGTCATTCATCCTACAAGAAAAGGGGTTTGGTTTTCAATATCTTCTATGCTTCATCCTACAAAAACTATGTTATCCACCTAAGTCACACTCTGCAAACAAAACATTAGTGAAAATAAAAAATCGTACAATACAAATTCAAAAAATCGGATAAAATTACAAGCTAGATGCATTGCGGTAAGTCTCAGATGCATCTCATGATGTCGGATGTGTCGTAGAATTTTTTAGTTGCACTTCACGAAGTCAGATATGCCGTTTTGTCAGTCTAATGCGGTTTTTCATACGATACCTGCAAAACACAAATAAATAAAAAGTGGAATGGATTCGTGAAGATTGAAGTGTCTTCAAGATGGGTTCACCAAATGTGATGTAGATAAAATGACTCTAGAAGCAAGATGGTTAAATCTAATCTAAACATTCATTAATCTAAATCAAACAACTACGAACGAAGAATAAACTAAACAATAAATAAAGCAATATGAAACAATCTCACCGAATATCAGTCCACCTCTTCAAATTATCTTCATTGTCCTTCTCCATTTTACCTTTTGTAGTATAATTTCCCTCATATTTTCATAAGTGTACAAGTATAGCCTTGATGTATGTGATTATAGAAAAATATCGAAGATTAACAAGTTATGCTTCCAAAAGTGTATTGATTTTAGGAGGAGGAATAATGACAAAGGTCAGCCAATTTATAGAACATTGGTTTTCAAATGATCGGCTCAAATTCGAAAGAGAGATCAATGATCGAGATTGATGAATGCCATTAGATTGAGATTTTTGTCAGTTAGAATGTGAGTTGGGAAATTCTACAATGTAAAGATTAAATTAGAATAATAATTTAATTTGGTGTTAAGACTATTTGAAAATATTTAAGAATAGACATTAATATTAAATAAATGATTTAATCTCGAGTTGAAAGTCTTCGAAAATATAAGAATTAGACTTTAAATGAAAAGGATAATGTTAGAACTCAACAACGATCTGTTTGAATGCACACATGAATTAAATAATTAAATAAAGATATTTAATTAATAAATATGTGCATACATCGAATCAGGAGATAACTGATGGATTTAAATAGGTCTCAAGTCATATGGTGAGTGAAGAATTAGATAAGCGATAAAAGAATGTGACAAAAATAACTATTTTTATGAATTAAATGTTTATTTAATTCAACATTCAAAATTTTAAGGATTTAATTAAATAAATAATGATTTATTTAATTGACATTTAAAAAGGTTAATTGAATAATTAATATTTAATTATAGTCAAAAATATGATAAAAGATAAATTAAATAATACATTATTTAATTCAAAAAGGGAACTAATTAATTAAAAACGTAATTAAATAAATAATATTTAATTAATTAATCAAAGTTGAATACATGTCATAATGAATTAATTAAATAATTAAAGGTTATTTAATTAATAGAAGAAAGATGTGTATAGGAAATAATTAAATAGTTAACATTATTTAATCGTGACCATGGACATTAGAAAATTATCTCGGAAGTGGTACTCATAGGCCTAGACCAATTTTCACTGTCTACATATTGCATTATCTATGGATGTTATTTCTTGATATTTGTGTATCTATCAATTTTGGTAATGAGCTTATGGGATTCTGTTTTTGAAATTTTCTAAAATAAATGTGATGATGAATGGTTGCATACTTTAGATTTTCACTGTGAAATGATGCAATGGTGTGGATTGTATCATAAATTATATTGTTCTACAATTTTAGTGAATTAGGAAAAGTGCTCATTATAAGAATTGCAAGTCTGAATTGAAAGAAATATGTGTTCATGCTTTTTTGTCCTAAGCCTTGCTCTATATTTTTTGCTATTTATTTAAACCCCCAAATGTTAAATTACTTTGCACTTCATATTTTTTACTCATTTACCACTAGGTCCCTTGAATATTATGGTTGCATGGACCAATGAATGATAATAGCACAGTTGAGAACCAACTACAGAGACCTTGGAAGATAGGTGGTTTTAGATCATTTGTCTTTTTTAGGAGAAATAGAGTAGAAATATTTTATCTAACGTTGTGTTATTTTTGACAATCAATAGGATCTATGGATTCGAGGTCAGTATTTATCTTTGCTAAAATCATAATAGAGAGCTAGGAATTGTCATCATTCCCTAGATACACAGAACTAGAAGAATGACACAAACAGAGCAAAAACAAAGGAAAACCTTTTGGTTCACATGGAAGAGACATAGGGTGTCTCTACACCTTGCGTTATCCCCAAAAGGAAAACACAAGACAAAAATGAAAGGAAAAGAAAAGATAATGAAAAATATTTTGGGTCAACATGGAAGAGACATAGGGTGTCTCAACACCTTGTGTCATCCCCAAAATTAAAACACAAGAAAAAATGCAAATGAAAGGTAAAGACCAATGAAAAGGAAAAATCTTATGATATATAGAAGAGTGAAGGTACAAATAGAGGAATGCACAAAGAGAGAGAGTGAGAGATAATATCAAACATAACCTCATGAGGGATCACATTACACACATGCAATCAGTTACAAGAAAAAGGAAATAACGCAAAATACTAGTAAGGCATGTGCGAGTCAACCTAAAGTAGGTCATCTGCGTCCCAATCTTAGTCTGTATAAGCAGAAGGTAGATAAAAGACCTAAGGGACAATGAAAAATGCATTACTATTACATGACAAAGGGGAATGAGGTAGGTAATGAGAAAGATCATGTAATAGTGAGAATAGAATGTTCTACAAATATTACATGACAAAGGGGAATAAGTTAAGCAATTATTTCATATCAATCATTTTCATCGAAGTGAAAGTTTTGTAATACTAATGTGAACGCACGACACTCATCAGTACTATGTCTGATAGTTTTGTGGTATCGACAATGTGGAACTTTTGCATCTTTGGGATATAGCACTAGTCTATCATTTATTGGTGGTAATGTTATTATTTCTTTGCTTAGAAGCAATTGCAGATTCCTTTCACTTTCAGGTGGTGGACAAGGGAACTTTAGTTTTTGTAGCTTGTAAGGCCTCTTATGCTTACTAGATTCACCAAATTCTCTAGTTGAAGGTTGAGGAAGAGGACCTAGGTTGGTCCTACCATCCTTGTCATTGCTATGAATCATTGGTTGTTATTTGGGAAGAAGGACATTCATATCAAGGGGAGAATCAAATATCATAGTTTCACCAATGCGAAGCCTTAGGTATTCTTTAGGAACTCTTATGTTGTGAGGGGGATCTTGATAGCCTAACCCTTTTGTGTTTTCATTAGTTAGTATTTTCTCTAGGAGTTGATGAATTTCATGTTCACTTGTTGTATCACATCCTTGTTTACTCAATATTGTGAATCATTTTCCATAAGTTTCCTCTAGATTAATTTGATTGTTTGTTACTTTGTTATCATAGGATGGTTGAGTATTTTCCTGTTTAGAGGAACAATGTTCACCTATTGTAGGGAACTTAGGTTAATATTTTGTTTTAATTTTTTGATGTAAGTAACCAAAAATCACAAGAGGTGGTATTGTAGGGAGATTTGGTTGTGTCATGGATGGATAAAAGGATGCATTATCTTCAAGGTTGTTAAGGAAATTATTTAGGAACATATTCATGTTGTCGTCATCTTCTCCAATGGTGTCAACATCATGAGGAGTACATGCATTAGGAGTTCATTGAGCATGAGTGTGTTAAATGTCATTAGGATCATTACCAAATGCACAACTTGACACATATACCAAAGATTTTAGGGACATCCAAAAAAATTCGAAGAACATATCCATGATGCAAGATTGAATAAATACACTTGAAATGAAAGAAATTGGAATAAAAATTTGCAAACTAAAATAGAAAACTAAAGGCAACCAATAGAAGCACAAAAAATAAATTTCAAACCCTGAAATTTTGGAAAGTCAAAGTCAATAGGGACTAAGACGCCAGTAATGGAGTCTTGGTCCTACTGGTGTGATTTTGAGGTTCTAAGGACTGGAACAAACAACAAATGGAAGAGAGAGGGTTCTAAGAAAGAAATCATGAGAGGTACTAAGACGTCGGGAAGGGCGTTTTAGTCCTAGCAGAGGTTTTTATCAGCAAAACAACAAATTCTAGATTATCTACAATGTTCACAGGTTGCCTATTCAGGGACTTGATGTTTAGAAATAGAAAAGTATCCAATTGAATGCAAGAAAAAGTAACTAGTGACAAGCAATTGAATGCAAAGTTGAATGCAATTTTTTTTTTCAATTTTGAATGCAATAACAATGGAATTACAATGATGAACAATGCACTTTTCATTTTTTCAATGAGATAAGATGATGGAAGAAAGAAAAAATGCAACCTATATGCACTTTCACTAATGCAAATATGAGAAACCCTACATGCAATTTCACTAAGTATGAGAAACCCTAGATGCAATTTTGCTAATTCAAGCTGTAATGCAAGAATGAATACAACCTAGATCTAGTACTTTAATGGACTCCAAATAAGCAAATGAATGCTTAAAGATGTCGAGCTCACCAAAATGAACCATATGAAAAATATTGTGATGGTATATGTCCTAGATCATAGAGCACCACCTTTCAACAATTTTCATTTGATAAGGTCCTAGGAATCGTAATTGGATTGACTATCAACCTGAAGGGTGAGTCAATTCTCAACAAGGAAGACCTAGGAAGGGTTCTTTTAGGCTTTGGGAGGCTCACCACCAAGAAAAATCTTGGAAATGACAACTTAACATTCAACTTACAAAACCTAACAATGCAAGCTAAATGAATGATGCAAATGATGAAATTATGCAACAACAAGTCAAGGTATGTGTACTTGGGAGTTCTGGAAATGTAATAAAGATTCCAAAAATGCAAAGAAGTTGTCAAAAAGTGATATGGAGGACTAAGACGCCCTTATTGTTAACTTAGTCCCACTGCTATTTTTTGGGGAAAATGCGCAATCTTTGGATGTCGAAACTCGATCTGAAAGAATATCTGAAAAATATCCTCATGAGGACTAAGATGCCCTAGGTGGCAAATTAGTCCTGTCTAAAATTTCTAAAATCTTTGAATTTGGTCCTGAGGTCCAAAGTTTGCACCTCCTTCTTCTCAGATCTCAGCTTCTAAATATTTTGGATTTGGCCTGTAGGTGAGTTTTTGTGAAGATGAAAACTTTACAATGCAACTTGCAACTTTACATCTTTTCACTTCAGATGATCTTCAAGTCTTCAACCCAATTTTGCAATCGAAAACATGCAAGAGAGGAAAAAATTATTAATTGTTAGTAAATGAGGGTTTTCCTTGTTTAAACCCCTTGTTGGTAATTATACCTTGAAATGAAATGGAATGGAGGGAAATGATGAATGAACAATATGCAATGTTAAAAATTGCCAAACCCTTTCTATGAGGTCTGCACACTTGTATGAAGTGGCTAGCTTGGATGTAGATCTTGACCTAAATTGCTTGCTTGAATCAAAACCCTACATCACAAATGTTAGCTCACAAACACACATGATGCAATAATCTCCTTGATATAATACTTGAATTTTGGTGATGGCTCCAAATGCTTGATGAATTACTCTTGAATGATTGAATATTTGAATGCTTAGATGCTTAGATTGCTTGCTAGATTGCTAGATATGAAAAATAAGTGAAAGAACCTTGTATGTATACTTATCCATGCTTAATATCCAAAAATTACACCACAACAAGCCGATATATGAATTCATTAATTAGGGGAGGCTAAACCCTACCACAATTTGAAATTAAATCCCAAAAAAAGCTTAAGGGGGACTAAGACACCCTAGGTGGTGTCTTAGTCCCAAGGCTAAAAACTTGGGGCATAGACTCCAAAAAGGGGCCCATTTAAGGCACACTTGAAATCAATGTCCCAAGACCTTTTTGGGACAAAGATGCCCTATGTGGCATCTTAGTCTCAACCCAAAAATCAGGGACACTCAGACAAAATCATTAAATTATCATTTATCCATTGATGTTTGTTGAGATTAGCCATAAAAAGATGTAGTTTATTAGGGTTGTGGATGCAAAATCAGACCAATTAAGACATAAATAGAGATAAATAAAGGAAGGTACGTCTAAACAAGTGTGAAAATTCAAGGGTATGCATTTTCCTACACTACAAGAAATAATGGATAAAAAATAATTACCTTGAGCAAGATCTACTGCCCTATCTCCCTGGACTCATTATTAAGCCAAGTGACTATGATTAGAAGAATGCATGGTTTAACAATAATGACATGGTCTCAACTAATATGTCTTACTATTTTTTAGAATAATCTACATCACATAGAGAACACTGATTTCCTCTTCACTTCTTGGACTATCATCTTGTAGTTGTATGGAGACATTGGATCTTCATGTGAAAGTGATTTTTCCTTGGAGAAAAAAGATCTTGTGGATGATATTGAGACTTATTTTACCCATCTTGTATGGACACATACACTTTGGATGATCAACTCATTCATACCCCATCAAACATACCTATTTCTACTTCAGATTCTAGAGATGATTTTTTACAATCCTCCATTGATTCATTATAGCAGGGTCATTTATCTCTTTTAGATTCAGCTCATTGGGACCAATTTATACCAAACATCTCTCTTTTTTTATAGTCCCTCATTTCAGACCTAGATGACACTATTGATGAGATATGTCTTCTCTTTGATGATAAATATTTGGTCCTTCCATTTGTTACTACTACAAAGTCTAGTGGTTCTTCTTTGAAAGCTTCTAATGATTCCTTGTAGTAATGCATCCATATTCTTTCAGATTCAGCTTTGTTGGATGATCTCTTGATGGGTATTTCAAACTTGTTTATGGAGACACATATTATAGATTTGGGAGGAACTATTAATTGTATTCATATTATCTTTGATAGAGGCGATTCTTCTTTAGTTGTTGTGAGGGCACACTTTGACCCTCTCATTCATTCTCTACATGATCATTCATCACAATTTGATATGAGTATGGATAATTTTGATCAGAATTTAGAGAAGAAATCTTCAAAGGAGATACTTGAGTCTTTGTCTTGTGTTATACATCAGTCTGTAGGAGATTTTGATTTGTCATATTCAGTAGTGTTTCCTAGAACACTTTCTTTTATTGTGACAACCTTCAACATCGACATGGGGACACCTTGATCCAAGTTTAGAGACTTCATAAATTTTTCACATTCTTCCTGCATATTCTTTTTAAGAGCGAAGAGATAGAAAAAAAATATTTTTCTAGGAGGTTCGTCACTACAGGATAAATTCAACTATTTTAAAAAAATCATTTTTCACCACAATGTCTATTTTTTGAAAAACAGATAGCATTGGAAAGCTAGAGACAAGACATCTATAGAGATATTGAAAATAATTATTTTCATTTTTCCCAGATATTTCAAGTTGAAGTTGTTTCTTGCAAATTTCCTCAAAAATTCATCTTTCGCCCAAGAGCTCCATTTTTTAGAAATGAATAGGTGTCGAAAATGTATTGAAGAGCACTACATAGTTACAAGGATAATTTTTCTATGTTTTTTCATAGATTCATTTTATATCAAAATTTATAATTTGACCATTATGGACCTATTGAGCATTGTATCTTGGAAAATATAAAGTGTCAACCTCATAATATTTTGGGGGAGTGATTTTTGATACTAGTGAAAATGGTGGGAATGTATTGGTATTATTTTGATGAATTTTTATATCAATTGTAAGGGGATTATACATGTAGTTTGCAATCACAAATTAAGATAAATTTATATTTATGGTTGGATTAATCATGTCTCTTAAATATTTTTTTATCCTTTGATTGTCAACTTAAATTTAAAGAACTATTTTTTCTTGGAAATAATGGATAAAAAAACATTACCTTGAGCAACATCTACTTCCCTATCTCCTTGGACTAATTATTAAGCCAAGTGACTATGATCAAAATAATGCATGGTTTAACAATAATGACATGGTCTATCGACTAATGTTTCTTACTATTTTTTCAAGATACTCTACATCACATAGAGCACATTGATTGCCTTTTCACTTCGTGGACTATTATCTAGTAGTTGTATAGAGATATTGGATCTTCATCTAAAAGTGATGTTGCCTTGGAGAAACAAGATCTTCTGGGTGATATTGAGACTTTTTTTACCTATTTTTTGTGGACACAAACCCTTTGGATGATCAACTCATTCATACCCCATCAAACATACCTATTGCTACTTCAGATTCTAGAGATGCTTCTTTGAAACCCCCCATTGATTCATTATAGTGGGGTCATTTATTTCTTCTAGATTCAACTCATTGGGAACAATTTCTACCAAATATCTCTCTTTTTTTATAGTCCCTTGTTTTGGATCTAGATGACACTATTGAGGATATATGTCTTCTCTTTAATGATAAATGTTTGGTCCTTGCATTTGTTGCTACTATAGAGTCTAGTGTTGCTTCTTTGAAAGCTTCTAATGATACCTTGTAGTACATCCATAGTCTTTCAAATTCAGCTTTGTGGTATGATCTCTTGAAGGGTGTTTCAAAATTTTTTATGGACACACATATTATAAATTTGGGAGGAACTATTAATTATATTCATATTATCATTAATAGAGTTGGTTCCTTTTATTTTTTGTGAGGGCACACTCTAACCCTCTCGTTCATTCTCTACATGATCATTCATCATAATTTGATATGAGTATGGGTAATTTTGATCAGCATTTGGAGAAGACATCTTCAAAGGAGATACTTGAGTCTTTGGATTGTCTTATACATCAGTTTGTAGGAGATTTTGATTTGTCATATTCAGTATTGTTGCCTAGAACACGTGATTTTATTGTGATAGCCTTCAGCATCAACATGGGGACACCTTGACCTAAGTTAAGAGACTTCATAAATTTTTCACATTCTTCCTGCATACTTTTTAGGAGTGGAGAGATAGCAAATTTTTATTTTTCTAGGAGGGTCATCACTATAGGCTAAATTCAACTATTTTTTTAAAAAAACATTTTTTGCCACAATGTCTACTTTCGGAAAAAAGATATCACTGGAAAGCTAGAGACAAGAACTCTCCATATATAGAGATATTGAAAAGAAATTTTGTCATTTTTTCCAAATAATGTAGGTTGAAGTTGTTTCTTGCAAATTTCCTCAAAAATTCATCTTTCACCCAAGAGCTCCATTTTTCAAAAATGAATAGGCGTTGAAGATGTATTGAAGAGCACTACATAGTTACAAGGATAATTTTTCTATATATTTTCTTAGATCCATTTTAAATCAAAATTTATAATTTGGCCATTGTGGACCTATTCAGCATTGTATTTTGGAAAAGACTTTGCAAACGCACTAAAATATAAAGTGTCAACCTTATAATATTTTGGGGGAGTGATTTTTGATACTAGTAAAAATGGTGAGAACGTATTGGTCTTATTTTGGTGAATTTTTATATCAATCTTAAGGGGATTATACATGTAGTTTAGAATCACAAATTAAGATAAATTTCTATTTATGGTTGAATTAATCATGTCTCTTAAATATTGTTTTTATCCTTTTATTGTCAACATAAATTTAAAGAACTGTTTTTCTTGGAAACAATGGATAAAAAACATTACCTTGAGCAAGATCTACTACCCTATCTACTTGGACTCATTATTAAGCCAAGTGACTATGATTAAAAGAATGCATGGTTTAACAATAATGGCATGTTATATGAACTAATAAGTCTCACTATTTTTTAGGATATTCTACATCACATAGAGCACACTGATTGCATTTTCACTTCTTGGACTATCATCTAGTAGTTGTATGGAGACTTTCGATCTTCATATGAAAGTGATGTTTCCTTGGAAAAGCAAGATCTTGTTTTGGTATTGAGACTTATTTTACCCATTTTTTGTGGACACATACCTTTTGGATGATCAACTAATTTATACCCCATCAAATGTACCTATTGCTACTTCATATTCTAGAGATTATTTTTTGCAATCCTCCATTGATTCATTATAGTAGGGCCATTTATCTCTTCTAGATTCAGCTCATTCGGACCAATTTCTACCAAATATCTCTCTTTTTTTATAGTCCCTCATTCCAGATCTAGATGACACTATTGAGGATAAATGTCTCCTCTTTGACGATAAATATTTGGTCCTTGCATTTGTTACTAATACAGAGTTTAGTGTTGCTTCTTCAAAATCTTATAATGATTCCTTGTAGTAGTACATCCATAGTCTTTCAGATCCAGCTTTGTGATATGATCTCTTGACGAGTATTTCAAAATTGTTTATGGAGACACATATTATATATTTGGGAGGAACTATTAATTATATTCATATTCTCTTTAATAGAGTTGGCTCTTCTTTAGTTGTTGTGAGGGTACACTCTGACCCTCAAATTCATTCTCTACATGATCACTCATCATAATTTGATATGAGTATGGATAATTTTTATCAGCATTTGGAGAAGACATCTTCAAAGGAGATACTTGAGTCTTTAGCTTGTGTTATACATCAATCTCTAGGAGATTTTTATTTGTCATATTTAGTAGTGTTGCCTAGAACACTTTTTTTTATTGTGGCAGCCTTCAACATCAACATGGGGACATATTGATCCAAGTTTAGAGACTTCATACATTTTTCACATTCTTCCTACATATTTTGTTTAGGAGTGGAGTGATAGCTTGCATACGCCTTTGGTTTTTTTTAGGAGTGGAGAGATAGATTGCATACACCTTTGGTTTTGTTTATTACTAAGGGGGGGAATGTTGTTCAACAACCATGAACCAACTTCTCCATCTAGTTTTGAGCATCTACCATTGGATCTCTTTGGGGGGGATTCTTAGTCCTCTTCTTCTTATCTCTCTATTTTTGGGGGTGTTCACTCTTTATTTGTGGGGGAGTCTTCTTATTCTATGGGGGAATTTTATATGTACATGAGTCCCTAGAATAGCTTCTCTTGCTAGGATTTAGAGTCATTTGGTGAAGTTTGGTGTATTTGTATAATTATAGAGATATTGGTCACACCTAGATGAGTTTGGATTCTTTGCAAACTCTTTGAGGTCCAAAAGTCCACAACAATGTTTAATTTTTCAATTTTGTTGCTTGTTGAAAATTTGATCCTCACTTAGATATGGTTTGATTTAGGTTGGATCTTTGCAAGGTCAAGTGCATGTCATTTCTCTATAATGGTTGGTTAGTTGTCCAAATTTTATAAAAGTTCCAAATTTCTTTCCGCATTGTCAAATCGAAGGTGCATTTATGATGTATGTGAGCTGAAAGTATAAGTAGTTTCATTTTATTTATTTATTTATTTATTTTTAATAAATTGGAATCATCTTCTTGAGGAGATCTTTTTGATCTAGGTGCCCTTTTTGTTATGGGTAATTGTCTTGATTCCCTTTTTATATTTCAAACCTATATGTACACCAAGTATGGAGCTATTTCCCATCTAATTTTCCTTTAGAATTGAATGTTGTGATTAGTTTCTGATTTTGGAATCATGTGTTTTGAATTTTGAGTAGTTTCAAATGATGGTTGTTTTAATTAAAACTTATGTGTTGACCCTAATTAGGATTACAAAGTAAGATGGTATAAAGTGGATGTTAGGGTTTTATGTGCTCATTGTTTTAGGTAATGCTTGATGTAGTGGTCATCATAGTTTCTATGATAATCCTAGCATTAGGGTTTGAGGGAAAGCATCTATTTAGGTGAATTTAAGTTTTCCCAAAGAGAAAAAATGGTTCATAAATGGTCAATCCAAGATTAAAGGCATAGTTTTGTTAGGTTATATGTGTACTCATTCACATTGACCCTAGATATAAGAAATATGTAAGTCATTTAATATCTTTATGGTAATTGTGGGGATTTGCGATGCATTTTCTATTGTGAAAATCCTTGTCTTATACACCTAGTGTCCAAGTATTGTCTCAGGTTCCATTCCTATGTCTTCCATTGGAAAATTTATGTCTTTGAAATCTAGTGTCATTGTAAAGATTTTCCACTTATGCAGATTCTTATGTTACTCTCCCAAGGTTGCATTGCCTTATAGTTTCACACTTGGTTGTTGCCTACTAAGTAAAATGATAGTTTTAAGTTAAAATTGGTAGAGATTCTTAATTGTAGGGATATAAGGGTGGTTAAAATTTATTTGTGACCCCAAGTCTTCTCCATAATATCTTGGTCAAGTTGGTTTTCCCAGAATCCTTTTGGGTTCAATTTTTTTCCTAATTGTTGTTTTTGGTGTGGATATTTTTTGGTCATCCGACCATTGCTTTAATTTCCTACAATTTTGATTGAGAGTTCATTTCTTGCAACTATTTATTGTTGCAGGATTTTGATCTTGATATAGATGTATTCTTTTATCCTTCTTTTGTCCATAGGATCAAGTACCCTTCATTTTTCCACAACCTTTTTAAATTTAAAATATTTTGTTACAAAATTTTTTAACGGTGGTTAGACTCATTTCATGTTTAATGGAGAATATGATATTCTTTTGAGGATATGTTAGATCATTATATAATTATTGATTTCCTAATTCTACAATTATAGCTTTAATAGTAGTTTTATTGGTTCTCTTGGTATTGAGTATATTGGTCATTTTCTTGCGATTTTTATTATATTTTTTGTTATATTCGGAGCCTAGCAAGGATTGATCACTTAAAAGTGCTCATGGATACTTAAAGACTTGGGTTATGCTAGAAAATATCTTGGGATTATATAGATGTGTTGAGATGGTTAATATTTAGAGGTTTCAACAAGAAGACTAAGAATCCTACACCTAGGTTGGATGTGAGTTTAAAATAAACCTACAAAGAATATTTTTCTTGGAGTGATTCTTTATTACATGGTTATCTTGGAGTAACATTCTCATTCCCCACTCTTGGTCTACTCAATAGATAGTTATCTAGGATTTATTTCCCATTTTATTTTTAGATGCATTATATATTATGCTTTGTCTTCTCATGAATATGGATCTTGAGCTATTATTATTTAGTTCTAGTGGTTTCATTTCAGAATTATTTGTCATGTTTATCTCCTCCTTCATATGATTTATTTTATGATGGAATTTATTGATGAGGAGTTTAGGCTATTTTATTTGGCTAATTTCCTAATTTGGGAATAGATTATTTGATTTGAGATGCATACATATTAGTTATGGTTATATGTGGATAATTATTTTCTTTTGGGTTTAATAAAGGAGATCGTGATTATTATAGATAGATAATTTAGAGGTGTGTATAGAAATACATACTACATGATTCCATTTCTAGGTTCTCTCTTTGGTCTTATTCTTCTTCTTGGATTTTATATTCACATGGCATTAGAGTTGAGATTTGTGTGGATATATTATCATCACTAGTTTTGTGGTCATATGTTGTTATTTTTTCTTATTTTTTTATTGGTGGCAACACGAATGCTTCTTGATCTCTTTAATTTGTTGAGTATGGAGAACTTGAGAGAGTTATAGAGACTAGTAGTGAGATTTGTATTGTAGAAAAAAAAATATAAGTTTTTCATATCTTTTTGGATGTTCCTTTGTACTACATGATGATAATTACACTTTATATGTGATTATATTGGTGCATATGTGGATTTCTTGATAATTTTTAAATTTCACATTACTCGTGTAGTGGGAGTTCTTGCATGTGTATGTTCTTCATTGTCCAAGTTTTATATATGGAGCTTACGGTTGCATTATATGGGTTGGATATATTTTTGATAATATAAGAAGTATTTTCAAGGCATTGTACCCTTACACGATGAGCCTTAAGGGCCAAAAAGGATCAAGACCAAGGAAAAAAGCAAAAAAATGAAAATAGAACCAGACACGCCAAACTAATAGCCAACCAAAACACCCAACAAACGAAGAAATAGTAGACTAGCTAGCATTCTCCCAATTCTAAGAGAGGTTGAAGATATCCTCCCCAGCCCAGTAGGGACCTTCCTCCACAACCTTCATATCCACCTCTTCCTTAAGCAGAATAGAGAGGCTGGCATCCGCATAGTGGATCAACTTGACAGTGAGCCTAGATAGACCACAAAGTTTATTCTCGAGCTTTTCTACTCATTCCAGAAGCCTATGTCAATCCTCCCCTTTCTCTACAATATTTTCTCTATTGGAATGCTCCACCCCTTGAAGGTCAGAGGACCTCTTCCTTAGTATCAACCTCCTCCCTATCCCCTTTGGTGTCAGACCACTCCTCATCAAAATAAATTTCACTAATCAACACTTTATTTCTGTTTTTAACCATCTTACTAGATCTATTGATGCTAGTATTTTTTACCCCAATCTCCACAGTAGAAGCAACCATAGTATCCCCCTTGGATTCTTTCCCCGCCCTGTTCATACCAACCTTTTTAGTGGTCGATTGCTCCACCAAATCCTCCCCCTCATCCTTCATGTTCCTCTTAGTAGTAGGTTTTCTAATAGTCTTGGTTGGGCAAGACTTAAGCTCACAGAGACCATCCGCAGTGTGAGGTTGGGCTAACCTCACAATCCCCTTCTTCTTTTTGGAAATTGATTTAGGTTTAGGGGTTTCAACAACCGTTTGAGGAGTTTTTCTTTTGGGACCTTTGGACTCGATCAGGGAAATATTGGTCTAGGTCGGGGATTCAATTTCCTCAATACAGAAAGCAAAGATGGGTTTGGCTGGGCAAAGGGTGAAGTGAAAATGATACAGCCTCAAAATGAGGCCTTGATGGAGTGGTAGGGGAATGATTTCCTTAAATTTATTGGTAGCAGAATTAAGGCACTTCTCAATAGAGCTTTACAAATCAGTATGTAAAAATAATGGGAAACTTAGCAGAATTTTACAACGAAGCTGATTTAAGAGAGGAAAATGATAAAATATATATATATATATCCTCTAACATGACATACTTCATGAGGGCAAGAGAGACTTGGTCCCACAGCTATGAGAGAGCTTCTCTTCCAAAGCCAAATTTAGAATGCACAAGTTTTTTATTACCCATAAAGAAGGCATTCAGGCTTTCATTGTCTTGAGCCTTAGTGTTCTTAGGGTACTTCTTCTCAGTACACGACAACCTCATGGCCTAGTAAATCACCTCCTAGTTCACCTTGAAGGAGATTCCACCCATTGAAACCCTTCAATATTTCCAGGAACTCGCAAATTGCATAGACAACTTTGGGTCATGGCCAACCAAACTTTCTATCAATGTTGTCAGACCACCTTCAACACAGATGTGCCAAACTAGTGGGTCCTTTTTAAATTCCCCACAATTATCAAGCTTCATCCTCACCCTTTCACCACCCATATCACCGTTCTATACACTGGAAAACCAAGAAACATGTGAGATTAAAATGTTAGAATTTTCAATAAAGTGAAATGTCACCCAAGCACTTTTAAATTTAAGCCAAACAAGACTGTTTCAGGTAATCAAGACGGTGTGTTGGATACACGCTTGAAGAGTTAAAAAAGAAAAGGTGATCACCACATTCCCATTAATGGAAATATCGAGACACCTATGGCTAGGTTTGCAAACAATTATGATATTGGTAGGTTTTCCTTCCATGCTTCCTTTGCACAAGTACCAAAGAAATTTAGCTGTGGGGCCAAATTTAGAATCCCCTAAAACCTAGCCATCTATAATTAGCAACTTTTTAGTGAAGTTGATAGGACAAGGCAAGAGGTTCACATCATAATTATTAGTCACATCAAATTTGAATTTAAAAATTTGCATGGATATGTGAAGGCTGAGACAAGACATTAAATAAATATTGCATAATGTCTGACCCAACTTGGTCGTTATCATGTTGTACTCCCCACTCCTCATAATTAGCTCTTTATAATCAAACTCCATCCCTTTATTCAAATTATTCCATGAGTTTGACACCACAACATTCAACTCCGTCCACATCACCCAATAGACAAGTATGTGGACCCGCCAAATGGCTAAGCCAATCATACAATTACGTATCATCATGAACAATGCATGTGCCTTGCTCCTTAAGGATTATACCTTGTATTCCCAGTAGTAGGTTCCCCATATTCCTCCAACACTTAGAATATCTCCAATGGGAACCCAAATTATCCATAGCATCAGAAACTTGATTACCCTCCTAAAAGATGTGGGTAGTAATTTTCATATTCAAATTAGCCACCAAATGAAATATGTCTAATGGAATGTCCCTAGTAAATTTCCTTGATTAACGATGTCAACCATAAACTTAGAATTCCCTTCAATGTGAAGGTTCCTTATCCCCAAAGTGAAAGCTAATTGCACACCCTTTAGTAGTTCCCTTGCTTCTGCAATCAAGGATGACTAAATTCCTATCCCCCTCATAGTAACCAACAAAAAACTTGCCTCTATAACCTATGATTATAACTCGTATACTTGCCCTGCCCAGGTTACCTTTAGCGACACCATCAAAATTTAGTTTATTCCATCCATGGTCTAGGGGTTTCAAGACTGTATCCCATCTAGCCTATGATCTGGAGTTGTCATAGTAGTTAGCATCAAGATTCTGGTCCCAATCTTTAGCCATTTTAATTTCCCACTCAATAGGAGCATTTTTTGGGATTTTCTCCCTGAAGATGAAAATATTTTTCAAAATTAGCCTTTTCCCTATGCCAAAAACCTCTTTAGGGCTCATCTCAATATTCTTGAAAACCCTATTGTTCATCTCCGTCCAAAGATATTGGCAGATGATGAGGGGAACCTAATTATAGATCTCATGAGTTAAGGGGTGAAGGAAAGGCCCAAACCAACTTGACAATAGGTTTTGATATCTTTACACATCATCCATTGAGTGCCCAAGCGCTCCAAAGACAACTCCTAAACACTAGAAGCAAATGGATAGTACAACAACAAGTGATCCACCAACTCTTCATTGCATTTATACTACAAGCATCTATTAGGGATCTGAAATCCCTATTTCCTCATATTATCTTGAGTAAGGATTATGTTATTGCAGGTTTTCCACTGGAAAAAGTTTATTTTTGGGATCATGTGCTTATTCTAAACCTTTTTTTAGGGTCCATGTTCCACACCCTAGCTCGATAGTAGATTGTACGCTGAATTAACATAAATATTTCCCTATCGGTCATTAGTCCAGTAGAAATCATCCTCCATATTGGATAGGGGTAATCCGGTAGTGGTGAAAAGTTCCAACAGAGATTTCACTAAGGGTAATAATTTTGGAGAGAAAGGACTGCAAAGAATCAAGTCTTTCCACCTCTAAGCCCCAAGTTAGTCGAGCAGGTAATCTCTAATTAATAACTTGAAGAAGAGTTGAGCTAGTCTCATAAGATTCCTGAAGTCTGAGAGTGCAATGGGGGTGTCTAACAACCAAGGGTCTTCCCAGAATGTGATTTTGTTGCCATTCCCAATCTTCCATTTCATCTGGTGATGAGAAACCCCTTTATTTTGCAAATGTTCTTCCAAGCCAAAGAGTCCAAGGGGTGATCATGAGAGAGACTTTTATATGATGAGTCTATTGTTAAGATACTTGGCATTCATAATCTTGCACCAATCCTTTTCATTCCTTAGCTGATCCCAACCAACCTTGGCAAGCAAGGCTTGGTTGATGCTGAGAATACTCTTGATCCCAAGCCCACCACAATGTTTGGGCTTAAAGACCTTGTCCTAGCTAACCAAAGAAAACTTTTTTTTTTCCTCATTCCCAAACCAAAGAAAGTTACTTTGAATTTTTTCCAACTTCTCAAGAAAAGTATTTGGGGATCTTGAAGATGGAGAGAAAGTACATAGGGATCCCTTAGATAGCAGCAAACAGGAATTGTAGCTTTCCAAAATCACTGAGGATGGAGCCTTTCCATCCCACCAATTTCCTTTGAATCCTTTCAAGGATTGAATTCCAGAAGGTAGGAGTGACCTCCTTGATAGTAAGGGGTCATCCTAAATACATTGATGGGAGAGAGCCACTCACACAACCAAGGAAAATAGTCACCCAACCTTGAAGAGCAGGTGTGTTATTGAAGAAGTAAATCATTTTTTTATTGTAGTTTATACATTGTCTAGAACTAGCAACATAGTTGTTGAGACAAATTTTCCATTTCCTAGCTTCAATCACAGAGGCTTTCCCAAAAATAATTGTATCATCCACAAATTGTTGGCTGATAGTGGGTTTCAAAGAAGAGGTAGCGTTTACCCCCAAGATAGAACCCACTGATAGAAATTTGGATATTGTCCTACTCAAGACATCTACAACCATGATAAATAAATAGGGTAAGAGGGGCTCACCCTATTTGATGTGCCTCCCAGCATTAAAGAAACCAAAGGGGGCCTCACTAACCAAAACAGAGTACCTCACCATTGTAATGCATTCCATTTGTAGACACCGAAAATATCCTAAATGATATCATACACTCTATCTTGATTCACTAACATCATTTCTTCATGAATCACTTCTTTACTAACCAATTAATTGAACAATCCTTATTTAATTAAATCATCAAGTTTCCTCTTTTAATTAAATAAATCAACTTTATTTGATTAAATCATCTTCTTTTAATTAAATAAATCATTTTATTTAATTAATCCTAGCATTCCTCTTTTTAAATAAATCATTTTATTTAATAAAGTCATCTCCTTTAAAATGAATAAATTAACCTTTATTTGATTTAAATTATAATGTCATTTCTTTTAATTGAATAAATCAAACTTTATTTAATTATATCTAATATCTCAAACTCCTCCCATTTTGATTTAAATAAATCTAAATATCTAAATAAAATGTCAAATCAAACTAACTTCCATCTAAGTTAATTAAATCCTTATTAACTCCTAATACTAATCCTCATTTCTCTAGCTTTTACAACTTGCACATATAAATCAATTTATTTGATTTATTAATTCTTCTATTTCCATTTAAATATGGAATATCTTTGGAATATGCCCTCAATTTGAAATATCCCTCTCAAAAGGACTTGTCCTCCAACATGGCATTTAAGGCTCTTACATGTCCTTTTCCTTGAGCCAAGTGGCATTAACTCATCTTTCAACTCTTCCTCCACAAGCCATCTTTTGAATTTCAAACTCCACCTATATGCATTAAGTTGCACATTAACCAAAATGTCCTCCACCTCTATTCAATAGCATGTTGACAAGTGACACAATTTCATCGGTCAAGTTTAATCCCACATTATCCCTATTTCTCATTTCTCCATCCTTCTTTCCTATAAATAAAGAGCTTCTCTTTTGATTTAGAATCCATAACTTTAGGAAAATTCATTATCTATAGATTATATGAGAGTTCATCCATTGTTCATCAAGGTTTTCATAGCATTTAATCAATCTTAGCTAGGTTATGGTCAAATTTTCATCAAGGAGCACAATCATCAACAATCCTCATCAAATTTCATCAAGGAATTGGGAAAGGGATACTTTCCACAAGAAAGAAGCACCAATTCCCCCATGGGATGTTAGTTTGAATGTTTTGAGCAAGATTTAGTAGCTTTCATTTGGTTAATTTCACTTTGTTTCTTGTTCTTTGCATTTGAATGAATTGCATGGGGAATGATTGTTTTAGATTTGTTTAATGACTAACATTAGGTTGTTTGATGATGTTTGAGCAATTCTAGATCAATCATTCATATTTTGGTGCTAGAAGGAGGGCATAAATCTCAAAATTAACACATTTTTTGGCCATTTACATCAATTTTCTCTCTTTTTTGTTTTTCCAAGACACAAAGCGACGATGGGCCAAATAGTGACTCCATCGTCATCTCTATTTTTACATAGAGCGATGCTTGTTTAGCAGATCGATGTTCAAATCCTCAAATAGCAACGATGAATTCTCAAATAGCAACGTTGAAGTCTCCAATAGCGATGTTGATCATGTTCAAATGGTGACATTATTTTTTTTCTTTTATAATCAATCTTAAAATGGCCATATCTTGGTCATATGGAGGTATTTTTCAAAGTTTTTTTTTAAATGGGGTAGAATTTCATAATCTATCTAATGGTGTAGGTTTTTCTCAACTTTGATAGAGTTAAAATTTTCAAATTTTCACCTAAAGACAAATCACATTGTAACTTGGTCTAAATTTTAGGGTTTCTATGCTTAATCATTTATCTAACCCTCATATCTTCTTGTTTCTTGATTTTAGATAAAATTTGGAGCTTGGATTCTAGGTTTTAAAGGGTCGTGAATCATGGAAGTGAAATAAAAAGCAGTCTATACTCATTGTAATAGTGTTTTTAAACACTCATGGGAAAATAACCTATCATATTTTGTCCTTTCATGCTTTAGGACCAACTAGGATTATTTTGGGCATAAAATTAACCTGCAACTCAAGATTTGTCAAAGTTGGTTAAAAAGAACCTTAGAAACTTACTAGCTTTTCCATTTGGGTTAAAATTGAACAAGAACTTCACACTAAGCTTTTGGTGCTTAAAACAAACTCATCATTGCTTTGAGGCTTAAAATGAACTTGTTCTTTCATTTTTTTGTAATATTTTTGTGCAATTCATGTCATTTGAATTCGTATGCACTTCTCTTGCACTTCATGGTGATCTTGAGAATAAAAATAATTCTAGTGACATTGGTTTTCTAATAGATTTCCTACACACTTCAATTTGGGCTTAAAACTGAACAAATCATGTGAGTGTGAATAAAAGGAATTGTGTGTGCTCCCTGCTAAATGTGTTAGGTGGTCAAACTAAAAATGCACTTCTCCACAATTTTTTACCTTTAGAGAGCCTTCCTTGGTGGGAAAAATTACTCACCCCAAGGGAACGACTCAAACTGGTAATGAGATAAAATCCAATCTACTCCCAACCACTATATAAATTTGAATGTTGAGGAAATCTCAGCCTTCCAGAACTTCCTATGGACAAGTAGGTGATACTCTTTATTGGGTTTATCTTGCCTCTAATGTGGGCTTCTAAATGGGTGCCTCGATTATGAACCAATTTGTGTAGAATCCAAAATCCTCATCTATTTGTTGGTGTTAGGAGGTTGAACCTCCAAAGTTATCCCATGTACTTGTGGTTCAAAGTAGAGATGAAGAGTTCGTCATGGGATATTCATGAAAACTCAAAGCTTGGCTGACCCAAGAAGTGTGTGCTGAGAAAGGGGGAGCTAGTGTGGTCAAGCTTCTAATCATCCACTTTGATTAAGCACAGCTGGAGAAATCCAAGTGGGAATCCAACAAATATTCTTTTTTCTATCTTAGGGTTGTGCATTTCTATGGAATCAAAACACTTTGCTTGGCTCTAAAACATTTGAAAACAAACATTCAACAACCATCAAATTTCAAACCCTGTGGAGAGAGAAAATACCTTTGAGAGGTCCAAGTATTACTACTTGTCCCTTGGGATTTTATCCTTAGAGGCTTCTAAGTATTTGGGCCCACATCTCAAATTTTTCTCTCTAAAGTCAGCATAGGAAACTATTGCCTTGATCCTTCAATTTTCCCATAATGGATCTTGTGGGATGAAAGAGTTAACAAATAGACATTCAGTTTGAAAAACTAAGTAATAAGTGTTGATGTTGTAAAATAAATTTATTACCCAAGATGAAATCAATTGAACCCCACACATGTGCTTATTTATATTTTTTCTTATGGTCTTTCAAGAAAACATTGATCTTTTTTGTTTGAAATACTCTTAGAGAAAAGCATGTTCTTCACTACCTTGGTCCTATAAAGAAATTCCTCTTAGGTTCATTTAGGATCAAAACAACCAATCATTTCATACATCCCCCAAAACATCAATCAAATCCCATTTCACAAACAACCTTTGGAACTTTGGAAAAATCATTCATATTAGACTTTTGGTAAATCTCTCAATCAAAATCAAAATCCCCTTTTTTTGGCTAAGTGTGTATGGATGAATCCTTCCCCACATATTTAGTTAAATTTTCTTCCTTTTGGACAAGTTTATCTCAAGGTAACATCCAACATCTTGGGATTTACAAGTCAATCATCTAAATCAAATCAAACCAAATCCAAATAAAAATCCAAAAATCCCAAAGTCTAACATTGATCCAAAGTTCTCAATAATTTCAAGCACCCATATCACTCACCCTTTCATCTTTCATCTCACCATTGGTCCTAAAAACCTTAGAGGTTCACTTTTGCAAAAAGGTCAAAACACAAGAAGAACATGGAATATAAACTTGATTCATCCATCATGAGTAATCTAATTCAACCAAACTATCAAATCCAATCCTCGCATTTATACAATCCATACATGGGATTATTATCTCCTAAAAACCTTAATGATACAACAAATGCGACTTTTCCCAATTTGAACTTTGGAACACAAAACCTCAATGATATAACAAATGTCTCTTTTCGTAATCTGAATTTTGGAACACAAAACCTCAGTGATACAAAAAATGTGAGTTTTCCCAATCTAAATTTTGGACAACCTTTCCCTATGGTAGATTTAAATCAAGTTCAAAACCTACAAATCTATCAACCAAACAATCAATGCATGAGTCTTCAACAATATTATCCCACCAAATCCATACATGTCGAATGTGACTATACCAAGTACAAGTTTACCAAACATGAACATATCAAATCCACACTTGGTAAACCTTGGGATAGATATGTTTGCAAATCACACCAATGTTGGTCAAAGTCCAAGAAATATATTGGAAACTCCATGTGTTGATCCAAGTCAAAGTAACCTCATGAAAAATAAAAGTTACCCAAATCAAAGAAATATGTTTCACAACAATGTTCAATGTCAACCAATAATGCCAAATCTAAACATCATATCAAATTAGAACATTGTCCAAAATCAATCTGTCCATGATCCCATTCAAACACCACAAGTATACATTCCAAATATTCTTGCTCAACAACCAAATCAACTATATCAAGGGTGTCAAGATCAAAATCAAGAAAAAAAATTGTGAAATCAAATTTTTACACTTAGGAAGCTCATTGATTCATATCACCAAGAGACATCTCCACCCAAAAATCAACACATTGCAAAAGGATAATCTCATCAAAACATTGAGTTGTCTCCACAACCACATCAAGAACAATATCTCCAATGTCAAGAGGTTGGATATGAAGATTAACAGCATCAACAACAAACCCAATTACCGCATCTCAAAGATCAATGACAATAAGAATCACCTCAAAAGGCACAAATCTCACAAGAGCAAAAACATGAATACACTCCTTTTGGAGAGCCAATCAAATCAATGCTAAGAAAGATACTCGAAGCAAAACTCATCTCTCTTCCAAAGGTAATTTCTTTCAACTTCCCTTGGAATAGGGGTGGATCTTATTGTGAGTATCATAGAGAAAATCTTCATAAAACATCAAATTGTATTCAACTCAAAAATCTCATCCAAGACCTAATTTATCAAAAAATAATAAATGTTGAGGGAAATGATCAAGATTCAACCACTATTGATAATGATGAAAATATCCCCACCACAACTATTGAGGACAATGATCAAGATATATCCATCAATGAGCACCTTGAAAATGTTTTTATCCCATCCAATGATCAAATCAACATACATCAAGAGTCACTTTTAAATCATGATCAAAATCCACCAAAAATATTCGACAATGATCCAATTCAAGAAATGCTAGCATCATTTGATATTATGGTTGAAAAATTTGACAATATCTCCACCATAATTATTGAAAACAATGATCAAGATCTATCCATTAATTAGCACCTTCAAGATGTTTCTACCTCATCCAATGATAAAATTAAAATACATCAAGAGTCACTTTGTAGTCATGATCAAAACCCCTCAAACAATGATCTATTTAAAGGAGTGTTAGAATTATTTGATCCTATTGACATAATCCAAGATCCATTCACCAATGATCATGTTGACAATGTCTTTACATTACCTAATGAGTTATAGGACATATCACAAGAATTTATTCCAAAGCATAATCAACATCTATCACCAAAGTTTAGTGATGGTCCTTCCTAAGATATATTGGTATCCTTTGACCTCATGGTTATTGATATTGAATGAATCCTCAACTCAACACATGATCCCAATCCACTCAAATATAATGAGGATATTGAACCAATTCCCATGCCTAATAACAATGTCCAAGAACCCTTTTTAAGAAATCCATCCTTTGAAATTGGTCCATGTCAAGAACTTGATCCAAATCATGTTGAAAGAAATTCTAAAATCACTCAAGATCAAGAATTTGTATCTCTGAGATACTAAAATGATCTAATGGACACTCTCTTATCTATACAATATGTCACAAATGATGATCATATCTATATAGAACATACTCCTCCACCTACCCATAAGATGTTTTCTTTGGATGGACACGTAGATGATCTTCATTCAAAAAATAGTCTCATACTCTTGATATCATTACAAAGGAACAAGATTCTCCTACTCTTAACATTTGTACACCTAATCAAGATATAGAAAAATCTACAGACATATCAAAAAGAGGTCATAAATAAGGCTTCTACAAAGTTGTGAATTAGAAACATCCTGTGAAGGCACATCAAAAATGAATCATGAGGAAGTCTTTTATATGGACAGTGAATCATCGACACCTCTTGAAGAAGAATTTAAATATGATATTTGAAAATATCAAGACAAAGATATGAATCAAGAATTTATCCCACTTATGGAGGATCCTATCACTTATAAACTTGGATCACTTACCTTTTTTAGGGAAAAATATTTTATCAATGAAGAAGCTATCACCTTTGAAGATCCACAATAGGGCAGAGAAGGGTTAGCACCTTATTTCCAAGGTAAATCATATCCTATTGCAAATAAAAAATTTGAACAGATGAATTATAAAGGCAAAGGATCAGGTCTACATGAACAGGGTATCCTAGAACCAGTGCAGATTATTAGGAACCCTAAGAATCAAGGTCCTGGTTATTTGACAATTAAGGGATCTAAACATATCAGTGACACCTCTATAATACTGGGGGAAACTTTGTCTCAAGCAAATGTCAACATAGGTATCATGAATAATCCTTATGATTAAACTAATTCCAATACTACAACCCACCACATCATAAATCTTCATCCACCAATCAACCCATCCATGAATTGGGACCAACATCAAAAGAAATATTTGAATCAAAGCATGAGGAACATTATCAAAGAAAAAGAAGCTAAGAAGAATAATGGACAAATCAATTACACATGGATACCAAAGAATACAAAGAAAAATTATCCCTATCAAACTCCATTAGTCAAAGAAACTATGGGAAAAAATTAAAAAGGGAAAAGTATCCATCAAAGATGTCCACAAAGACAAAATAAATCTTCTCAAGAGACATACAAAGTATATCAAGCAGTTGGTCCTAATTCTATGTACACTTCCATATCGACCCACTATTGCTCATCTTCCCAAGTTTGGAGAGTCAAAGGTTCTAAACTATCAACCAATCCATATTTTATTCCTAAACATACAACACCATCCACTCATCCATGCATGATATACAATTCTCACATTGATCATGTATTGGTAGCAACCCTTCATTGTAAGGATTCAAAAGGAATTCTATTCTGATGTGCGTACAAAGACAAAGTTAACTCTGGTATCAACAAAGTAGATCGGGAATCTCAAAAGTTGTATTCAAGTGCACAGATCTTGGAAAAATAACTTCTTCAAGAAATATATCGATGGCACATTATGACAAAAGAATGAATGTCATTAGTACTAGTTAGTTCAACATGAGCTTAAAATCTTTCAGCAAAAAAATTAAAAAAACATGAAAATAGTAAAGATAAAAATCGTCCTCTATTGAAAACCACTATGGTGGCACTTTGGATAGGTACCATGATGAAAACCTAGAAAATAGGCATCATGTGTAGAATTGAGCATCTACGTGCGCCAGTTCAGTTGGAAGAATCTCATCCCATCCTTAATAAATCTAGCATTCCATCCATCTCCATCCATCTTCCAAATTATCTTGATCTTGATAAATTTTGGTGCAACATTTACACTTGCTTATGGTAGACATCTTGACATGGGCCATTTCCAATGATCCTATCCTACCCAACATTATCTAAGCCTTGAAGCAATATCCAAATGAGCATCCTTTGTTCAAACACCTTATCTTGTCACAAGATAATCCATATCCATCCATCCATAAATCTATCCATGAATCCACCCATGGCCTTTCATACATTGCTAGAAACTGGAGGCATATTTTTACATCTTTCTTTGGGAATAAATCATTATCTATATCTTCCAACTTATGTGGTGATCCAAACATTGGAAAATGGGAAATCAATTTGGTCAAAGCATTTGTGAGGCAAAATCCAAATCACTAGCCCATGGCATATTTTGATGAGAAGATATTCCTTATCAAGCCTTATCTTTCATCAAACATCTATCTAGACATTCCATATCAGTCGCATCTAACTTTCACTTAAACGTCACATCAAATCATTCAAACAGATTATGTTCCAAACCGAGCTTCCAAATCTTGATCAATCAAATCCAATCAATCCATCATCATCTCAGGATATCCTTCCCAATCCCTGTGTTGCTTAACACTATCCTTGCATTGTTGTATATGCTCAACAATGTTATCATCACAAATCCATCAATCTGATCAATCAACCTTGGCTTGGTTTTCAACAAAAATCCCAAAATAGAGCATTGATATCATCACATATCCATATTTGAATCATCAAAATCATTTGAAAATCTAAAAACATCCAAAACATGTCAAAATCCAAAATACACTCATAAAAATAGAAAACATCAAAAACATGGTATCCGAACTATGTTGTCTCTGAGCTTAAACATAGGAAAGGCTAATCCCTGATCGGCTCCTGAGACACAAAATCCGAAAACATTCAGAAAATCTCATAAAACACAAAAACATCGGAAAAATTAAAAAATCAAAACATTTGTAAAATATCTTGAAAATACCAAAAACAACCAAAAAACATTAAAAACATCCAAATATTTGGAAAAATCCATCCATCCCATCTCACTTTCACCCGCAATAAACCTTTCAGCAAAAAAATTAAAAAATCAAAAAAAAATAAAAAAATCATGAAAATAGTAAAGATAAAAATCATCCTCTACTAAAAACCACTATGGTGGCACTTTGGATAGGTACCACGATGAAAACCTAGAAAAAAGGAATCATGTGTAGAATTGAGCATCTACATATGCCAGTTTAGTTTGAAGCATCTCATCCCATCCTTAATAAATCTAGCATTCCATCCATATTATCCATAATAAATCCATTCATACACGAACCATTTATCCAATCCATCTTCCAAATTATCTTGATCTTGATAAATTTTGGTGCACACTTTACACTTGCTTATGGTAGACATCTTGACATGGGTCATTTTCATTGATCCTATCCTACCCAATGTTATCTAAGCCTTGAAGCATTATCCACATGAGCATCCTATGTTCGAACACCTTATCTTGTTAGAAGATAATCCATATCCATCCATCCATACATCTATCCAAGAATCCACCCATGGCCTTTCATACATTGCTAGACACTGGAGGCAGATTTTTTACATCTTGCTTTGGGAATAAGTCTTGATCTATATCTTCCAACTTATGTGGTGATCCAAACATTGGCAAATGGGAAATCAATTTGGTCAAAGCATTTGTGAGCCAAAATCCAAATCACTAGCCCATGGCATATTTTGACAAGAAGATATTCCTTATCAAGCCTTATCTTTCATCAAACATCTATCTAGACAATCCATATTAGTTACATCTAACTTTCACTTCAATGTCACATCAAATCTTTCAAACAGATTTCGTTCCAAATTGAGCTTCCAAATCTTGATCAATCAAATCCAATCAATCCATCATCATCTTGAGATATCCTTCCCAATCCTCGTGTTGCTTAACACTATCTTTGCATTGTTGTGTATCCTCAACAATGTTATCATCACAAATCAATCAACCTCGGCTTGGTTTTCAACAAAAATCCCAAAATAGAGCATTGATATCATCACATATCCATATCCAAATCATCAAAATCATGCGAAAATCCAAAAACATCCAAAACATGTCAAAATCGAAAAAACACTCATAAAAATAGGAAAAATCAAAAACATGGTATCTGAACTATGTTGTCTCTGAGCTTAAACGTAGGCAAGGCCAATCCTTGATCGGCCCTTGAGACAGAAAATCCAAAAACATTCATGAAATCTCATAAAACACAAAAACATTGGAAAATTTAAAAAATCAAAACATTTGTAAAATATCTTGAAAATACTAAAAACAACCTCAAAACATTTCAAAACATCCAAATATTTGGAAAAATCCATCCATCACATCTTGCTTTCACCTACAATAAACATCCACTCATAATAAATCATCGTCATCCTCAACCTTTGGTGCGACAATCAGAAACAAGTCTAGCATGTTATAAGTGAAAACTCAAGTGTCAAAGTCTCAGGTCTAGGTCGGTAGGTAAACAAGTTGGTCAACTCTTGGTACTAATAGCTCATCATCCAATTAAATCCCAAAATCATCTGATAAAATCATGTCCTAGGATGTATCCTTCCTACCAATGGACATCAACATCAGGCATCAACGTAGTTTAGTCTTGGCTAGCAGTATGAAGAACATTAGCTTTTTTTTTTACTTGATCTTTGTTTTATTGAATTATCTTATTGTGCTCATTCTGATGACCTCTTGATGATGTCCCAACAAAGGGATTTAGAGAGAAAGGAATGGGGCAGCGATCATTAAATTTTTTATTTCTTGTGGTTGTTGGATGTTCTTGTAACATAACCTTGGTCATGCATACTTTCTTTGGACTGTAGGGAGGGTGTTTTAGGTGTCTTGTTGACCACATAGGAAGGCTTTCTTTTCTTTTTTTTGGTGCGGGATGTTTGGAATACCTCAACTGCATTCTAAATAACATTTTGTATGCCAAGTGTGAATAGGGATACTCCTATCTGATTGTTGAGTCAAAGTCCATCACACTAAGTACAAAGCCATCTTGGTTCTATATACCTTGATGCATCATGCCTATGTGTGTTATCAAACATAAGGTAAGTAAGCCCTTTTAAAATCTCAATTCCTGATAAGCAATACATCATCAACACTCATCATCATCTCCAATAAAGTCTCAATAGATCATGGACTTGCTGGATCCTCTTTTCATCATCTCATTTCTTCTTTGTTCTCTCCACACTAACATGATATCATGACGGTCGACCAAAACATCACCAATGCATCCATCCTGAACCTCATTGTCATGACATCGACCCTCAAATTGAACTTTTCACTCAATCTCTCGAGGGGGAAATGTACCAGCATACTTCTTTTCATTGGGGCAACAGTGGGGCATCCAAAAAAAATAGATAATTTTTTACTTTTGATATCACCAGTGTTATTCTGTGAATCAATGCAGTAGATACATTGCTTCAAAGAGGGACAAAATGGAGACACCAAAAATATCTTGATTGATATCATACACTCGATCTTGATTCACTAACATCATTTCTTCCCAAACCACTTCTTTACTAACCAATTGATTGAATAATCCTTATTTAACTAAATCATCAAGTTTCCTCTTTTAATTAAATAAATCAACTTTATATGATTAAATCATCATCTTTTTTTAATTAAATAAATCATTTTATTTAATTAATCCTAACATTCTTCTTTTTAAATAAATTATTTTATTTAATAAATTTATCTCCTTTAAATTGAATAAATTAACCTTTATTTGATTTAAATTCTGATGTCATCTCTTTTCATTGAATAAATCAAACTTTATTTAATTAAATCTATTATCTCAAATTCCTCTCATTTTTATTTAAATAAATCTAAATATCTAAATAAAATGTCAAATCAAACTAACTTCCATCTAAGTTAGTTAAATCGTGATTAACTCCTAACACTAATCCTTTTTTCTCTAGCTTTTACAACTTGCACATATAAATCAATTTATTTGATTTATTAATTCTTCTATTTCCATTCAAATATGGCATCTCCTTGGAATATTCCCTAAATTTGAAATCTCCCTCTCAAAAGTACTTGTCCTCCAACATGGCATTTATGGCTCTTACATGTCCTTTTCCTTGAGCCAAGTGGCATTAACTCATCTTTCAACTCTTCCTCCACAAGCCATCTTTTGCATTTCAAACTCCACCTATATGCATTAATTTGCACATTGACCAAAATGTGCTCCACCTCTCTTGAATATCATGCTGACAAGTGGAACAATGCCATTGGATCAATTTTAATCCCACATTCTCCCTATTTCTCAATTATCCATCCTTCTTTCCTATAAATAGAGAGCTTCTCTATTGATTTGGGATCCACAACTTTAGGAAAAGTCATTATCTACAGATTTTATGCAAGTTCATCCATTGTTCATCGAGGTTTTCATAGCATTTTATCAATCTTAGCTAGGTTATGGTCAAATTTTCATCAAGGAGCACAATCATCAACAATATTCATCAAAGTTCATCAACGAATTGGGAAAGGGCTACTTTCCACATCAAATTAGCACCAATTCCCCCATGAGATGTGGGTTTGAATGTTTTGAGCAAGATTTAGTAGCTTTCATTTCATTAATTTTACTTTGTTTCTTGTTCTTTGCATTTGAATGAACTGGATGGGGAATGATTTTTTGAGACTTGTTTAATGACTAACATCGGGTCATTTGATGATGTTTGAGCAAGTCTAGATCAAGCATTCACACCATTAAGAGTTTGACTACCCCTTGGTTAAAACCAAACTTAGCTAGGAATTTGGGGATGAAGTCCCATAACACCTTATCATATACTTTATAAATATCTAGCTTGAGAGCCATACTGGCATTGTTGCATCTAACCATAAAGTGGAGCATTTCATGTGTTTTTATGGTAGCATCCAAGATATGCCGACCAAGGACAAACCCTTTTTAGGTAGGGTTAATATGTTTTTCCAGGAGAGGTTTAAGGGTTTTCACCAAAATTTTAGAGAATATTTTGTAAATGGTATTACAAAGGCTAATGGGCCTAAAATCAGTCATCAACTGTGGATCAGAAATCTTTGTGATCAAGGCTATAAAGGTTTAGTTTAGTTGTTTGAGAATCTTACCAGATTTGAAGAAATCTCCAATAGCCAAAACCAGGTACTCCCCAACAATGTCCCAGAATATATGGAAGAAAGCTAGGGGGAACCCATCCAAACTAGGAATCTTATAGGCACCCATGCATAAAGTATCTAGGAGGACTTCCTCTAGAGTGACAAAACAAAGGATGTTAAGGTTGTCTTCCAAGGTGATGGTGGTTGGGAGAGGTTCACACAGTAGATTGTCTAGAGCCAAGTTGGGAGCCACACCCGGAGCTAGATAAGCCTTCTAAAAATAGTCTAACACCAAGAGGCCAATCTCGAAAGGCATATCAACCATAACCCCCTGATCATTTTGAATCTTAGCTATTTGATTCCTTTTCTTGTGTTTTAGAGAAAAAACATGAAAAAAGGAGGTATTTTTGTCCCCCTCTTCTAGCCATTGGATGCTAGATTTCTATTTCTAGAAAATTTTCTCCCACTCCCTATGATTCTCTCTTTCCTGATTGCAGGTAGGCAAGCTGACATCCACTTCTCCCATTTTTTTTAGATAACCTTCAAATTTTCCCCTATAGTTTTTTTCTTCTAAAAAAGATCCCCAAAAACCCTCTTGTTCCAACCTTTCACCAAACATTTGATATGTTTAAGTTTAGAAGAGATTCTAAACAAGGGGAAGCCATGAATAGGAACATTCCACCATTCTGCAATTTTATTCTTGAAGTTAGGATGGGAGTTCCACATAATCTCAAACTTGAAAGGGTAAGGTCCAACAATAGAACATCCTTGCATGACCAGCAGTAGAGGGTTATGATCATAAACAATCCTGGGCAAGGCAAGAAGATTGGCGTTGAGCATGACCATCTAGTTGTGAGAGAAAATAAATCTATCTAATCTTACCTAAATCAAACCATCCCCGAGATGTCTATTAGTCCAAGTAAAGGATTGACCCAAAAGGTAAATGTCAAACAAGTTGGTGACACTCAAGAAATTCACCAAATCAGCCATGTTCTCAAAGTAGTTCACCAAACCCCCACATTTCTCTTAAGGATACAAGGGAGTTTTTAAATCCTCAGCCACCAACCACCATGATCCCTTATTATTGTTTATCCAATTAGAAATCTCTTGCTAAAGGGAATTCCTAGCATTCCTCTAGCTAGGGGAATAGATATTTATAAGTGACCAAGAGCCACTCGGGGAAGAAAACATGACACCCACACTGCTCTGCCAATGAATATTTTCAGCCCCATTTATTCTATTAGGGTTTGATAGCACAGAAAACCCACCATACGCACCCTCAGCATCACTACAAGAGAAAAGCGTATCCAGCCATATGTACTTAGCAATATTAACAAAATTAGATTTCTTCATTTTGGTTTCTTGTAGGAGTAAAACATCAACCTTATGTTTTAAAACATAGTTTTTCAGCACAAGATATTTGTGAGAGCTATCCATCCCTCACACATTCCAAGACAAGACCTTCATTTCTGACCCTTCTTTAAGGGCACTTCCAATGTCCTCTATTTACCAATGGCAATCTCTTTCGTTGTCTCCCTCTATTGGGTCTATCTCTAGTTGGGCCTTGCTGGTTTAGAATCACCACCCACATCTGCTTTCCTCTATTTCCCCTTCTTCTTTAGGGTAACCTAGACATCTTCCTCAAATTTGTCTCTTGGGTCGAACCCATTGAGTCCTTTCTAGCTATCATCTCATTAATTTTAGCAACTTCATCTTCCAATATTTCACCTTCTTCACCTTTGGGAACTCTAGACCCCGAAGAAAATATACACCCATCAACCATCAGGGAGTCACCAATATCACCATTCCCCCCAAACACCTAGTTGGGGGAGGGTGTACCAACCCCCAGAGCCCCACAACTGTGCATAACCTCATATGAAGCAGGGGCAACAGGGTCCAAACCAAAATCCTATAGGGAATCTATCACCCCCACAGAGAGGCCATCTAAGCCAACCTGGGGGCCAGCCAAGAAGGGAGAGGCAGATAGGGAGTCAACAATCTTTAGAATTTCCTCTTCAAAGGGGTAGTGGTCTTCAACAACTGACTAACCAAGGTTAGACACATGTTTCAAATTAGACTTTCAATCTGAGATTAGGTGGCCAAATTTAGCACATTTCTGGTAGTAAATCACACCATTCTCATAACAGACTTGTTGGTTCCATGAACCAAACTTAGATGATAGCTTCACAGAGGTAGGTAGTGATTTATGCACATCAATACTAACAAATAAACAAGAAAAGACTAACCAGGATTTGGACTGGGTAATGCAATCCAAAGTAATGAACTAGCCCAAGGAGTCCCCAATACACTTGAATATTGCACTGTCCCAGTATTCAAGAGGTAAACTAGGCAGTCACACCCAAACTGACATTGATTTATTAAGATCCACTACAAGGTTGAACCCTGGCTTCCAATGGTGTAACGCTAGACTATGCTTTCCATATACTCAGGGTCCACAAGAGAGGACCATGATTAAGTCTTCCAAAGCCATGAATTTGAACTGAAAAATCCCACTTTTCATTGCACAAATGTCCACACTTCCTTTGAGGCACCATTTAGCAGCATCCCATCTTTGAACCATATCCATCGAAGGATGGAAAAAGAGGAAATGACCCACCATAGCATTTTCCATCGATGAAACAATCCTATAAATTAGTGAATCAAGGATAGAAAATTTAGTGCCCATAGCAATGACTTCTTCTTCAGGGCGAGGAGAGGAGCCCTTGGGACTTTGACTACTTTTAGTCAGCACATCTTTCCAACCTTTAAATTCTAGAAAGATAGCAACCGTCGGCACATTCACACTAGAAGGAATCATGGGTGGCCTGGGCCGGCCCAAAATCATGGGAACATTCAAATTAGACAAGCCAGAAGTGACCCCTAAGGGACACGAGTTTGCTTGCAACTGGGCGAGGATCAAGTGAGAGGAGGATGGCAGGGGACTATGGGATACCCCTAGCACAGAGTCTACCATGCGCACAGATAGTTCAAATGTAGGCATATGAGAGAGAAATGAGAAAGTTAGTTGATTCTTGATGTGTGGTTTGGGTTGGATATGTCGATGGCATAAGGTTTACTTGTTATGATGTGTCTACATTGGTTTTTAATTTTGGTTAGTTAGATGTGTTAAAAACTTGATGTGGTTTCTATTTTAGTTATGGTGATGTAGCATCGTAAATTTTCACCCTTGACAATTTCACACTAGGTTTTTCTCCCCCCTATGTGCTTGGACCTAATTATGCACCTAATTTCTTAAATTATATATTCCCTAGAAAACATCACACTAGGTTTTTCTCCCCCCTATGTTTGTGGAGGGTTGTGATGGGAGTGGAGTATTTTTGTTATTGCAGGGTCCCAATAGAAATCTTCTAGATTCTCTATAATCATCAATGTTCTTCCTTAAACTGGTTATGAGTTGTCCTACTTTTTCCCAACATGGTTCTCATTTTTCGAGGGTCTTCCATTCTTTTTCTTTATTCTCTTTTCATTTTCCCTTGGCAACACCCACTTTGGAATGATCAACATCACCCACATTGGCATGTTTAATTTTCATCTTCCCCATAATTTTCATTCTTCTACAGTGTCTTTCCTCTCTTTCAAAAATCTATTTTTGTATTCTCCATTTGGGCTTGTCATGTTCATTTCTCCTACTAATTCCATTTGTTCTCTAACCTCTCTTGTTTTTTTCTTGTTTCTTCTTGTCATGGATGTGATTGATTTGGAATTATATTCGTCCTTTTATTATTTCCTATGGAAGTTATTTGATAACTTTTCTTATTGGTCACATCTCTTTGATGATCCATTTCAAAATCCCTCCCCTTTTCCATTCTCTATCCCCTTGGTGTGTAACCCTCTCTCATAAGGTGGGCACCAAGAGGATAGTTCTGCAAGTTTTCATACCTTCCTTGGTTTTTCTTTCTTTCTCTATGTCTAATTTAAAATTAACATTATTGGTATTAATAACCTTTATACAACCGAATCAAGGCTCAAAAAAAGGAACCAATGTTAGCAAGAAAATTTGGGAAACACAAACTGAATTTTTGAGCCCCGATTAATTTTTGAGTGTTGTATTTTATACCCCAGACTCAATTATATAAAGGGAGTAATGGTTTTATTTTGACACAAGATTCATTATCTTACCACGTATAGTATAAATTCAGGCAACACAATGCAAATAGAATTTTGGTATCCTTATATTAGTTATCTTAAAAGAGTACATTCATATTTCCTTATATCTCCTTCTACATAATTTGTACATTGATCATACCTATCTTCCCTTATACTCTATATTCCTTTTATATATATCTTTTACAGATAATATCATACATGCATATCAGTTACAGACAATTCCCCCTTTCTTCCCCCTTTCTCCTTTTTGTTATTCATATATTTTCTTATATATACCTATGGGATGGGATGTGACCTATCTATTCTACCCCTACCCTAGATTGTATCCTTTGAATCTTATGGTCTGCAATTTTTTTTTGATAAGATGTGATAGGATGTTTTTGGTGGTGTCTAAACTTGTTTCCCCTTCCTACCAACAATGTGCAAATGCAACCAATATAATATTAGACTAGTGGCACTAATGACCTAAGAGATTATTTACATCTAGTAGCTATCATTGCATGTAATCATATTCAAGGGAATAATATTTTAAAATATTCTCCCCCAATTTTAAATGTATTTTAGAAGAAATCATGAGGAAACATCACATAACATGGATAGATAAATGTAGCAATTGTAGTGAATGTTTTTATCCTTAGCTATAGTTAATTTGGTCAAAAAACTATTTCTTCGTGAGGGAAGCATGTGTCTTGCAATTGTTATTTTTTGACATCTAAGAGATTCAATCTCTAAATTTGGATAATCAACTTCTTCTAGGGATGATAGATAAAGGTCCCATACCTAGGGAAATATTGGCTCTATTGAACACGCAAAATACTGAGAGGGAGGGTAAATTAGTATTGTACTAAACAATTCAGCTATAAACAATCAAAATATTCAAGCACATCTAACTATAATTGTAACTAAAGATATGAAGGAGATCATAACATCACACAACTTATAAATAGTAGGACTTTTATGTGGAAAACCCAAAATGGGAAAAAACCATGGTGAGGATTAGCTCACAATATATTATAACTAGTCATAAAATATTACAAGGGCACACTACCAAGACAAATTGTCCTTCAAAGGCTTATATCTTGAAATGATTAAAAAATGGAGTGTGGCTCACTACCAAAAATTGAACTGATGGAGTACACCTTTCTTGTGCTAAATTCAGTTCCAATTAAGTTTATAAAACCGAAGACTACACTGGTTTGTAGTCGCTCAACATACACTACAATTCTTCCTTGATATAGAACTCATAAATATAGGTTCACACACTATTATGTATCACTTGTTTCACATCACATCTATATCATACCTTAAATACAAAAAAATTCATGTATTTGCTATTACATCCCTACACATCAATTAGGTTGACCTAATTAGATTACACACACTTAATTCACAAATAGCTTGTCGGGTTGAATAAAAATTCCTTTCGCTCTTAAACCAAAATGTGCAAGACATAAATTGGGTCAGCATGAACCTAAAAGGATTTCTTTAAAATAAATTCAAACATGTTAATATTCATACCACTTTATTCATGTCGGCCAAAAGAAGACTTGATCACAAAATTGTATGTTGAACTTCTGTCATTTGTATCTTTCAGCCCATTCAACCAAAATTGTTGAAAAATTCTCCACATATGCATTTAATAGTCCCGAATAAAATACTAAATCACATAGGCCGATATTCTACTATGATCAATTTCAGATCAAATTATTGGATCAAGACAACACAAACATTGTTTATCAAATGAACAAAAATTGTCACCAAACAATGTTAGCATTAATGACAACACACCAGAGGGTTTCTTCTTCATTCTTCCAATAGGCTTTGCATCTTATCTCTACATTTTGTATAAAGCATAATGAGAGTGTCATAATATTTCAACCTTGCTAGAAGTTTCTTATGACATGTGACATGAGATCAAGCCTTTACACACTAATAGCACTTATCTATTTTTTGTATGAGATTAGAGAAGAACCTTATAGGTGTAGCAACAAGGTTATGAAATAATATGTTATAAAGCATAAATTTTTATTGTGACAAATATGTCATCATTCATTGATATGATTGAATATATAATATGTTATAATATTGTTGACATAATGCATGTTCAGGCATGATTAGATAGGAAGAAATGTTTATTTAATTTACTAAATCACCTTGGAGTACAACCAAACTAGGACAAAATATGTCATAGAGGCTAACTATTGTCACTACTTAGAAGACTAATTTACAAGATATATAATAACATGTCTCTATATAGTATGTTGTCAACTAAGCCTTCCATAATATACTAACAACTTTCATGGTTATATAATCTTCTTTGTGCGTGTTCAAGGTTGTGCTAGGTGTTGGATCTATATGGTATGATTTTTGGCTAGTGTTGCACCAAATATCAAATTTGTATGGTTCTAATTGGTTGGAACATTCATGAAGAAAAAATGTAGCCAAGTGTTGAATTCTTATGGAGCCAAACCAAATGTATTGTGCAAATGCATGTGTTGTCCATATATTGGTCATACATAATGTACAAAGGTTATACGAGTTTAAAATGTAGTTGTGTAGAAATGTAAACTCCTAAAGAAGTGATTTTTTTAGTGGCTAATATTCGCAAATTGGCCAATAGTTGAAATTTTGGAATCCAAAATTGGCTAATAGTTCAAGCTACAGTGTGACTTGAATTGCCATATTTTTACAAAATTTTATTATAGTCTTATTTAAATTGCAAAATAATTTATTTTTAAAAAAAAATTAACTCAAAAATTTGTCACAATATTTGATACATGATTAGATTAGATTTACCTAAATTTTTAAAATTATAGTAGAGATCTATATTAATTCACCAATATTATATCATAATTATGAGTTGCTTTAGGACCATATTTCTAATATTTATTTTCCACTATCGATTTATAATATAATCTAATGGCTCTTATTGTATTCCACAAGGTAAAATGTACCCATGATATGTAATGCTCATGAGGCCCACAATTTTCGGTCTCATAAGCATTATAGATAGTGGGTAAATTCTACCTTATAGAGTACAATGAGGGTCGTTAAATTAATGATCTAAAAGAAATTTTGAGCCCCATGAGAATTACAGATCATGGAAACATTTTACCTTGCAGAATACAATGAGGATCATTATACTATATTTTAAAACAATGATGGAAAGTAAATTATAGTAGATACCCCTTCGACCCATTGATAATTTCCACCCTCGGGCCCCTACTTTTCCATGAGAATTATTTTAGATTGGATAGATTTTCCATCATAATTAATGCATTTTCCTATTATTTTTCAAGATTCACCATACTTTTCTACAAAATTTTAGTGATGTAAAAAAAACACCAATAAAATTGATGTTTTTTCAAAAAAATGAAAGATTCACCAATATAAATTAATATTTTTTCCTAAAAAAATGAAATATTTGCTAGTATTTTATATCTTTTTCTGAGGGGGTTTCCTTATAGAATTCATTGTCCTAAAGTTATTTGATATGACTGAAGAGTGGCTTTGTAGTTGTCTAGTGTAAAGTTGCACATAGTTGTTGAGAATGGTACTTTTATAGATGCATTAGAAGTCATTATGACAACATTATCCATGTGCAAAGTATCTTGACACTATGTTTTACATATAAGGGAAGTTTGTTTCATGAAATGAGCTTGTTTTGAGCTAATATACATAGGAACACGAGTTTCATGGAAATTGCACACAAATCACCCAAATTAGAGTTAATATTAGATGTTGGAATCAGGGAGATCCTTTGGTTATTGTATTCATTCAAGAGAAACTATAGTATGAATTAAGAAACCTTCTATTTTTGTATTTTAGTAGTGATTTATGGTTATTGATTTTGTACTACTAATGTGACTAAAAACTCATCTAGTTATCTCTTTATTAGAAAGAAATGAATATATCCTCAAGGAAAGAACATGCTAATTAATTTCCATGTTTTTTCTTGTTGGCCCATTCCCTTCTTATGTGGACAAAGATTCACTTTATCATAATGAAAGTTATTGTGTGTGAATGTGGCAATTATATTATGCTTCCTTTTAGTGTAAATTAAACATTTTGTTGGAGGATCTCCATCTAGTAAGGAAGGTATATACTTTTTATTTTTTATGATACATATGTATGAGAGTATAAAATGTTAAAGCTTGGAGTTGATAAAACTAAGCTACCTAAAAAAAAAAATTATATATAAACTTTAATACATTTAATTTTTCTTGTATTTTTTTTAATAATAAAATATATACAATTTATTTGTATCTTATCACTACAACAAATCCCTATGATTATCTCCCTTTTTTGCTCCATTTTTGTCTTCCACCCTTTATTTTAATGTATTTTTTTCTAATTTTTTGAAAAAGTAGGCGCTATTAATCGGGATGGCACTTTTTTTAGCATTTATTGCGTTGATTAGGACAAGTAGGCACTAATTAGCACCTAAATTAACATCACCTTTAATGATGGGTTTAGCACTGAGTATTTCACCGAATATAGCACTAAGTATAGCGCCAAGTATAGCTCTAAGTTTTCACCGATTTTAGCACCGAGGTTACCACTGAGATTAGCACTGAGTTTAGCTCTGATTTTGACACCTTCTTTAGAGTTTTCTTTAGCACATAATTTATCACCTAATCTAGCACCTAACTTAGTGCCTAATTATTTTGATCTAGCAGGGATTAAGAGTTAAGGGATTAAGGGTGCTAGAACAAAAAATCCTTCCCCAATATTCACTGGCTTTCAATTGCTTGCCTAAATTTCACTTGCATCAAAAGATCCCCCAACCCTCAACCATCAACCCTAATCCCTCAACCCTCAACCTTAAACCCTAAACCCTCAACCCCTATACCCTCTATCCTATACATTGGACCCTCAACCCTAATCCTTCAACCATATACCCTCAAACATATACCCTAAACACTCTAATCTCAACCCTTAACCATCAACCCTAAACCCTTAAACCTTCTACCCTAGTCTACCCTCAACCCTAGTAATATACCCTCAACCCAATACACTAAACCATCAACCATACCCTATAGGTCCTCAACTCTATACCCTCAATTCTCAACCCTCTACCCTATACGTTGGATCCTCAACCCTCATATATCTATGTCCCTCCCACCTCTTCTCTCCTCTTTATCTCACTTCTCCCTCGACTATCTCTTTCTCCATCCCTCCCTCCCTCTCTACCCTAATCCCTTAGCCCTAAACCATCAACCCTTAAACCCTTAAACACTCAACCCTAAAACCTAAACCCTCAACCCTCAACCCTTAAACCCTAAACCCTTAAACTAGCCTCTACCCTCTACCCTCAACCCTTAAACCCATTAAGTAAACTCTCTACCCTAATCCATCAACCGTCAACCTGGTAGAGCTTTTAAAATCTAGGTAAATTTTGAGCCAATCCCATGCTTAAAATGGTCCTTTACTTTTGTGCTTAACAAGATTGACCTAGGGTTTTAAGGTCTAATACCTTCGTTCCAAATTTTCTCAAGCCTTCAACCCATGCCTTATATTTGTGCATTGAATTTTTGTACCAGGTTGCCAGTTGTTTTAATAATCACTTAAGTCATCGTATTTGTTGTTGTTATCGGCCCCTTCACATAGGCTTTTTGGTCATTTTTATTCATTATTTCTTTAAATATTCCTATGGTCGGGCATAATATTTTTTGAATTAATTCTAAATCCTTGAATGTATTCATTAATGAATCATTGTCTGTCAACCTAGTTATGGCCCATTTTAATGATGAACTCTAATCGCATGTGCAGAAAACTAGGTTCGTTGAATTCAAATATTAAATCATGTCCGTGAGCACACACCACACAAGATTAAAATGACTCATCTTTGAAAATTTGTGCAGCTTGCACGCTTGTGACATGTGTCCCTTTGTAAAACGTGGGACCTAGTTTCCACTATAGCGCCTGATATACCTGAGTTGGAGAATAAACTACAGGGATATAACAAAATGATGAATTTTGAGTCATTGAGCCCACACTGCACAAGCCTTAAAATTACATTTTAAAGCCTTTTGCACAGTGTGCATGATTGGCATGTGTGTATCTTCCTGCTAGTGGGGAAAGGAATGTGGGGCCCTCCAACAATGGACTTGGCATCTGAATGATGAGCTTTTCATCGACGGATCGAGGGACGAATGATGGTGACATGTTTTTCACTCGATTTGGGTTGTCTAATGTGTCACATCAGAATTAGATCTATGGATATGATTTAAAATCAAAATTGCAAATGTAAGAGTCATTTCCTTTTGTGTGAGTGAATAGTAATTGCAATAAATATGCCTAGAGCCATCCAACATTGACATAAGTACATTTAAGGTTGTTTTTTCCACACTTGAAGATTGCCAGTGATTCATAGGTACCTTAGAGAACGAGAAAACGCATTTCAAAATTCACTTTGACCAAAATTGGGGTTTCCTACCAGCAAAAATCCGTAAGTAGAACAAACATTATCCCTGTGTCATTTTCTTAAAAAAGAAGAAAAGCTTGAGTTAGGGAAAACATATATTATTTGAATTCGTCTATTTTCTTTAATTTCTTTATTATGGTGTAGGTATGCATTAAAGGGTGGTAGGCCTCATTGAATTATGTGAATTTTCATCCCATAGGTGGTATCCTGATATTGGTATTGAGGTGCTAGGTTTTTTACATCTTTCTGGTAAAACCTTGGGTTGTTTCAGTATATGTTTCTACCTATGGCACCCAAAGCTCAAGCATTTGGTTCAGGAACCCCAAATAGGACTCTCTCCCAAGATATAATTGACCAATTGAAACCCTCCACAAGCAAAAAGGTCAAGGGATCCATCTTGTTTTATGGTTATCGGGTTCAAGAAGGGTTGAAGGATAAGATGTGTGGTATCAGGGATGCCAATTTATCACTTCCTAGATGGTGATTATTTCAAAATTAGTTTGGAAAAAGGAATTTAATGTCCCTGTTTGCAACCCTTGGAGGTTAGATATGGGAAAATTGGTGGTACTGAATGTTTACATAAATATCAATCTATTGAAGGATATACTTCAAGGTACAACCTTGTTTCAAGAGTAGTTAGGTCATTTGAAGATAAAGAGTTGGTCAAAATAACCAAAGAGGAAATTAGAGATAACTTTAATCTACGTGAGTGAGATGTGAGAATGATCCCAATTGACCTCAAAGTCTTCAGGGACGAGTATAAGAATACAAAGTTTCTTTTCAAAAAAAAAACGGTACCTATTCATATTGCCTCCACCGGGAAGGGAAAGAACATGAAGCAAATCAAGATTGGAGAAGATGAAAAGGAACCTTTTCACATGAGGTACTTTGCTAGTTATTTCAAGAAGATGATTTATTTTCTCTGCCAGATCCTCAGCATGGATGAACCATCCACCATGCCTATAGACCTCATTTATATGGTTGCACACCTCCAACATTCATCCTATAATGTGGTTTATGATTATGCCTCATACTTGTTGGATAGGATACACAAAGGTTTAAGTGTACTTAAGGAGGGAAAATAACAAGTGAGCTTTTGGTGGTACTCCTTTTTGATGCATATGTTCCTTTTCAGGGGTGGGAGGGTTTCTGGCAAACATATGAAATTGAAAAAGGAGGGTGACATTGACTTGCCTGTCCAATGTTGGACACAAATTCTAGATAAGGATGATTCCATGTTTGACTATGTGGTGTTCAACAATGTTTTTGCATCAAGCCTGAGGAGATTTTTTGTTCATAACACACCTAGGACTCCTAAGGAAATCCATGAATTTCTAAGGCCAGTGGAGAAGAGGCTTGATTTGAATTTGAGTCATAACTGGGGTGACATAATTGCCTACCCTCATACTACTATTTTCAAAGTATACGGCACTCCTATGAACCCTTATGTTTTCCCAAGGGATGTTCCTTTAAGATTAGGATTTATTGAATTCATGAGGCAGATGGGGCATCATAGATGGCACATCTGCTTGAGTCTCGAAAGAAAGACTCATTCCTTCTTGAATGAACAAAATTTGCTGAATTTGTGATGGTAAAAGGTGGTTGGAAGGATTTGATTAAGTTTCTGGCACCTTATCAGTTGAAAATCATATACCCAAGGAATCATGATCCAGAGGGTTTAATTGCTAGTTTGAAGGAAGTGCACAAGAGTGGTTAGTTCATACATATTTTTTATTATCCTAAGGATGTTATTAGAAACATCATGGATTTATCTAAACAAGAAGAGAGAGAAGAAAAATATTTGGATTTCTAAAAGATGATCGAGCAAGCCACAAGGAGAGATCCTAAATATGATCCTATGCCAAATATTATAGGTAAACTCAATAGAGTTGTGTATGCTATTCAGAATTTTGAATACATAGTAGGTGTTTTGAGGGCCAAATGTGCATTAGCAGACAAAGGAAAATCAATGGAAAAAGAGCAGGATCCCATAGTAGTGCTTGAGGAGAGACCTTCTTATCAGCCCAAACCAAAATTGAGAATCTATTCTAGAAGGAAGGAGAAGGTAAGGGAGCAGGAAACATTGCCAACCCCTACTGCATCAGAGGGATCAAGAGTGGCTTCCCCTCAGAGCTCAATGTCATCACCTCCTAGGTGGTCTTCTCCAATTAATTTAAATGTTGATTCACCTCTTATAGAATCTCTTCCATTAGAGCAACCCCCGGCCAAGAAGCAGAAAGTTGAGATTTGTAAGGTTGTTGATTATTCTGACTCAGATGAGGATGATATTCTAGTGACCCTTGAAGATATGTAGCAAGTGATGCCTTCCCCCCCAAGAGAAGTGGCATCAAGCTTTGGGATGGGTGACCTTAGGCTAAGTAAAGTATATTTGAGCAACTTGAACAATGTTGATGATTTGAGACAAGATGCCTACAAGGAATTCATGGAAGATGATTCATTCATTGAGACTAAGGCATTTAAAAGCTTTAAGTGAAGGTCATGTGTTCAATAATAAACTGAGAGGGTGGACATGGAAATAATTCTACACATTGATCTTCCAGAGGAGGCTATACAAGCCAATGTAAGGAGTGATATGAAGAAGAAGTTTTAGGATATCAAAGTAGATGAGGCCCAGGCACTTGTATAAAAGAGTGGTGTTTTGTTACTACCTAAGTGCAACATAGCTGATGTTCTTGTCCTAGATACAATAAGGAGAGTCAAGAGACATTTATTCCAAACTGAGCAAGAGGCTAGATTGGCACTTTAGGGGTCATATTTTAGTGAATAATGGGATGCTCTATCTATATGGTCATTATCTCTTGGTTCTAAGAATCCCATTGTAGTAGAACTGGCTAATTTCAGAGGACAACTGATTATAAAGAGAGTTACTGATACCCCTACATTAGAGGCAGCATATATGATTGTCAATATTGCTAAGTTTACAAAGGAAATAGTGGAAAGCCTCACCAAAGAAAGAGATACATATAGGAGTAAGTATAATGAGTTGATTGGTGAGTATAACCTAAGTCAACAAAGGGTTGTTGAGCTTGAAGTAGAAGTAACATTGTTAAAACATCAAGAAGAGACTCTTGAGTCTCAAGGGTCGGGTAGTCCAAGTCATGCAACACCCACATCTCATGTGACTCATTCCCCTCCTCCCGCTCCTAAGAAACCATTGTCAATTATGCCTTATAATATGGGCCAAGAGCCATTGGCAGTTGAATAGCTAGACATATCAGGAGCAGACCCATCAACTGAACCTACCAAGGAAGAATTATTGCTCTAGATTAAGGAATACGAGTTGCTTCAATAGGCCCAAAATGTTGTGTATGAAACTAACTCTACAAAAATTCACATGGTTTTGAAGCATATGAATGGGAAAATCTAGAATACATTGAATAGCATTCATTCAAGTTATGCTTCAATGATACAAGCAATAAAGTTTTCTGAAAGAGATAGAGAACTGGCTAATCCATTGTTGGATAAATGGATTCCAAGGGTTGAAAATATGAAGCTTATGGCAATTGGAGCCAAGCAGAAAGAGGACATGTACCCAAATGTTATCCCAAATTATAGATTTATTGGTGAGATTAGGTAGAAGAATTTTTCAAGGCTATGTCACTCCTATGGATGCAAAAATAAAAGAGTTGAAGGCCAACTTCGATGAGGCAGATAATTCATTGTTGTCTAATATCCAAGATACACATCATGGGATCAAACCTCTGCAAGCATGCAGGGATCATATTGAAGCAACTATTGCTTCTCAAGAATCATAAATTTGTAAAAGAATTAGCATTGACATGTTGAAGAATACTCTTGAGAAGTTATCTTTCATCATTAGCTTCTTCTTGGATTTTGACAAGGAGGCTACTTTTGTGATGATAAAATATACCACATACAAAAAGAAGATGGATCATATTATCGGATTTAATTGGCCTTCAGACACAAAGTATGAATCGTGGAAGAGGATTTTTATTGGTGATTTGGAGCTGAGAATGTAATAGGAGAATACATGTACTTGGTCAAGTATAATACAGGTTTGGCCTCATAAGTTACACTATATAAAGATATGTTCTCTCCTCAGCTCAGGATGTAATGAACAAACACTAACTGGTGCTGACAAGGATTGGTGTTGATGTTGATCAAGATGATGGCTCATTCTCCCTCCTTCAGATGCTTAGGAAGATAAAAGAGGTTACAATAGTACAAAGGTTATCATCATACTCCAGATGCCTTCTGGAAGGCAGTTATATTTGCTACTGTGAATAAGTATTTTGTCTCACATGTTTCCCTCCAATTGTAAATCTAACTAAAAAGGGAATATGTTTTAGTGGTCCAATAGAAATGGGACATGTGTACATATTGGCCCGAAGCTTTCTTTGCTCCCTTTTTCTTATAAAAGGGAATTCACGACCATATGTAGAGGTCTTTTTTTGAATTCTAGATACAACCGATGCAAATGAAGAGCATAGAGATATCATGTTTTGATTCAAGGTCTTAGGTTCTAAGTTAAGGAAGTTAACTTTGTCAATTATATGGTTCGTAGGCATGTCAGAAGTAAGTATGCTAATCTTTTGATTCCTTCATCTCTCTATTGCTGCATTATACATGAATTATTAATGAAAATGTGATCAAGAATCATTTCATTGATTTTCATTATCTTTCATAGTGAAATATGTTTTGATTATGGCTCTTGTTTAATGAACCAGTTAGAATTCTTTAATTAGAACATGGGTTTACGTAAATGCTAAGTGTATTTTATAAGTATTTGTGGGTCTTAATTGCTAATACATGAATTGTAATACATTTTCACTAAGATCATGGATGTTTGAGATTAAATTTACCTTGCAGTTCAGTTGACTTAATGTTGAATCTATACCCTAAGAGAAGACACTAATCTCAATGTGTTGAGCGCATTTCTTGTAGATCTAGTCTTTGATTTGAGAACATCTTTTATACCAATACATTCTAACTGGCTTACCTTTATTGTGTTGTGTTTTATCATATTCTCAGCTTTTAGTATTTGGTTCTTCTAAGGAATTGCCCATTTCTTGAAGGATTTCATCTTTTAGCCTCTAATGGGAATACATCTTCTTTGACATGCAACATGTGATATAGTTTGATAAATAAGTCATAAGGTATAAATTGTGAGATCACCCTCCCAGGTTTAGCAGATCCCAAAGAATAGGAGAAGAAGTGCTAAAGATTCATCTTGTTCATTGGCCAACTGTCTCTCAAGTATTTGAGAATTGAGTGTGGAAAACTCATAGGTATTTGGTGAGATCTGATTGGCTCTTAAAAACACCAATAGAATGGCGACTCTACTCGGGACTTATACATTGGATAAATATTTTTTCACCAGTATGCCTTATCAAAGTTCACTATAATATGTGGTGATATTTGTTGTAGAGTCGATCTAGGTGAGTTCTCATGAAATTTTTCTCAAGTCCTTGTCAAGGTTCTTTCACTAAAGTTTATGTTGAATACCTTGTTGCTTTCATGTGTTAAAAGGCTTGTGATAGAAGGTTCGACTCAAAGTATGTCATATTTTTTAAAGTATGTGTCTGTTAGTATAATCTCATGCAAGTTGCATGAATCATAACACAATTGATATAAACTTGTCCCAATCAATTTAGGTCTCGACTCTTGCATATCTGCACTAGTAAGTGCCAGTATTTGAAGACATTAAGTAAGTAAAAAGAAAGCACAAGAGGAGATTCAAGAAGGTGACACAAATACAAAAAGCTCATAAAAAAATGCAAGGAACTTGAATCCAGATGAAGAAAAACTTTCACCAGAAGTTGTAGCCTAAGCCTACTAAAGACAAGCAACCACAATGGGTGAAGAAAACTACTGAATCTGATAAGTTTGTTGAATCCCCAATTGAAGTATCTCCTACTTTTAACAATGAAATAAGTAGTACAAATTCTCAAGGAGAGTCACATGGAGCTACAATGTCTAGGGAAGATCAGTGAATTTTTCATGTTGAACAAGTGTTTGATAATGAATTGGATGCATCAAGAGAGGAATCTAGGAGGGAACTTTGGAATACGAGTAAGAAATTCCCAAAACACCCAACTCCTAGGGCTAGGTATTTTTGCCATGGGGGAAATTTTAATCCCAGGGGAGAACTTCCTAGTACGGGTGCATTATTTCCTCCTGAAGAGGATCCAGTTGACCAAACCTTTCATACTCCTACTTTAGGTGAGTATGACTTCTTATAAAATGAGGAGGATTTAGATAAGGACATGCAAGCCTTAGAAGATGAAAAAAACTGGCTTGCTGAGCAAGAAGAGAAGAATAGACTAAAATATTTGAAGGAGAAGGCTGATAGGGTCAAAGCCAAGCAGCTTGAGAGAGATGCTAGGAGATAGACAGTAGATAAAATAAGAGAGGATGCTACTAGGCATAAATTTATTGAGGAGTATGTTGCTAAAGCAGCAGCCCAAATCACTCAAGAGATTCCCAAGATAACGATTTAGATGGGAACTGTTGCTGCTAGTACATTCACAACAATTATTGCAACTACCAAGACCCCTGACCCTCCATCCTCTACAAAGAATAAATCCTTTATAGATCATGGCAAGAATCCCATGGATCAAAATAAGAAAAGTACCTTCACTCCCAGTACTAATACAAATACCCACAATTCATCTTCTAAGACTCCTGTCAATAATCCTAAGATTGACCCCACTCCATGTTCTGCACCCCCAAACCCTGATTTATTGAAACTAAAACTAGTAAATGAGAAGTTGCAAGAAGACCTAGAGAGAGCTGAAATGGAGGCTACTAATGTAGAAATAACTAGAAAGATTACTTTTCTCAAAATGTCCATCCCTACTCCTGAACCTTCGAGTTCTAGAGAAAACAATAATGAATCTAAAGGGAAGAATCCTGATGGAAATACACCTGGTAAAGGTGGGGAAGAGGTCAAGGTGGAGGATTTGGAGGAAGAAATAAGGATTTCAATGCTTACTCTGACGATGACGAAGAAACTAAGATGAAAAACAACAATAATGATGGAAATGGGAGAAGTAAGATAGAGAATAAACTTGATAACAAAAGATATGGAGAACACACTGATCCCCATAGGGATAAACATTGCAAAAGGCCACCTCAGATGGATAGGTATAGGAAACTATGCTTTTCCAATATCCAAGGATATCTAAATCTTGTCCCAACCAATGCCAGGAAGAATCTCCCTAAGTTTATTGGTAACAATGCCTTCAGCGGTGAAGATCACTTAAAGGATTTCCAGAGTTTTGTAGAAGACTTTAAGTTATGGGATGATGATGTTTTCATGACGTATTTCATATAATCCTTGATAGAAGATGCTAGGGATTGGTAGAGAGGATTACCTAACATGAGTATTGATTCTAAAATGGCCTTCTACAGACTTTTCAGAGAGCAGTATGGGACTAGACTGGCCCTAGGTTTAGGTTGAATAATTTCAACAACATTGGTAAAGGGAAAAATGAAATGGCAACCGAGTTCAATGTAAGGTTTCAAAATTCCATGCTCAGAGTCCCTGCTTACCTAAGGCCCAATGAGAATTATTTTTTGGTGGTATATTGCAATCCTTATGATTCTAAGATGTGTTATTTGCTAAGAGGCAGGAATCCTTAGTTTTTGAGAGAGGCTTACAAGATGCTCATAAACATTGAAAATAACAGAAGAGCATCAGGAAAAGTAGGACATAGGGCTGATTCTAGGGTTTCAAAAAACCCTAGGGTCCAAAATGAGAAGAGTGGTAAAAGCTCAGCCCCTGATGAGAAGCTAGATTAGGTCCTTAGTTTGTTGTAGAAGGAAACAAAGAATGGCAAGCCTCAATTCCAGAGGAATGACAGGCCCCCAAGGATGTAGGACTATCCCTATCATACCAATTGGCACAATGGAAAGACAGTAAACAAAAATCAGAAAAATTATCAAGGCACACCTGATCCTCTACAGAGAAACTCCACAAATGTTGTTGAATATTGTCCATGGTGTGAAGTGTGCCAGATGCCTCACTCATCATAGTAGTGTTTTGTTGCAAGGTCCTTGGAAGAAACTCAAGATGACCAAGGAGAATTGGATTCTTCTCAGGGCCATGATCAGATGGAAAATATGTTCATGATTTAATCAGACTTTGATTATGGTGAATACTCTTTGGGTGATTATATTGATATGAGTGATGTAGATGTGCAAAGACAAGAGGCTAGTGTGCATCATCAGCAAGTCTTCTCAAATGAAGATGGAGATAATGATTGTACTATGTATACTTTGGAGTAAGAAAATGTTTCCTTGCGAAGAACTTCAAATGAGGAAATCGAGAGATATACAGTTGTATTGGTTGCTAAGGAAAGGAGTGACTATTATTTAATAAATAGAATTATGAGTGGTAACCAAGGAAGTCTAGGTAGCATATTTGTTAAAGAGGATAAAGCAGGAAACAAATAAACAAAGAAATAAAATAAGAAAGAGAAGACAAAACCCAAGGAGGGTAAAGAGATGAGAATCTAGGCCAAGAAAGGCACTAAAGAGAAAATTGAAGGAGAGGTTGTTTCTTAATTTGACAGATCCAAGCATGATAAACCCAATGTTGAAAAGGCCTCGAGACATGTTGAATAGGTAATTCCTAAAGAGCTTGAGTTCCCTGAATTACCAAGTTATTCCCTTGTAGATATGTTTCAACTATTGTCACAAGTTAGGGTCACGGTCCCATTTTTGGAAATGATGAGAATAGATAAGCATAAAGATAAGACTGTTGCATTTATCAATAATATTTTTACAAGTGGAAAGGACAAGATGATTATGCAGCAATCTGGATCGAGTAGTAGTCAAGAGAAGGATGGTGAGGTAAAAGGAATAATTAATGAAAATCTAGACATATATTTGGGAACTACCATTACCGCCAATCCAAACCAAGTTAATCCATTTTTTTTCTGAGCTTAATCATTGATGGTAAATTGCTAATAAATTGCATGATAGACTTAGGCACATCCAACAGTGTAATGCCGGTGAAGGTCATGGAGGAAATTGGTTTAAAGGTGGATAGCACATATAGAAAATTTTATGCTATGGATTCAAGAGAAGTGTATGTTATAGGGTTGATCAATAGAGTTCCATACAAATTGGCAGCATTCCCATAAAAAGGAATTGTTCATGAGTATTACAATGGTAGATATCCCACCAACCTATGGGATGTTACTGTCAAGATAGTGGATTGTTTCCATGGGTGGGAGTATACAATGTGACCTATCTTTTGCCACCTTTTCCATGGATAAGAAATATGTCAAGATTGCAAGGGAGCCAAGAATTTGTCACATGATTTAGTATGTGGAGGAACTAGAAGAACCAATAAGGATCCATTTTGTAGATATTGGTTTGGATACTTTCTGAGTTGAAGAACTGTGAGAAGAGAATTTGGACCCTGCACCGATTTTTCATAAGATTGCGGATGACTTACAAGAAGAATGTCATTGGACGATGTATTTTGATGGAGCCTACTCCAAAGAAGGCTCTAGTGCCAGAGTTATTCTTTTCTCTCCACAAGGTAAGACCTACAAATAATCTTTCTTGTTGTAGTTTGCTTCTACAAATAATGTTGTTGAGTATGAGGCTCTCTTGCTTGGGTTGAAACTTACTTCCAAACATGGCATTAAGTTGTTGAGAGTATTTGGAGATTCTGATTTGGTAGTCTCCCAAGTTAGGTCTTTATTTGTTGCTGAAGATAAAAGGCTTAGGTAGTATAGAAATGTTGTTTGGGATACTATTGAATCCTTTGATTCCTTTGGCATAGATTGGGTGGAGAGAGGACAAAATGTCAGAGCAGACTTGTTAGCTAACATTGTAGTCATATTAGATGATGTCACCTTTGATGGTGTTTCCTTGATAGAAGTACAAACCCAGTCTGTAGTGCCTAACAATATTTGCAATTGGCAAGTGTTTAATGATGATAATGATATTGTGATATTTTTGGACTGTGTCGACAGATATCAAAACCAATATATTGACTTTATCTCTTTTCTACTTAAGGTTGATGGGAAGGAGACATTGTTTGGGAATGAGATAATTAAGTTAAAAACAAACACAAGATTCTTAGGGGTTTGGTTGCACTAGAGAGGGTCTTTGATGGCCCTGACAAATCAAGTGTTAAGAAAACATCTTCTCATAAGGAGGACTTGGAGGAGATAAACTTGGGGATAGAGAACTCTCCTAAAAAGGTATACATAGGAAAAAGGATGAAACCCCATGTGAGGAATATGTTAATTTCCTTGTTAAGGAAGTACAAGAATGTCTTTTCATGGTCATATGATGATCTCAAGGCATATAGGGAAGATCTGTTTTAGCATGAAATTCCTTTGAAGCCTGATGCTAAACCATTCAGAAAAAAACAAAGGCCTATCAATCCTACATTGCAACCAAAGATGCAAGAGGAGCTTACCAAGCTAAGAGATGCAAGGATCATCAATCCTATCAGGTATTCATCATGGGTCTCAAATCTGGTTGTTATTAGAAATAAAAATGGTGATATCGGGTTGTGTGTAGATTTCAAGAATCTTAATGTAGCATCTCTAAAATACAACTATCCTTTGCCTAACATGGAATCCATGTTGCAAAAGGTCACATGGTGTGAGTTACTTTCCATGATGGATGGGTTCTTAGAGTATAATCAAGTAATGGTGAGAGAAGTCGAATAGTACAAAACTGCATTCACTATACCTTGGGGAACGTACATGTATGTAAGGATGTTTTTTGGCCTCATGAACATTGGAACCATGTTCCAAAGAGAAATGGATGTAGCTTTTGTTGATTTTATTGACCTTTTCCTTGCCATATACCAAGATGACCTCACCGCACATAGTAAAAAGGAGGAAGACCATTGTTCACACTTGGAGAAGATATTTATCAAAGCTTTAGAGTATGGGATTTCTCTAAACCCTAAGAAGTGTCAGTTTGGGGTAAAAAAAGGGAAATTTCTAGGCAACATTATCTCAAAAGACGGAGTGAGGATTGATCCTGAATGGGTGGTAGCAATTGATAAAATTTAGCAACCTAAGAATGTGAAGGGAATTCAGTCCTTCTTCGAAAAAAATAATTTTGTGTGAAGATTTGTGACCAAATTTGTTGAGATTGTAAGGCCCATATCCAAGATGTTGAAGAAAGGGGAGAAGGTAGCATGGACAGAAGAACCTGCAAAATCCTTTTAGGCTATTAAAGATTCTATTAAGGAAGCACCTATTCTTAAATCCCCTTATTACTCAAAGCCCTTTCATTTGTTCACACTTTCTTCCTTCCATACAGTAGCAAGGGTCCTACTTCAAAAAAAAAATGAAGGTTTTGAACAACCTATTGCTTTTTTTAGCAAATCATTGTAGTCAAGCGAACTAAAATATGATGCTACAGAAAAGTAGGCATACGCCTTGGTTAAGGCTGTCAAAAAATTTAGACCATATTTTACTGGGGCTACAATTATAGCATATGTTCCTACAGAAGAAATTAAAGACATATTCACTCAGTAGGAGACCACAGGTCACCTATACAGGTGGATAAATAGAATTTAGGAGTTCAATATTGACATCCAGATCACAAAGCTAGTGAGAAGACAGGGCTTGGCTAGATTGATGGTTGAGATAAACTTGGAAGCTAACCAAGTAAATTAGGTTGAGCATGAAAATTTTGCACCTATATGTGATATGCAGACCTATTGGTGGTATAGAAGAATTGTTGAGTATTTACAAACCATGCAGTGCCCTAAGGGTTTACCAAGCAATGAGAGAAGGACGTTAAAATTGCAAGCAATCAAATATGTTATCATTGATGGTGAACTTTGGTGGAGAATCCATGAAGGTGTGTTGCTCAAATGTGTGGATGGAGACCAAGTAGAATATCTTTTGATTGGAATGCATAAAGGAGTATGTGGAGGTCATTACATGGCCAAGACCACTACTCATAAGATATTGAGAGTAGGTTTTTGGTGGCCCATGGTTTTCAAATATGCACATAGGTTTGTAAATAAGTGTGATTCTTGTTAGAGGTTCACTGGAAACTTTTAAAAATTATTAAATTTTCCACTTAGGCCAATATCTGTGCAAGCCTCCTTTCAACAGTGGGGCATTGATTTCATTGGAGAAATGTCTGAAAAGTCCAGTGGAGGACATGCTTGCATATTCATTGCAACTAATTACTTTACAAAATGGGTTGAAGCTATTCCTACTAGGAAGGCTACTAGTAAAGTTGTCACTTATTTTTTAATGAACAATATTTTAAGTAGGTTTGGCATTCCTGAAAGAATTGTCTCATAATTCCATGTGTTTTAGGTCTGAGGAGTTCATTGATTTTTGTAATCAATATGGTATAAGTGTTTCTTATTCATCTCCCTACCACCCCCAAGGGAGTGGAAAAGCTAAGTCAAGCAATAAAAGCTTGATGAAGATCATCAAGTGGGTGATTGAGAAGAACAAGAAGGCCTAGCATTCAAAGTTGCAGTTGGCATTATGGGCTAATAGGACTACAATGAAGAAGGTTATTGGGAATTCTCCTTTCAATTTGTTTTATGGGGTTGAGGCTAAAATACCCCATAATAATCTGCTTAAAATGTACAAATTTTTCCAAGAATATGATAGTGATACTTTTTATGAAATGCAACACAAGATGGATGAATTAATTGAGTTAGATGAAATGAGGTGAGAAGCTCATAAAAGGAATGAGAAGCTACAATTGCAAGTTAAGAACCTATATGACAAAATTTCCATTGAGAGGAAGTTTGAATTAGGAATCATGGTCTTAATGTGGAATGCAAGAATGGAGGACAAAGGTAAACATGGGAAGTTTGATCCATTGTGGCTAGGACCTTATCTAGTTGTTGATATACATGGAGAGGACTCTTATTTCTTACAGTCCTTAACAGGTGAAATTATTGAACTACCAGTACATGGACAGTTCTTGAAATCCTATTTCTCTTGAAATAGGTTATTTTCCATGTACATTGTAGAGTCCTATAAAAATTTGTATATAGGTTTGGTGTGTTTTTCTCAAGTGTATTGTTCAGACAAGTTCTTGGATTTTTGTCTCTTTGTGTTGGTCTACTTCCACCTGAGATCTGATTTCTTACCATACCCACTGGGGGTTTACATCCCCGAGCTAGAGGCACTAGTAGAACTTTTAAAATTTGGGTAAATTTTGAGCCAATCTCGTGCTTAAAACGGTTCTTTGCTTCCATACTTAACAGGTTTGGCCAAGGGTTTGAAGGTCTAATACCTTCATTCCAAATTTTCTCAAGTTAAACCCTTGCCTAATATTTGTGCATTGACTTGTTGTACCAGGTTTTTGGTTGTTTTAATAATCACTTAAGTCATCCTATCCATTGTTGTTATTGACCCCTTTGCATAGGCTTATCGGTCAATTTTATTCATTATTGCTTTAAATCTTCCTATGGTCGTGCCTAATATTTTTTGACTTAAGTCTTAAGCCTTGAATGTATTCATTGAGGGATCATCTTCCATCAACCTAGTTATGGCCCCTTTTAATGACTAACTCTAATCACATGTGCATAAAACTAGGTTCATCGAATTCAAAGATTAAATTCTGGTCATGAGCGCACATCGCGCAAGATTGAAATGACTCATCTTTGACAAGTTGTGCATATTGTTGGCTTGTGACATGTGTCCCTTTGCAAAACATGGGACTCAGTTTCCACTACAGTGCCCGATATACCTGAGTTGGAGAGTCAATGATGGGGATATAGTAAAATGATCAAATCTGGGTCGTTGAGCGCACATCGTGCAAGCCTTAAAATTTCATTTTAAAGCCTATTGCATCGTGTGCATGATTGTGATGTATGCATCTTCCTAATGATGGGGAAAGGAATGTGGGGCCCTCCAACAAATGACTTGGCATCCGAATGGCAAGATTTTCATTGGTCGATCGAGGGGTGAATGATGGTGACATGTTTTTGGCTCAATTGGGGTCATTTGATGTGCCACATCAGAATCAAATCTACAAATATGATTTAAAATCAAAATTGCAAGTGTAAGAGTCGTTACCTTTCACGCGAGTGAATATTAGTTGTAGTAAATGTTGGAGATTGTTGGATATTGTTGATATGTGGTTTTCATTTATGTAAACACTATTGGTATTAATATCTTTAAGGTTGTATATGTCAAGGATATTGAGAAAATTGTAATAAAATAAGTTGCAAGTTGTCGATGATGCAGTGAAGTTCAATATGATGGCTAGCTCAATATATTGAGGATAAGGAGTTGTCGATTAAAGGGTTTTTTGACAAGTATATCTAGTTTATCCACATGATGTTTCAGAGGTTCGCATGAAGATTTTATCAAGTTATGAGTATCGGTGTTCCGACAGTTGTTATGTTGCTTTAGTTGGTGTTTCTAGAAGAAGATGATGTGATTCTAGTAATTTAAGTTCTTGTGGATGCTTCTGTTGTGATTAATGATGATTTTGGATGTTTCTAGATCATGCTCTATCTGTGTTGTGGGTTTGCATTGATTTTTTTGCTCATGATTGGTGATTTTCTTCTGTGAGTTCATGCTTTTCATGATCACAGCTGACAGGGTGATTGTAGCGTGTTGTGGATCTTTGAGACATTATTGTTTAAGGTTTTTCATTTTCGAGACATGTTGTTTTGGGTCCCTACTATGTTCTATCTAACATTGTTTGATTTGCATTGATAAATTGTTTATTAATTTGGAACAACAGTTTATACACTTTTCATATTTTTTTAGGCCAACATGTATTTGATGTTATCCCTAGTTGCTGATATATATGATCAATTGTTTATACCATTTGAGTGAAGTGGTGAGCGATATGTGAAATTTTTGTGTGTGAATAATGTTTTGATCTTTTGAAGGAAAAAGTAAAGTGTGAAGAAGAGTGAGCAGAATAAAGTGTTCATTTGCTTAACCAGAACTATAATCAAGCATTAGCATATGCTATTTTCTCAATTCAAATTTTCGAAAGTAACCTAAATGTGATTGTAAGATAGTATGTCTTCCTTTGGGAAGTAAGCCTTTTATATTTGAGTAGCGAGCTCTAGGAAATGTGCTTGAATTTGCATGTGCATTCCCCATTTATAATACTTTTAACATAGTATAATCTTGTGGATTAACCTCCACAATGGTTTTTCCCCTAATAGGGTTTCCACACAAAAATCTTGGATTTATGTGTGTTTTTGATGTGGTGATGGTTTGTACTTTCATGTTTATTTATCAGATCTAATAATAAGTTTAATAAGTATAATTTATGTGACAACTGATTCACCCCCCCTCTTAGTTTTCTTCCCTTGTGTTTCCAACAATTGTTATCAGATCAGGTTCCTCTGGAGAAGCTTAATCACTTGAGGTGATCCAGGATGGCAACATATAAGAAGGATAGTTTAAGATTTGATGGAACAAATTATTCTATGTGGAAGAATCGAATGGAGTTTCATCTAAGATGCATTGGTGAACCTTAGTAGACAATTACAAAGAATATATATATCATCCCACAGAATGGTCCTTCTACTGCAGGTGAGATTAAGGAACCCGAGTATAATATCAGGGCTAAGGAAGCATTGTTGAGTGCTCTGACTGATTCTGAAATGACAAATGTAATGGATTATGGAGCTAAAGACTGTTTATCAGATCTAGAAAAAGTTGGAAACCTTGTATGAAGGTGATACCCATGTGAAGATTGCTAAGTTGCAAAGCCTGAAAAGGAAATATGAAACGTTGGAAATGGGTGAAGATGAGAACATCACTTCTTTTATGTAGAGAGTGAATGAACTTGTGTGTAGTATCAGATGTGTTCATGGGACATTGAAGAATCAAAGATTGTTACTAAAGTGATCAGATCCTTGCCTACTGCATACAAACACAAAGTTGTTGTTATTGAGGAGATTCAGACTATGACAACTGTAACTAGAGACATCTTGATTGGTAAGCTTGCTGCTTTTGAGTTAAGTGAGTTTGGTGAATCTCTTCCTAAGATAGAATCTGAATTCAAAGCTATTATCTCTAGAAAAGATAAGCAGATATATGATCCAGGAGAAATTTCTTCTAGAAAAATGTTTGAATATCAGTAGGAAATGAGAGAGATTGAAGAAGAAGAGAGAAAACTAGATGAGCTTGAAGCACTTCTTGTTAAGAGGGTATCCAAAGGAGAAGGTAAGTATAAAGGGGAGTTTCCTCTTAATTTTTTTTCTTGCAATAAGATAGGTCATTTTCCCTCAAGGTATCCTAAAAGAGTTCCTAATACAAGATCTAACAAGCCTAGATTCCAAAGAAAGTGTTATTTTGCTACTAATGAAAGTGTGACAGATGATGAATCTAATAAATGAAATGTAAGTGAGGATGAATTGGTATTTAGTTCTATCAAGGAAAATAATCATGTACCTACTAAATCTACTAGTTGTATGAATGTGGAGAAAGCTCTAGCTGCTAAAGATGAAGAAAAAGATGAATGGGTGATTGGCAGTGGATGCTCTCATCACATGTCAAGTGATAAAAGTAAATTTGTGAGCCTGGAAAAGTATGATGGTGGTGTTGTAAGATTTGGTGATGAAAAAGTTTGTGTATTCTATCACAGAGGATCCATTTCTTTTGATGGTAAGCATAATACTGATGATTTTTTATATGTGGAAGGTTTGAAGCATAATCTCTTAAGTGTTGGATAGGTGGTTGACAAGGGATATAATCTTCAATTCAAGGATGGAAAGTGTAGAATATTGGGGAGTTATGGAAATGTTATTGCATCTGGTACAAAAACAAAAGGTAATACCTTTCACCTAAGTACTACTAGTAAAAGTTGTTTGATTTCTCAAGTTGATGAAAGTTGGTTGTGGCATAGGAGATTATATCATATTAACTTTGACAATATTGTCAAGATAAGTTCTACTCAGGCAGAGAGAGATATTTCTAAGTTGATAAAACCTACTAATACTATATGCAAGGAATATCAGTTAGGGAAGCAAACTAGAACTTCATTCTGAACTAAACAACATTGTTCAAATGAAGTATTGAAGCTTGTGCATACTAACTTGTGTGGTCCTTCTAGAGTTAGAAGTTTAAAAGGAGAAAGGTATTCCATGTTCCTTATTGATTATTTTTCTAGATTAATGTGGGTTACTTTCTTAAGGGAAAAATATAAAGCTCTAGAGAAATTCAATATTTTCAAGGCTATGGTTGAGACAGAGACAGGTCTGAAGATTAAATGTCTAAGATCAAATAGAGGTGGTGAATTCACTTGTGATGAGTTTGATTTTCTCTATGAATAGCATGGGATAAAGAGAAAATTATCTATCCCATGGACCCCTCAGAAAAATGGAGTTGTGGAAAGGAAGAATGACACAATTCAGGAAGTTGCTAGGACTATGATGTTGGAAGGAAATGTTCCTCATATCTACTGGAGAGAAGTTGTATTGCAGATTACACTCTCAATTGGGTACATGTCAAAAGTTATACCGGTAAGACTCCTTATGAGCTATGGTTTGGTCATAATCCTATTGTTAGATACTTCAAAATCTTTGGGAGTAAATGCTATATCAAAAGAGATGAAGATATAGGAAATTTTGATGCTAGAAGTGATGAAGGAATATTTCTTTGTTATTCTACTAAAAGTAAAGCCTATCAGTGCTACAATAAGAGATTGAGGAAAGTAATTGAGAGTGATAATGTAAAGGTTGATGAAGACATAGTTAGACCATCCATAACTTGTGGATATGATTCAAATGATTAGAATAATAGTTCAAATAAAGGAAAGAAAGTTCAGACTCTAAATCAAGTTCAAATCATTCTGGTGAATCAGGAAAATCAAGAGGAAGAAACTAGTGAAAGTGAAGAAGTAAGATCACAAGAGCCTGAAGTTCAAGAGCCTAAGACTCCAAGGTATGTAAGACTAAATCATTCAGAAGATTAGATTATAGGTGATAAGAACAAAGGTGTTCAAACTAGGAGAAGAATTGCAGAAGAATGTTGTTTGATCTCAAAGACTGAGCCTAATAGTGTCAATGAAGCATGCAAAGATGAAAATTGGGTGGAAGAAATGAAAGAAGAACTACTGCAAATTGAGAAGAGTGATACATGGATTCTTGTTCCTAGACCTAAGGACAAAAATGTAATTGGAACTAAATGGGTCTTTCAAAATAAACTGAATGAGCAGGGTGAAGTTGTTAGAAACAGAGAAAGACTAGTGTGCAAAGGATATTCTTAGATGGAAGGGATTGACTTTGAAGATACTTTTGCTCCTATTGCTAGGATTGAAGCTGTGAGATTATTTCTTGCTTATGTTTCTTACAAAAACTTCAAGATTTATTAGATGGCATTTCTAAATGGTGAATTGGATGAAGAAGTGTATATTGAGCAACCTGATGGATTTCAATTGACTGATCAGGGAGATATGGTTTTTCGGTTGAATAAATCATTGTATGGACTTAAGCAAGCCCCAAGAGCATGGTATTCCATATTGTAAAATTATTTGTTGAAGCTTGGATATAATAAAGGTACTGTTGATAGTAATTTGTATTTCAAGATTGATCATTATAAAGATTTGAGTGTTGAAGTCTTTGTTGATCATATCATTTTTGGAGGAGATGATAATTAGTGCATGAAGTTTGCTGATGAGATGCAAAGTGAGTTTGAGATGTCCATGATTGGAGAAATGAAATTCTTTTTGGGATTGCAAGTTGCTCAGCTAGATAAAGGGATCTTTATATCTCATTCGAAGTATGTGAAAGAATTGCTAAAGAAGTTTGGTATGGAAGATTAAAAGCCAGTTGGTACACCTATGGTGACCGTATGTAAGTTGACACAAGATGATGAATCTCCTAAAACAAATCAAACTAGATACACATCCATGATTAGTGGATTTCTCTAGTTGACTCAAACTAGACCTGATATCATGAATTTTGTATGCATTGTTGCAAGATTTTAAGTTGATCCTAAGGAATCTCATGTGATAGTTATGAAGAGAATTTTTAGGTACTTGAAAGGGATAGTTGATTTTATTCTACGATATCCTAAAGAAGATGAACTTACTTTGAGTGATTTTTCTGATGTTGATTGGGCAGGAGATGTGAATAAAAAAAAGAGTACTAGTGGTGGTGCATTTTTCTTGGGAAAGAAGTTGATTTCATGGTTAAGTTAGAAGCAGAATACCATTTCTTTATCTACTGGAGAGGCAGAATACATTGTTGTTGCTAACAATTGTACTAAACTATTATGGATGAAGCCGATGTTCAAAGATATCAGAGTTGTGTATGATGAACCTATTTCCATATCCTATGATAATTCGAGTGCAATTAACACTTCTAAGAATCTAGTGTTGCATTCAAAAACCAAGCATATATCTATCAAGTTTCACTTTTTGAGAGAGAAGGTCAGTGAAAAGGAAGTTAGATTGGAGTATGTGCCCACTAAGGAATGGATTGTAGATATCTTTACTAAGCCCTTTCCAAAGGATACTTTTGAGTATCTCAGAGGGAAGCTATGGGTGATTACCCCTCCTAATCAGTATTAAGATGCAATGGCTTGCATCAGTATGTACATTTCATAGTCATATCTTGTGATCCAGGTTGATGTTGTGGTGGTTGCTACTCAGGGGAAGTAGTTAGATATTCAAAAATTTGGTTCAGAGCTTGTGTGGAGAAAGATAATGTGTACCTTTATCATTGATGTCAAAGGGGGAGAAGAGTCTATGAAAAAATATGAAAGAGTTAAGGAGAAAAGAGTCAAAATCTAAGGGAGAGAAACTGCTAAGAGAAAGTAGCATTGATGTTGTTTTTCACATCATTTGTTGCCACCAATGCCAAAGGGGGAGATTTTTGGATATTACTGATATGTGGTTGTCATTGATGTCAATGCTATTGGCATTAATGTCTTTAAGGTTGTATATGTCGAGGATATTGATAAAATTGTAATAAAATAAGTTGCATTTTATCGGTGATGTAGTGAAGTTAAGTATGATGGATAGCTTAGTATATTGAGGATAAGGAGTTACGGATTAAGGGGTTTGTTGAAAAGTATATCTAGTTTATCAACATGAAGTTTCAGAGATTCGCATAAATATTTGATCAAGTTATGAGTATCGATGTTCCGACAATTGTTTTCTTGCTTTAGTTGGTGTTCCTGGAAGAAGATGATGTGATTCTAGTAATTTGAGTTGTTCTGGATGCTTTTGTGGTGATTCATGATTCTTGTGGATGTTTCTAGATCATGCTCTATCTATGTTGTTGGCTCGCATCGATTGTTGTGCTCGCGATTTGTGATTTTCTTTTGTGAGTTCATGTTTTTCATGATCACGGCTGACAGGGTAATTGTAGCATGTTGTGGATCTTTGAGACATAATTGTTTAAGGTGTTTCATGTTTGAGACATGTTTTTTTGGGTCCTTACTATGTTCTAGTCGATATTTTTTGATTCAGATTGATAAAAAAACTAGTAATTTGGGCCGACAGTTTGTACACACTTCATATTTTGTAAGGCCGACATGTAGTTGATGTTATCCCTAATTGTCGATATATATGATTGATTTTTTATACCATTTGAGTGAAGTGGTGAGCAAGATGTGTGAGTGTTGTGTGTTAATAATGTTCCAGTCTTTCGAAGGTAGAAGTAAAGTGTGAAGAAGAGTGAGTAGAATAAAGTGTTCATGTGCTTAATCAGAACTGTAATCAGGCATTAGCAGATGTTATTTTCTCAGTACAAATCTTTGAAAGTAATTTGTATCTGACTGTAAGACAATGTGTCTTCCTTTGGGTAGTAAGCCTTTTGTATTTGAGTAGTGAGCTCTAGGCATTGTTCTTGAATGCATGTGCATTCCCCATTTATAATAATTTTAATAGAGTATAATCTTGTGGATTAACCTCCACCATGGTTTTCCCCCTACCAAGGTTTCCATGTAAAAATATTTTTGTTATGAGTGTTTTTGGTAAGGTGATGGTTTATGCTTTCATGTTTATTTATCAGATCTGAGAATAAATTTAATAAGTATAATTTGTGTGACAATTGATTCACCCACGGCACCTCTCAGTTGTCTTCCCTTGTGTTGCCAACAGTAAATACACCCAAATCCATCCAACATCGACATAAGTACATCTAAGGTTGGTTTTTTCATACACCTGAAGATTACCAACAATTCATAGGTACCCTGGAGATCAAAAAAATGCATTTCAAAATTCACTATGACCAGAATTGGGGTTTCCTACTAGCATAAATTCGTAAGTAGAACAAACACTATCCCTATGTCATTTTCTCGAAAAAGAAGAAAAGAATGAGTTAGGGCAGACATCTATTATTTTAATTCATCTATTTGATTTAATTGCTTTATTATGGTTTTGGTATACATTAAAGGGTGGTAGGCCTCATCGAATTCCATGAATTTTCATCCCATAGGTGGTATCCTAATATTGGTACTGAGGTGCTAGGTTTTTTACATCTTTCTAGTAAAACCTTGGGTTGTTTTAGTATCTATTTCTACCTATGGCACCCAAAGCTCAAGCATTTGGTTTAGGAACCCCAAATAGGACTCTCTCTCAGGATATTGACCAATTGAAACCCTCCATAGGAAAAAAGGCCGAGGGAGCTGTCATGTTTTATGGTTATCGAGTTCAAGAAGGGTTGAAAGATAAGATGTGTGGTATCAAGGATGCCAATTATTTCAAAATTGGTTTGGAAATAGGAATTTGGGTGTCCTTGTTTGCAACCCTCGGAGGTTAGATTTCGGAAAATTGGTGGTACCAAATGTGTACATCAATATCGATCTATTGAAGGATACTCCTTCAAGGTACGACCCTATTTCAAGAGTAGTTAGGTCATTTGATGGTAAAGAGTTGGTCAAAATAACCAAAGAGGAAATTGTAAATATCTTTGATCTGCACAAGTGGGATGTGAGCATGATCCCAATTGACCTCAAATTCTTCAGGGAGGAGTATAAGAATAAAAAGCTTCTTTTGAGAACAACAATGCTACCTATTCATACTACCTCCACTGGGAAGGGAAAGAATAGGAGGCAAATCAAGAATGGCAAAAATGAAAAGGATCCTTTTCCCATGAGGTACTTTGCTAGTTATTTCAAGAAGACGGTTTATTCTCTCTGCCAGATCCTTGGCATGGATGAACCATCCACCATGCCTTTAGACCTCATGTATATGGTTGCACACCTCTAAAATTCAGCCTATAATGTGGTTTATGATTATTCCACATACTTGTAGGATAGGATTCACAAAGGTTTAAGTGCACTTAAGCAGGGAAAAGAACCAGTGAGCTTTTGGTTGTACTCCCTATTGATGCATATGTTCCTTTTCAGGGGGGAGATGGTTTTTGGCAAAGATATGAAATTGAAAAACAAGGAGGGTGATATTGAATTGCATGTCCAATGTTGGACACAGATTTTGGATAAGGATTATTCCAAGTTTGACTATGTGGTGTTCAACAATGTTTTTGCCTCAAGGCTAAGGAGATTTTTAGTTCATAACCCACCTAGGATTCCTAAGGAAATCCATGAATTTTTGAGGCCTATGGAGAAGAGGCCTGATTTGAATTTGTCATAATTGAGGTGATATAATTCCCTACCCTCATACTACTATATTCAAAGTATATGGCACTCTTGTGAACTCTTATGTTTTCCCAAGGGATGTGCCTTTAAGATTAGGATTTATTGAAATCATAAGGCGGTTGGGGGCATCTCAAATGGCACATCTGCCAGAGTCTCGAAAGAAAGGGTCATTCCTCCCTGAATGGATAGCATTTTCTGTAATTTTGATGGTAAAATATGGTTGGAAGTATTTGAGTAAGTTTCTACCACCTTATCAGTTGAAAATAGTACACCCAAGGAATCATGATCCAAAGGGTTTTATTGTTTGTTTGAAGGCAATGCATAGGAGTGGTCAGTTAATACATAATTTTTATTATCCTAAGGATGTTATTAGAAACATCATGGATTTCTCTTAACAAGAAGAGAGAAAAGCAAAATATTTGAATTTCCAAAAGATGATGGAGCAAGCCACAAGGAGAGATCCTAAGTATGATCCTATGTCAAATATTATAGGTGAACTCAATAGAGTTGTATATGTTATTCAGAATTTTAAAGACATAGTAGGTGTTTTGAGGGTTGAATGTGCATTAGTAGACAAATGAAAATCAATGGCAGTAGAGTAGGATCCCATGATAGTGCTTGAGGAGAGACCTTCTTATCAGCCCAAACCAAAATTAAGAATCTATTGTAGAAGGAAGGAGAAGGTAAGGAAGCAACAAACATTGCCAACCCCTACTGCATCAGAGGGATCAAGAGAGGCTTCCCCTCATAGCTCAGTGCCATCACCTCTAAGGTAGTCTTCTCCAATTATTGTTGACATTGATTCACCTCCTAGAGAATGTCTCCCATCAAAGAAAACCCCAGCCAAGAAGCAGAAAGTTGAGATATGTAAGGTTGTTGATTATTCTAACTTATATGAGGATGATATTCTGGTGACCCCTAAAGATATGTAGCAAGGGATGCCTTCTCCCCCAAGAGAAGTGGCATCAAGATCTAGGATGGGTGACCTTAAGCTAAGTAAAGCAGATTTGAGTGGCCTGAACAGTGTTGATGATTTGAGACAATATGCCTGCAGGGAATTCATGGAAGATGGTTCATTCATTGAGACTAAGGCATTTAAAAGCTTTAAGTGGAGGGAAAGTGTTCAAGAATATAATAAGAGGGTGTCCATGGAAATAATTATGCACCCTAATCTTCCAAAGGAGGCTATACAAGCCAATGTAAGGAGCGAGATGAATAAGTTTCAAAATATCAAATCGGACGAGGCTTAGGCACTTGTACAAAAGAGTGGTGTTTTGTTACTACCTGAGTGGGACATAGCTGATTTTTTTTTCCTAGATACAATAAGGAGAGCTGAGAGACCTTTATTCCAAACTGAGGAGGAGGCTAGATTGGCACTTTAGGGGTCATCTTTTAGTGAAGAATGGGATGCTCTAGCTATATGGTCATTATCTCTTGGTTTGAAGAAACCCATTGTAGCAAAACCAGCTGATTTCAAAGGACAACTAATTATAAAGAGATTTTTTCATACCCCTACATTAGAGGAAGCTGATATGACCATCAATATTGCTAATTTCACAAATGCAACAATGGAAAGCCTCACCAAAGAAAGAGATACATATAGGAGTAAGTACAATGAGTTCATCAGTGAGTATAACCTGAGTCAACAAAGGGTTGTTGAGCTTGAAGTAGAAGTAACATTGTTAAAACATCAAGTAGAGACTCTTGAGTATCAGGGGTTGGCTAGTCTAGGTCATGTAGCATCCACATTTGTTGTGACTCATTCCCCTCCCCCCCCTCCTAAGCAACCATTGTCAATTGTGCCTTATAATATGGGCCAAGAACCATTGGTAGTTGAACAACTAGACATATTAGGAGTAGCCCCATAATCTGAACCTACCAAGGAGGAATTACTTCTCCAAATTAAGGAATACAAGGATTTTCTTCAACAATTCCAAAATGTTGTGTATGAAACTAACTTTGAAATTGTTCACACGGTTTTGAAGCATATCAATAAGAAAATCTAGAATACATTGAATAGAATTCATTTAGGTTATGATTCAATGATACAAGCAATAAATTTGTCTCAAAGAGATAGAGAATTGGCTACTCCATTGTTGGATAAATGGATTCCAAGGGTTGAAAATCTTAAGCTTATGCAAATTGGAGCGAGGCAAAAATAGGACATGTAACCAAATGATATCCCAACTTATAGATTTATTGGTGAGATTAGGGAGCATAATTTTCAAGGCTATGCCACTCCTATGGATGCAAAAATAAAAGAGTTCAAGGCCAAGTTTGATGAGGTAGATAATTCATTGTTGCCTGATATCTAGGATACACATGATGGGATCAAACCTCTGCAAGCATGGAGGGATCATATTGAAGCAACTATTGCTTCTCAAGCGGAATACATTTATAAAAGAATTAACATTTACATGTTGAAGAATAATCTTTAGAAGTTATCTTTCATCATCAGCTTCTTCTAGGATTTTGACAAGGAGGCTACTTCTATGATGATAAAATGTGGCCCATATAGAAAGAAGATGGATCAAATTATCGGGTTTAGTTGGTCTTCAAACATAAAGTATGAATCATGGAAGAGGATTTTCATTGGTGATTTGGATCTAAGAATATAATAGGAGAATGCATGTACTTGGTTGAGTATAGTATAGGGTTGTCCTCAAAAGTTACATTCTATAAAGATATGTTTTCTCCCCAGCTCAGGATGTAATGAACAAATGTTGAATGGTGTTGACATGGTCTAGTGTTGATGTTGATCGAGATGGTGACTCATTCTCCCTCCTTTGGATGCTTAGGAAGATAAAATTGGTTACAACAGTACAAAGGTTATCATCATACTCCAAGATGCCTTTTCAAAGGCAGTTGTATTTGTTGTTGTGAATAAGTATTTTGTCTCACGTGTTTCCCTCCAATTGTAAATGTAACTAAAAACGGAATATGTTTTAGTGGTCCAATAGAAATAGGACATGTTTACATATTGGCCTGAAGCTTTTTTTGCTCCCTTGTTCTTATAAAAGGGAATTCATAGCCATATGTAGAGGTCTTTTTTTGAATTCTAGATTGGATCAATGTAAATGAAGAGCACAGAGATATCATGTTTTGAGTCAAGGTCATAGCTTTTGAGTTAAGGAAGTTAACTTTGTCAATTGTATGGTTCTTAGTTATGTTAGAACCAAGTATGCTAATATTTTGATTCCTTTGTCTCTCCATTGTTGCATTATATGTGAGTTATTAATGAAAATGTGATCAAGAACCATTTCATTGATTTTCATTATCTTTCATAGTGAAATATGTTTTGATTATGACTCTTGTTTAATGAACCAGTTACAATTCTTTAATTAGAACATGGTTTTACGTAAATGCTAAGTGGATTTTATAAGTAGTCATGGGTCTTAATTGCTAATACATGAATTGTAATTCATTTTCACTAAGATCATGGATGTTTGAGATTAAGTTTACCTTGTAGTTTAGTTGACTTAATGTTGAATCCATACCCTAAGAGAAGACACTAATCTTAATGTTTTGAGTGTATTTCTTGTAGATCTAGTCTTTGATTTGTGAACATCTTTTATACAAATACATTCTAATTGGCTTACCTATATTGTGTTGTTTTTTATCATATTCTCGACTTTTGGTATTTGGTTCTTATGAGGAATTGCCCATTTCTTGAAGGATTTCATCTTTTAGCCTCTAATGTGAATATATCTACTTTGACATGAAACGTGTGATATAGTTTTATTAATAATTCATAAGTTATACATTATGGGATCACCCTCCCGGGTTTAGCAGAGCCCAAAGTGTAGGAGAAGAATAGTTAAGGCTTCATCTCGTTCGTTGGCCAAATGTCTCTCAAGAATACAAGAATTGATTTTGGAAAACTCATAGGTATTTGGTGAGATCTGACTGGTTCTTGAAAACACTAACACAACCCTCAACCCTCTATGTCCCTCAACCCTCTACGTCCCTCAACCCTCAACCCCTACACCCTCTACCCTATACATTGGACCCTCAACCCTAATCCCTCAACCCTTAATCCCTCAACCCTTAAACCCTCAACTCCTATACCTTCTACCCTATACATTGGACCATCAACCCTAATCCCTCAACCAGATACCCTCAACCCTTAATCCCTCAACCCTCAACCTTGAACCCTCAACCCTAGTCAACCCTTAAACCCTAAACCCTTACACCCTCTACCCTCTACCCTCTACCCGATACGTTAAACTGCCTTCAACCCTCAACGGCCTTAATCTGCACAAATTAAAGTACTGTGGTAAAGGTGAAATTTACTTTGTTTATGATTATCTAGAGGAATAAATAGGTATATAAAAAGGGAATGTTGGTGACATTATATGGATCGTGTCACACAAATTGTTGTATTTCATGTTAAATACAATGAAAATTTTAGGTTGAAGGATTAGGGTACTATAGGTTTGAGGGTATATGGTTGAAGGATTGGGTTGAGGTTCCAATGTATAGGGTAGAGGGTATAGGGTTTGAAGGTTTAGAGTTTAAGGGTTGAGGATTGAGGGTTTAATTTATAGGGTAGATGGTAGAGGGTAGAGCCTTTAAGGGTTTAGGATTTAAGGGTAGAGGGTTTAAGGTTGACTAGGATAGTTAGTGTTGAAACCATTTTAATAATATATTTTTGATCTAGGAGGGATTAGGGGTGTTAGAAAAAAAATCCTTCCCCAATATTCACTGGCCTTTAATTGCTTGCCTACATTTCACTTGAATCAAAAGATCCCACCTCAACCCTCAACCCTAATCCCTCAACCCCCAACCCTAAACCCTCAACTCCTATACCCTCTACCCTATACATTGGACCCTCAACTAGTCTAATCCTTCAACCTGCATATACCCTCAAACCTATACCCTAAATTCTCTACTCTCAAATCTTAACCATCGACCCTAAACCCTTAAACCTTCTATCCTCTACCCTCAACCCGGCCTAGTATACCCTCAACCCTATACCATCAACCGAATACCCTAAACCATAAACCCTATACAATCTTCAACCCTAATCAATTTCCTATTAGCAAGTGCATCCACCAAGATGTTAGCTTCCCTATAGCAATTGATCGTAATTTCAAAGGAAGAAAAATTAGGAAGAGGGGATTAGGGTAGAAGGGTTTAAGAGTTGAGGGTATAGGGTTGAGGGATTAGGGTATAGAGGGAGGGAAAGGGTTGAAGTATTAAGTGTTGAGGGTTGAGAATTGAGGGTTGAGGGCGGTTTACTTTATAGGGTAGAGGATAGAGTGCTTGGTAGAGGTCGTAAGGGTTTAGGGTTTAAGGGTTGAGGGTTGAGGGTTGAGGGTTTAAGGTTGAGGTTAGAGGGTAGAGGGTAGAGGGTACGTGGTTCAAGGATTAGGGTTGATGGTCCAATGTATAGGGTAGAGGGTATAGGGGTTGAGGCTGGATTAGAGTTTAAGGGTACTTGAGGGTTGAGGGTTGAGGGTTGAGGGTTGAGGGTTGAGGGTTTAAGGGTTGAGGGATTGAGGGTTGAGGGTTGAGGGACTAGGGTAGGGAATTTCCTTGGGTTTAATGGTCTAAGGTTTGAGGGATTAGGGTCAAAGGTCACTAAAAAAAATCACTATGATTAGCTCACTTTTTTGCTCCATTTTTTACTTCCACCCACTATTTTAATGTATTTTTCTCCAATTTTTTGAAAAAGTCAGCACTATTTATTGAGATGGAACTATATATTTTTATCACTATCAATAATAAAAATAATATTAAGTTTGTATTTAGTGTTGAAACCATTTTAAAAATTTATTGTCACTCCTGAGAAGTAATATTAAGCCTTATTATTCAAACCACTCAAATAATTTAAACCATTTAAGCCTTGAATACATGCAATATATATATAGATCTCAATAAGGCCATGAAGGTATACATAATTTCTTGATAATGTCATATATTTTTATAAGCTCTTCAATGTCATATATGTATTTGATGAATGTATAAATAAATTCATATAGGAATACGATTGTACACATTGGTAAAATATAAATACATACATATAAATCCATATAGGTATATACAATGATATACACTAGAATAAAAATTGACATCTACATTTCATGAAGGCATACAATAAATGTGAAAATATATGTAATTATGGAGTGTCCTTAAATGATCAAGGACTCTTGTGGGTAGAAGGGTGGGAGTCTCTCCACATCAGAGGGTGGAGAGACTATGGTTGTCATCAAGGGTTGGCATCTGGTGGCCAACTTGGACTACTCGGTTGATTCAACAACCTAAGGGTTAGATGGAAATTGAAGAAATCATATTTTGGTGACACTAGAAATCATGTCATATCACCCAGAGAATTGGGCACATTATGGTTGTAACCCCAGTTGGCATCAAACAGAGGTGAGCTAATGGGCCTTGGGATAGATGGGTGATGGAAAGTAAATCTAGCTGAGCATGATGGTTAATATACAACATAATAAACTCTCAACAACCGGCTCATTATTAATAGAGGTTGGCCAAGTTTATTTTCACCCATCTTCATCTAATTTTGTCTTCAGCGTGCTCTGCAAAATAGCTATGGTGGAAGGTTCTAAAAATGTTGTGGAGGTTTCAGAAGATGATGTGGTTAGTGTTGGACTCGATACTCCAATTCAGCTAGATTGCAAGGTACTACAAATGACCTTCAAGCACATTAGCGATCAGCAGTTGAAGCGGATTATGCTGAGGATCAATCCTCATGTGGTGGTGGCAATCAAAATGGTGCTAGGAAATATTTTCTATAGAACTGGGAGTCCTTCAGGGTTAACACCCACATTGCCTCTCATTTTCTCGCATCTCTCTAAGACGTGAGAATGCCAAAGGTGGAGGCAAAGACCATCATTTGCAAATTGTTCAAGAACCTGATTTTCAATGGTCTGGATGAGGTTCTCAAATTGACATTATTGGGGCGGGTTGTTCCACAAGCTCATGATTTTCCTTTGGTGAAGGTGGTGGGAGGAGTCATCCACATCTATCCTTTTCTACTAGAGATTAAGGGTTTGGCGTTGTTTCATCACTACTAGATTATGGCCTATGGAGTCAGCTTCTTGCATAAGTTTCTTGGGTTGGTGACAGTGGAAGGTTTGGACTAGATGGTGGAATTCGATGAATTCACAAAGGTGAATGGCTTCTAGCCTATTTTTTGTGGGTTGAGTATGGTCGCATGCATGATGGTCTGTCGGGTGGTTTATAAGTATATGTCTGTAAATTGTTTTGATTCTTATAGTTCTTTTTTGAGGTTGTATTTTTGGTTGGTCACGCTTGTGGTGGGAGTCCACTATTAGTCTTGGTGGCCAGATTCTGCAATTTTGTAAATTTTTTTGATAGCTAGTACAATACTCCTCTTACGAATAAATAAAAAATAATCAATGACTCTTTCTTTGTTAAGAATATGGAGAATCAATATCATAATTGGTAGCTCTCCTTTTCCAATTAATAGACTTCCCAGGCTCAATAATTTTTTTAGCTTCACCTATTAATGCAATTAAACTATATATAAAATAGTATAGAAATCTTGAATAAAATAAAATTAGTAAATAATCACTTGTCAAAAATTAATGATCCTTTGGTTCTCTTCATTTACCTAGATGCGCTAGGTTCACAAAGTGGAATTTCCTCCTCTTATGGAAAATCAGTAAATAATCACTTGCCATAAGTTAATGATCCTCTGGTTCTCTTCATTTACCTAGATGTGCTAGGTTCACAAAGTGGAATTTCCTCCTCTTATGGAAATAATGAAGAAAAAAAACAAACTAAAATGAAATATCATTTATTTACACTAAGTGGTGTTAGATAAAATAAAAATTACATAATGTTATTTATATTACTAGCTCATACGAATGTGAGAGCCTTAGGAGATAAAATTTCCCTAGCAATTCCCATATCCTAGAAGAGTATGTGTTGATTTCATTAACTAAAAATAGGAACAACATTATTTGACCAAAATATTCATAACATTATTTACATACATAATGATTAAAATTAAAAAAAATTTATCCTTTAATAAAATTTGATAACTAAGTAAGTACCACTAATGTTTCATAATATTAAAGGTCCTATTGGAGCCAAAAATCCACCTTGGTTATTTTGCATACTTTCATTTTTACCATCTTCCCACACTCACCATATGTCCCATCTCCATTTCATAATGGATGACACTAATATAAACCACCAAATAAGGCCCTTGGTCATAACACTAAAGTGAATTCCTTGTCTGAAGTGTTCCCATAGTAGCACATGGCATGTCACCAAGATAATTCTATATCGAAGAGAATCTCACCATAGTCTCTTTGATGCCAGTAGAAAGGGTTGATGTGAAATGTAAATGAGACTCTCGAATGTATAAGAGACATATTCAAATGTCTTCTCACTAGCCTAAAGAATGATATGTCCAAGACTTGGACATGTGAAGGAGAAAGTCTAACATGTCTCACTGACAAATTATAAGGGGCATTCAACATTCAAGAATCAGAAAAACATCTCTCGAACATCGAGAGATTATCATAAAATAAATTATATGTAAAACAACATGGAAAAATGGAAATGTCAAAAATATATCGGCATATCGAGGAGAGAAGTAAGAGAGTCTCTTTTACATTCAAGGAAAAAGATATTGGTGAGACATAGAGACATCGAACAGACATTGGACAAGGTTGCATAGATATCCTAACAAGGATATGTCAAGGAGACAAAGGAGTATCAAGCAGACAGTATCAAAAGTCTCCCCGATATCCTAGCCCAACTGTAAACACATGTTATCAATGAGGCTAAGAGACATCAGAGAGAGGTGACCATGGGTCTCCTTGACATGAAAAAGTCACATAGAGATCGTTAGCAAGTAATTCCACCGAAGGAAGAGATAAGGATATGTCAAAGAGACATAGGCTTGTTGGTGAGAGATTTTTGCCAATCTCATTGAAAAAAAGTAGGACCATAAGGGAAGAAAATAAAATGTAAATATCAAAGATACTCTGCAACATCAAAGAGAGAAATATAAATGTCTCTTAGACGCTTCTCAAAAGATGGTCAAGGATATATCGAAGAGAGATATAGACGTGATTAAAGTCTCTTCGAAAAAATATGAACTAATTATCACCGGATTGATTTGACTGGGGAAGTCATCGAAGAGACAACTACTATTAATGTGCAAGTTGATAAGAATGGTGGCATGAGTTTCATTTATGAACCAGATCTAGCTCGAGTGTGCAAAATTTCTATAGATACAACCTCTAAGGAATCGAAGTTCACTGTGAATTGTGGCTAAGTATCCAAAGGATGGAGTTGGACAAAGGCGAGCAACTCAAAAAATTTGGCATTCATTCAAGTACATCTTGGCTTAGATGAATGTAATTTTTTGAAGATAGATTGAAGTACAGCATAGTTAGGGTTAAAATGGATAAAACCCCAAGGAAAACAAGAGAAAAGAGGGAAAAAATACAAATTAGGCCACTTAATCAAGACTTAATAGACCAGTATCCTAGGTCTAGGCCAAAAGAAAGGATAACGGCTCAATTAAACCCATCATGTGAGACCCTAGAGGACAAGAACAAGAAATTGGGAGATGTGTGGAATCCGCATAAGGGTTATGACTTGTTCATCTATCGCTATAGGAAGAAGTATAAATATAGCCCAATTTCAAACCCATGGAATTTGAATCTAGGAAAACTTGTGATGCCAAATATTTTTGTGAACATAGAACTAATTAAAGCACTAGAAAATAATTATAATCCCAAAATGTGGTCAATTCACTTACCTGATGGGTCACAATTTATGATTATAACATGGGATTATATTTGTATGGTTTTCCAATTGGACGCCTCCCTAAAGATGAAATTGTAGATGAGAGACTTGTTGGAAGAGTATCACTCTATGGATACAAGCTATAAGAGGTGGAAGTTGCCTATGCATAGGCCCAAAGGTCTAGGGAATTAACCTAGGAGATTTTCTAGTGATTCAAGGCCCCCATTCTCTATAGATTTGTTTAAAGAATACTATCACTACAAATACTATTCAGTTGGCCAAGTATTGGGAGTTGATGCCCCTGCTAACATTACTATAGCTTCCATGGCTTTGGCTGCAGACATTCAAAGCCAAGATTTCAAGCCCCATGACTATGCATAGTATCTATCTAAGGCCATTAACAGTGCTCTTAATGCTATTAAGAACAACAGTGAACTTATTTGCTTCAAACACTATTCACTTCTTATGCATATGATATTGTATGAAGGACAAGTGATGGGAATATGGGAAGAAGAATTGAGAATAAAAGATCTGGATAGTGATGGTAATTCTAGACCAATGCAAATGTGGACATAAGTCTGGGATAGTAGATGTGGGAGATCCCACTACCTGTACTTTGAAGAACATTTTATCAAGCCCTTATACAAATTACTTGGCCACATATGTGACTATAATTTATCCCCAGAAGTCTAGAGGTTCCTCCAACCAAAGGAGAAGGGTCATGATGGAGAAATAAATCACAATTGGGGAGATTGGTATGCGTTTGCAAATTGTATTATCATTAGAGTATATGGATTTGAGGTAGCATCATATTTACAACCAAAAACTATGTTAGAAAGAGTTATGTACCTTCAGATAATAAGACAATTGTCTTTTTCAGCATTCATGCATTTCAAAAGCTATGGAAGGAAAAAATGTATGCCTTCCACTCTATGTTTTGGTGACTTCACTATTATTGTTGATTCAGGATATGATGCGGCCGGTAGCAAGATAGATTATTATGTCTTGCTAGTGGGAAATAAGAGAGAAAAATTTGACCCTCAACATTTCATTTTTTAGGCCAAGATTTCTCAAAAACTGAAAGGATATGAGCATGAGTTCCATGTGGATGATATTATCAGAAACTATGAGGAAAGTCAAGTGATAATTTTTAGAGTAATAAGTTATTATACTTAATTAATTATATCATACTGGTTAATTAATTAAGTCACTTATTCCTTTAGTTGCTTAAGCTAAACTTAGGATCATTAATAATTGATTAATTATTAAGTGTGCACACTAGGGTTTCATTTAGGGTTTCTTGATCTCCTTCATAAGGATTGATCTCTTTGTAATAATTGATTCTTAATAATGAATTTTTACTTTGAGGTTTACAGAACATCTTCTTTGGTTCTGCATGTCTTTTGCATGTGATAGGTGATTGCATGCAGGTGATGTTGTTTTCTAACATGGTATCAGAGCTCCAGACCTACAGCTGTCTATTCGTGATCTGAAGATATGGCCTTCTAGTGAGTTTCAAGTGCAAGGGTTTCCATAAGCATCTTTTTTGCAAGATTTGGGGGTAGCCAATTTTTTGGGACACTTTGGGCTCAAACGGATGTCGCCATCGCATTTGCAATGCCCAAAAAACCTTAGAAACGCTTGTCAAATCATTGATTTTCGAGCAGTTGGTTTCTGAGGAAAAAAAAATTGCCAGGGAGGCCGTATGGCCTCCCAGAATGCTCCCCGAGGCATGTTTTTCAAACAAATGCAAAAAAAATTTGAAAAACACATGGTTTATTAAAAAAATTATGCGCTTCCAGCAAAAATGGAGGGTGTCACTGCCACGCCACCTGGCGGCCACTAGGGGCGGCGGCCTCGAGCGACGCCACCCATTCACCACAACCAGTCTGCCAGCCCCCGTGGGCCCTCCACTACTCAGTCGAGGTTCTATGGGGGACTGGGCACTCCGCACTCGACCCCTGGCCAACTCTAGCACCCAACCACTGGTCATATCAGCGACTAGGGGCCCTATCAAATTCTTTTTGTGGGGGGGGGCAATTTTTTCTGGTGACGGCCAAATGGCCATCAAATTTAGGCTCATGAACTACTAACATCAGCATGATGTCATCAGCCATACGACCCTCTTTGCCCCCTCCTAGCCCTGATTTGCCTTCAAGGAGAAGCTTTTTTGTTTTTGGCATAACTTGGGAATACGGTATTGAAATCAGGCAAATGAGATATTGTCGGAATGTTGGTTCTGAGAACTTTCCTATGGTGTAGTTTATTTTATAGTATTTTTTCTTTTACTGCATTTATTTCTGTTTGAAGTCAGATGTTTCTTTTATGCTTTCGAGCTCATAACTTTTTGCCACGAACTCCGATTTTTGCTATCTTTGCAGCGTTGGGAAGGTATTGAGGAGATCTATTTTTCTGTCAATGCACTTTTTCTGTATCTATCCCAAGTTGATCGCTTAGTCTAGATTTGGCCCAATGGGTTGTTTGGAGATTACTTGGATATTTTGGCAGTTGGGAGGGTGCAACTTGCATCTTCTCACTTCATTTCAGTATCATATTCATTCAATAATCGACTGTTGCTTCATAGATTCTAGGGTTGTTCCCATTTGGATTTTTTGAGTGTTCTGTGGCATCAGGTCTGTTGTTGCATCATTATGATTCTGATATGGTTTCTTGTAGACAGAAGTATCTTTCCTTGCTTGCCAGATTGCGGTTCCAGTGTTACTCTACAATGTTCTTCTAGTGCTTCTTTGCAGCATGTCATCTCATTGTAGGGGGATTTTGTCCCACTAGGTTTTCCTTCTCTACCTCATTCTTGCATTTGTAAATGGGTACCTAATTAGGCCTAGTTGTCGGGACCCATCCTTGCTTACATGCATCTTCTTCTAGTATTTGAGCTTCTTCCTAAGTTCATCTTAAGGGGGGGTGTTAGAGTAATAAGTTATTATACTTAATTAATTATATCATACCAGTTAATTAATTAAGTCACTTATTAGTTTCTTAAGCTAAACTTAGGCACATTAATAATTGATTAATTATTAAGTGTGCACACTAGGGTTTCATTTAGGGTTTCTTGATCTCCTTCATAAGGATTGATCTCTTTGTAGTAATTGATTCTCAATAATGCATTTTTACTTTGAGGTTTATAGAACATCTTCTTTGGTTATGCATGTCTTTTGCATGTGACAGGTGATTGCATGCAAGTGATCTTGGTTTCTAACAATAATGGGAATGAATGCACACAATAGAATTATTATGGCTGAGGCTTGGAAAATGAATAATAACCCATCCTATGTTGAAGCCTTTCATGAAATTCAAGATCCCATGGAAAGGATTGAGCAACTGATTTTGTATGAGGAAGAAATAACAGAGGATGTACCTCTAGTAGCATTTGAAAATAGAAGAAGTGTTGGTTCTAGGAGGCAAGCAGAAAATATAGCACCACTAGGCTATTTATCACCACAACCGACCCCTGAGGTAAGCTTATTAGTTGACACCTCAATCATGGTTGAATATGATACTGAAGGGGAAGAAGAGGTCACACAGATTAACAATCCTATTATTCCCCAATATGAAATGCCACTGGAAAGGAGTGTGATTACCCTTGAAGCTTCCAATGAGCTATCTGATGATGTGAGACACCGTACCAGTCAGTAATTCATTGCAGATGATGCATTTTTCCAAACTTCTAAATTTAAGGCTTTCATCTATGAGTATAAGGGAAAGGTGGTAAGGGAAAGGCTAAAAGACATTGACTTTGAAAAGGAAGCATATGCTTTGAAAGAGATTCAACATGAAATTGATAGAGAGATGAAGAACATGACTACTGAGAGAGGAAGAGGATTATTGTAAGAAGTGGTGGTTATGCTCCTTCCAGGGTGGGATACCAGTTCATCAATTATGTTTGACATCTTTCTAAAGAGAAAGAATAAAACCTTTCACTTGATAGACGAAGTTGGTGATAAGATCTATACCAGATCAGGATATAATCTTGATAATAATACTTTACATATATGGGCACTTTACCTACTAAGCAAAAAGCCTTCCCTTGTTGATCATGATCAAATTTATGGACATCTTTTGGTGCAAAAGGTAGGAGAGACAAATCCCTTGGAAAATACTGACTTGAATGTAAATGTGGACAAGTTCACCAAGGCTAAAATTTAAAAACTGATAAGGGATAACAATGGATTGATAGAAGAGAATGAAAGGCTAAAGTAGGAGTTGATCAGCTACAAAGATAGACTTCCTTCTTCCTCAAGGATTTACTTTCCACTGATTGAGCATGAAAGAAAGCTGCTAGAAGCAATGTCAAAAAATACCTACTAGAAATGCAGACATGAGAAAGTTCAAAAGGAACAAGAGGAGTTAAAAATAAATCTCAAGACCACCATCTTTGAAATGGCATCAGAGATAGTCTCCATGATATTTGAAGATATGTATAAGCATGCTGAACAAATCTGGCATATTCATGACAAAACATATGCAGCATTATTGAAAAACACTAGATTGAGTGAAAAAATGAAGGAAGTGGAGTCTCACATCATAGTAAAGAAGGAAGATAACATTGTTGTGCTACAAGAATATCAACAGCTTATGAAAGTCCATAAATATTTTCATAGCATCTTGACACAGGAGTTAAGTGAATTTAGTTAGCCATTGAGTATGGCCTTGCCCAACTTCTTTGAGGAATCAAAATTGAAAGATCAAGATACATGGAAGGGTGAGATAGCCCACTATTTGGAAGTTTCTCTTGATGCAATCAATGATGAATATTAGGTACTTAAGAAAACACATCAACAACTTGGAAGAATTTTTGAATTGGAGTATGTCATGAAAGATATTATACAAAATGAAGACACTCATGTCAAAAGTGGGTGCATTCAGCATTTTTCGAAGATTAACTCATTCATTGCACATGCCAAGTAAGAGAGGAGTAACAGGAACTGGATTTTGATGGTTTTGATACATTATCATGGTGCATGAGCCTTGAATAGGTCTTAGGTGAACACCGGTCCTTGTTGGAGAGATTAACGGACTGTAGTGCATCCACCAACAAACTCTCAATATTTTTATGTTTATGCTAATTATGTTTTAGTTATGAAGTGATGTGACTTTTTGTAAATGAGCCTGAACCTTGTTGCTTCCCATACAAATAAGTAAACTAGGGCCCACTTTTGAAATCATCATCATTAGAGTAGGCATTAGTAAGAAGATTGTTTGCATAATCTACCCATCCATATCATATTAAAATACTTATGTTACAAATGCTTATATTTTGAAGTAATACAATGGAGCAGACTACTTATAATTCATAATCCATTTTCAATGTTCAATTACTGTGTCAATTTTCATTGCTTATCTATTACTTTGTTGTCTCCAAAGTGGTCTTTTCAAGTTATTTAAGTCTTATATTTATATGATGCTTGAGATTTAATTTTAAATAAATCATTTTCTAGGTAATGATATGCTACTAGAATCACTCTAAATCTTTGGTTGGTGATGCTCCTATAAATAAATTTCCCTTCAAGTTTATTATAAATATTTTTAGACTATTGAATAATAAATTGGGCTCTTTTGAGTGTGATTTTTTCTCCTAAAAGGGTTTTTACCACATACACTTGTGTTGTGTTATGTTTTTGTTTATGGTTTATATGTATTTCTCCTTTTTTGTAAATGTCAATATATTAAAATTTTCTCAATAATCTCTGCGAAGATTATTTTATGAAGAATTCTTTTGTACCCTACTTTCTTTCATTATGCAATATTCTTATCAACTTAAATTATAGGTTTTAGGTAGAGAATTTTGTTTACTAATATTAATTTAAATGTGATATTTCATAGAAGGGTTTGATCTTATTATAGGAAGAGATGATAATTACATCTAGGGTAGAAATGGAGAAGTTATTAGGCACAAAATTTAAGCTTTAAAGCTTAAGATGGAGTATATTATTGTGGATAGAGACATATGGGTTATAGTAGCTAGATAAAAACCTATTGGAATGTTGTGATAAGGAAGGAAAAATGGAAAAAAAGATAAGAGTCTCATTAGACTCTATTTGGCTAATTCAATATTGTTGAATGTACATGAAGAGACCATTCTAGCACTTATTTTAAAGAAATTGGGAGATACATATCAAGCTAAATCTATAGTTAATAAAATATTTCTAATAAACAAGTTATATACCATCAAAATGGAGAATGGTGGTTCTATAGTTTAACACTTGAATTAATATTACTGAAGCATTTCAAAGTTTAGGCCATAAGAATCATACTAGGCTCAATAATTTTTCTAGCTTCACCTATTAATGCAATTAAACCATATATACAATAGTATAGAAATCTTGAATAAAATGAAATAAGTAAATAATCACTTGCCATAAATTAATGATCCTCTACTTCTCTTCATTTACCTAGATGGGCTAGGTTCACAAAGTGGAGTTACCTCCTCTTATGGAAAGAATGAAGAAACAAATCAAACTAAAAATAAATATCATTTATTTACACTAAGTGGTGTTAGATAAAATAAAAATTACATAATGTTATTTATATTACTAGCTCATACCTATGTGAGAGCCTTAGGAGATAAAATTTCCATAGTAATTCCCATGTCCTAGAAGAGTATGTGTTGATGTCATTAACTAAAAATAGGAACAACATTATTTGACCAAAATATTCATAACATTATTTACATGCATAATGTTTAAAAGTAATAAAACTTATCCTTTAATGAAATTTGATAACAAAGTACCACTAATGTTTCATAATATTAAAGATCTAACATCCACTTCTTCATCATCAAATTATCATTTTAATATTAACATTGATAAATGATACAAATTTACATATAGTAATTTTTCCATTTTATTACAAATTACATACATATTGACTTGACATGCCTAGATAAGAAATATATGATGAAGATAAGAGTCTCATTAGAATCTATTTGGCTAATTTAATAATTTTGAATGTACATGAAGAGACCATTATAGCACTTATTTTAAATAAATTGGGAGATACATATCAAGCTAAATCTATAGTTAATAAAATATTTCTAATAAACAAGTTATATACCATCAAAATGGAGAGTGGTGGTTCTATAGTTTAACACTTGAATTAATATTACTAAAGCATTTCAAAATTTACGCTATAAGAATCATCCTTTTTTAAATATGGATTGCAAATAATTTTGAAAATTTATAAGTCTTGGTCATTAACATTATTGTCTGCTACAATGTCATCCAGTGTATCATTGTCAATGTTCATATTTTCTTTCAAGTATTTAATATTATCATCATCCTCATCTTCACCTGCATCATCTTCATAATCATTCAAATTTGACTGTAGACTATCTATATTGTTACAAGATGTATTTGGATCAACATACCATCCATATTGTTGTCTTCCATTACATCATCTAACTCTAGATTCTTGTCTTCTTGTGCTTGAACATAACCATCTTCAAAATCATCTTGGATGTCAATTTATTCGATGTTTTCTAATCCCTGTCTCTCATTTTGTTGCCCATCATTGTTTTTCTCAGTATCCACTAATGCATTTGGATCATAATGTATGACAAATATCCATTTCAGGTTCAAAATATCTTCATAGAAAAATACCTGCACATGAATGACATACATATATTAGATGTATGTTATAACAATTTTATTGATTAATAAACACATGTATATATTTGCAATAAACTATGAATTAATAGATTAATGATCACTACTGCTTCTTATTTGAGTTAAAGAAATACTTGCTCACAATGAATTGGTAGAACATAAGGCTCCTATCCTCCATTAGGAAGCATGAGGAATCTATACAAAACAATCCACTATGGGTATCATGTCTTCATGTCCTCTCAAATGCTTCATACCATCTACACTAAAAAATACAACATTTAAAAGAGTAGTAATCCAACTCAATATTTTACTGTATTTTCCCAACATATTGTAGATTCCTTCAATTATATTCTTATCTTTTGAGCTTGATCGATTGGATTGCTTGAAGTCAACCATGATACCATAATTGAAGGATCATCTCTTTACATCTACACTTTCTACATGATAATGTTGACCATATGCCCACATTGCTGGATATTTCCTCGCCTATGAAAGACCATTTATTTCGGTGAAAACAAATATAATGATGAATATTAAAATAGTTAATAGTGTCAAAACTATAAGGAAACAACATTTTGTAAAATTCCAACTATACATTTCTTTCACATCCTCTGGACATGTTGATTTCATCTTCTGTTATGTTTGAATCTATACCTGTATCTTCTATTTTGATTTTTAATTTGTTCAATAACCCATTCTAGTGTGCAATATTTGCCCCATTCCCAAAGAAGATCAGTGGGAAGTGGAGTATTCCTTGGGTTCAATATCTTAAACTATCTCCTTGCTTCTAACACTTTTTCTCTCTTTTTATTATACAGATCAATCCATTTGTTCATAAATTCCATGTGGTACAAAATGAACTAATCGAGTATAGCACTTTTGTCTACACCTATTACATGTCAACATGTTTATTTCAAACTCCAAATGTCATGTTGTTAATTTGACAAATAAATTATAGAGTAAATTAATGGTTGCAAGAAAAATGACCACACTGATCATGAATTTACTTACTAATTTCTACTTGAACATCATTAGATTGTGGTTTGTGTCCATCAATAATATTTGATGCTCATTCTTCATCCCAAACACGCAGCCCATCTTCAAAATCATTTCCAAGGAATTCACACAGGAAGAAAAATGCTTCATTCAATACATACCCTTTAGCCATGCAACTTGTTGGGTCTCAAAAATGAAGTTTTTGAACCACGAGAGGTTGCCAAGCTCTCACAATGCTATTGGCCAACTAACAAGGCCAACCAATATAGTTGAACCTTCTACTCTTAAGGCTCTGATAGACCTAGGTGGGTGTACCTATGTGAATGATGTAGATTTTGGATTATGTTTCCTACTTGACCAACCTATCCACAATGGCAATTTTACAGTGGAGAGATGTGATCTAAATTTGGTGTAAATTGTATATGCAATAACAAGGTAAAAATTAGTATGTTTAGTTAACAGATGTAAATAAAATGGATAAACTAAATAATGAAAATAAGGGAGACCAATGCCTTGTTGGGTAAAATGAAGTCAAATGAAAGTTTTAGATGAATGGCTTCTTTCTAGCAAGTTCTCTAATTGTTTGGAATAAAACTATAAGTTTATAACTGGTATAAACATGCAAGAATATGATTGACAAACCCTACGTGAGGTAGAATATCAATCCTAATTATCTGATTCTTCTTACTAATCCAAATAACATTCCCAGATTACCGTAATTGACTGAGAGGAGTTTAATTCTTATTTAAAGAACCCAATTAATCAAATCACATAGATACAGAAAATGTGCACTGATAAATTGAACATATACTTGATATTTCAACTTAGATAATCAAGAAACATTGAATTGGAGACAATCAAATAATTGCATAAAATCAACAAACAACTGATGCTAGAATGGAATCACTGAATCAATGGCCTTTCATTATCTTCCTCAAATCCTATACATGCAACATGGTCCTTTTGAATAAAAACATTTTGAAAAATTCCTATACTTCCTGCTATCTTCATCTTGTCTCTCCTTTTTTTAACTGATTTTTACAAGTACTTATACAATAAATCCGAAGGGTCATGACCCTTCACTATCTGTTATAGCCATTTTTTTTTCATTAACAGATAGAAATTAAAATATTTAATTGGGTTGCCTTAATACTTCTCGCTCTTTATATTTCTCTTCATATATTATCATGGGCTTCCTTTTATTCCTACTGCTCTACCATAGTCAACATGTTGACCGGCCATGATAGAGCGATGACTGCTTTCCCAACCTTTCAGTCTCCTTACCGCTCAACCATATTGTTCATTTCATCACCCCACGGTATCACAGTAACTATTTGCATGACTGTCTTTAATCGCCACATCTTTCCACCACCTTACCGCGGTCTATGTGTTGCCTCCCCACAGTATTACGGTGCCTTGACTTTGACTGCTCCGGCTATCCACCACGTTACCACAGTTTGTGTTTGAACCACCAATGGTACTACGGTACCAACCCTTTGTTGTCACCTTCGCTGCTTCCGCATTGCCGCGGATTACCTTTCCACTCCTCGTAGTGTCATGGTAACCCATCTATTAAGCGCCGTCCGACCGCTTTGCTGACTGCTACCCTGCCTACCACCCCACCACGGACTCCTCAGTGACCGTCTGCAGTACCATGATGAAATTGTCACACCAGTTACTAACTGTCCACCACGCCACTGTGGTCTATGTTTAGACCACGCATGGTGGCGCAGTTACTGCTTTGTGCCTACTTGTTAACTACCACTGCCATACCGTGAGCCCATTGTGGGAGGTCGTAGTAAGGCAACGAATGACATGAATAATGAGAGAGAATGAAAAGATAGGAAATATTATGGAATTAATTGGGGTCGGAATGTGAAGACTGTAAAGGCCAAAAATAAGGTAATGGTACAAGGGTAAAAGCCATTTTTAGCATTATAGAGGGCGGTGAATGATTTCTTCTAAGAAAGATAGTGAAAATATTAGGTTCAGAATGGAAAAAACATTTAGGTTCTTAAATGGAAATTTTGGTTCCAACAGTGCCTCCAATTGGGGATGAATGATTGTACAAATAACTGCAAGAATCCAGAATATCTCTAGGAGAGCAGACCATTCAAAGGAAAAGACACGAAAATGAAAGCAAAGGAAATGGAGGGAATGAAAGAGCATGGAAGAGATGGAAAAACCCTACACTACTGCACATGAAAAGAAAGCAATGTTTCAAAAAAGGGAGCTTTTGGGAATGTCCATGTACTGGAAAACCTAGACCCTTCCTAAACTACTGTGCATGGAAGAGAACGATTAAAGAGGTTTGTTAGGAATTGTCCACGCACTGGCAATCCTTAATCCTCTACAATTCTCAAGAGAAGAAATGCTTCAAGAACTTCCCATGTACAGTAAACTCATGTTCCTCTCTAGACATGTTTTGTAAGAAATATCAATCTTCTCCTCTCTTACCAACAACAACAAAGGGTCCCAGCCACAATGCTTCAAATTTCCCATGTTTTCCCTTCTCCTAACATCTTGCATTCCACATCAGTACCAGATCATTTTCTTCAAATTTTCTATCCTTTGCTTTTTTGTCAAACAAATACTTCATCTGTGCTTGTAACTTCATGTTTTGGTTTTGAGCTATTCTTCTCATTTCATCAACCTCTACCAGTTGCTCCATTCTTTCCTCCATTGGCTCTGGAACATCTATATCTTCTTGAAGGATAAATTTGTAAACTGGTAATAAATTTTGTAAGGGCATCCTAGCTTGTGTTCCATATACTAATTCATATGGGGATTTTCCAATTTCCTTTTTCACAGTAATCCTATCTGCCCATACAGCCAATCTTAACTTTGAATCCCATGCCTTTTTATTTGTATCAAGCATCCTCCTTACTATCTTCAAAAGACTTTTATTGCTCGATTTTGCCTAACCATTTGCTTATGGATGATATGGGGAAGAATAAGAAATATTAATACCATGTGTACTGCAAAAATCTCTAAACTCATCAGATCCGAAACACATCCCATTATCTGTAATCACTCTCAATGGTGTACTGAATCTAGTAATAATGTTATCCATTAAAAAATTGATCACAACTTTACTTGTTGCTTGCTTGGTTGGGATTTCCTCTACCCATTTGGTGAAGTAATCAGTGGCTACTAGTATCCATTTATGTCCTCCACTTGATTTCTCTTGTATCTCCCCAATAAAATCAACCCCAAACTGATGAAAAGGGGCTTTGATCTGCATAGATCTAAGTGGTAAAGCTCCCTGATATTTCATCTTGCCTGAGAACTTTTGACATGCTTCACACTTTCTTACATATGAAAAATAATCATTAAAAAAAAATTTCCAGTAGTAACCTGCCTTGAGGATCTTATGTGTAGTTCTCTTTACAAAATAGTGGCCTCCACAGACTCCTTCATGCATCTCTCTTAAAACATTTTTAGCTTGTGACTCGTCTAGACACAATAACAACATTCCATCCCTGTTTTTCCAAAACAAATCTTCTTCTATGAATACATATTTAGATGTTTGTAGCTTCAAATTTCTTCTCTGGTTATCACTAAATTCTTCAGGGCACTTCATGTTCCTAAGGTAATACATGATATATGTATACCAAGGAGTATGCTCAATGATTACAATTGTCTCTCCTTTGTCTTCTACATTGCAAATTTGATTTGTTTCAATATTTGTTTCTGCCATTAACTTGGCCAATCCCTGGCCTCTTACTAATTTGGTAATTTGTATTTCCATATCAAATTCTTGAATTTTATTAATCCATTTGCATCTCTTCCCTATTACTTCTAACTATGTTAAAATGTCTTTAACTGTTGTGTGAGGAACATAAGCAATCACTTTGGCTCCAACAAGATACGGTCTAAAAGCTTTTGTTGCTTTTACTAGTGCAAAGGCTTGTTTTTCCATTATATCATATTTCAATTCCGACCCCTGCAATGATTTACTAAAAAAGGTCGCAGGCTGCTCATGACCATCCTCATTTTTTTCTAACATAACAGCAACTATAGTGTGAAATGAATCAAAAGAAAATATCTGGAATGGTTTACTAAAATCAGGGGACTTCAAGATGGGGGCTTCTTTGATAGCTCTTTTTATAGATATGAAAGCATCCACAGCTTCAGCAGTCTAGTCCAACTTTTCTCCCTTTTTTAACATCTTGGATATAGGCTTAACAATCTTAGCAAAATTGGACACAAATCTTCTAACAAAGTTAATTTGGCCAAAAAATGATTGGATTGCTTTGACAATTTTGGGAATGGGAATTTTGTCTATGGCATCAACTCTTTCAGGATCTATCCTAACCCCATCTCTTGACATAATATGCCCTAAAATTTTACCCTCTTTAATGGAAAAATGACATTTTTTAGGATTAAGACTTATACCATATTCCAAAGCTTTGATGAAGATCCTTTCCAGAACCCCCACATTTTTCTTTGCCCTTTTGGAATAAGTAGTGAGATCATCTTGATATACTACCATTATGGCATTGATTAGATCTACAAATGCCACATCCATGGCCCTCTGAAAAGTAGCTCCTGCATTTGTGAGACCAAATGGCATTCTTACATAGACATACGTTCCCCATGGTGTAGTGAATTTTGTCTTGTACTGCTCAAATTCTTTGACTTTGACCTGGTTATATTCGGAAAATCCATCCATCATTGACAATAGCTCACATCCTGTTACTTTGTGCAATGTCGTCTCCATGTTTGGAAGAGGATAATTGTCTTTTAGGGAAGCAACATTCAGATTTCTAAAATCTACACATAGTCTTATGTCCCCATTTTTCTTCCTGACTGGAACCAAATTTGAGACCCATGTCAAATGCCTAATGGGTTTTATGATACCTCGATCTTTGATTTTTGCTAGCTCCTCAGGCATCTTAGGTTCCAGAGTTGGATTGATAGGCCTCTGCCTCTGTCTGAATGGCTTTGCATCTGGCTTTAGTGGAATTTCATGTTGAAAAATATTTTCTCTATATGCCTTCAAATCCTCATAGGACCAAGCAAACACATGGTTGTACTTTCTCAGCAATGTAATCAGCATTCTTTTGATGGTTGGGCTTATCTTTTTTCCAATATAAACCCTTTTAGGTGCCAATTCAGTTCCCATATTTATTTCTTCAATATCCTATTTCTTAATAGGTGTTTGCTTCATGAGAGAATGATCATTTCCATCATACACTCTCTCCAATTCCACAAGCCCTTTGGGAAGCTTGTTGGTTTTAAGTTGCAAAACTTCCTTACCAAACACAGTCTATTTCCCATCTACTTCTTCTACAAAAGCACTGAAATCAATCTCTTGTGCTTCATACTGGTCTATGTAATGAAGAAACTTTTAAAGGTTAGTATCATCATTAAAAACCTACCAACTATATATGTTGTCAAGGACAGCAAGTCTTGTTTTGAATTCAACCTAAGATACTCCTACCAAAGTGATATCATCCCCTTTTAAGGCTACACTAGCCAAAAAGTCTACCATCAAATTTTCAGACCTATCTATCCAATCAATTGAAAATGCATCAAATAGTTCAACTATATCCCACACAACATTTCTATATTGTTTTAGCCTCTTTTTCTTTGTAGCATACTTTGATCTAACTTGTGACACAACTAGCTCAGAATCTCCCAAGACAAACAACAACTTAATCTTATGTTTGACAGCCATGTTCAAACCAATCAACAAGGCTTCATACTCTGCCACGCTATTTGTACATTTAAAAGCCAACAAAAATGAATATTTAAATGTTGTACCTTCAGGTATATGAAAACTATCCCAGTGCCATTACCTTCTTGATTGCATGCCCCATAAAAATACATTTTCCACACACCTTGTTGACTTCTAGGAACAAGCTTATCAATTGGGTCAGTATTTACTAATTTTGGCTAAGATAACTCTACTCTAAAACTCCCTAAATCCACATCATAAAAGCAATTAAGTTTTTTCTTAAGGAACACACTCAACAATCTGAATCATCCTTGGTTCTCTATACAACTTTACTTCTTCACCATTTACTGGTATTGTGGTATATGATAAATCAAACTGCACATTACCTCCCACTGTTGCAGTCCATTGTCTTGACAAAAGCATTCCAAACTGAGGGGGCGTATCAATCACAGTTATATCAATATTATAGTTTTCCTGTGGGTATGTTTCTAATTTTACTTCTACATTTTTCATAATCCCCACAACTGGGATAGGCCTACTATCCATGGCATAACATTTACCACCCTCAATATCTATCCACATACCAAGTTGTTTTATTACTCCTACTAGCATAATATTCATATAAGAACTTGAATATATCATGCAATTTCTTACCAATTTACCATTTATGAGTAGGGTAGTAAAAATTGGATCAATCTGTGGTGTATTCTTTAAGCAAGCTTCTAGAACTTTTATCTCCTTCCTCTTATTAGTGACTTCAGGGACCTCCTTATTTTCAAGTTTTATATTTTGATTCCCATTAGACATCAATTGAATGGCACCTTCCCGATACTCCTTAATTTTCATCATTTCAAGTAATGGGAAAGATATTTTTAATTGAGATAAGGTTTGTATGAAATCAAAATATGTACCTTTAGTTCTGATCACCTTCTTTGGTTTTGTCAATTCTCCTTTGTTTTCCTCCTTTTCCCCTTTGCATGTTTGACCTGGATTTTGTTTATCCTTGGGGACTTCTTTATCTTCTTTTTTAGGAGCACACTTCTATTCTTTTTTGTTAGATTGCTTATCACTGTCCTCTCTCATATCTCATTCGATACCTTTTTATTTTTTACAAACATTCCTCTCAGGACACCTTCATCCTAGTTTACTATTATGTTCCTCAACTGATATTTGATTCTAGTTCTTCCACCACTGCATCAATCAATCTTTTGATCTCTTCCTCACTCGGTCTCCTTATACTGCATCTGTTAGTCTGATGTGATGTAGTAGGGGGATCTTGTTCATTTTCACTTTCTTCATAGTTAGAAAAGACTTATTGTTCTGCCATATGAATATTGTATTTATGATGATTAACATCATACTCATATCCTCCTTCCTCTAAAGATGAATACTCCTGCTCCAAAGAATTAAGAGTGTGAGAAGTTAAATAGATATTATGGTCTTCACCACCATCATTCTCCACTATGTCTTCTTCTGGTACTAACTAAGTTGTAACACAATGCTCCAAGGAGTGTGGTGCATAACAAACTGAGCACCAAGGACTTTTATCTACTATATATGCTCCTTTCCTTTTTAATGGATCTGGTGTTTCTTTATTCCTCAATCTATACACTACCGACTTCCCATCCTTCCAGTGTGTATTATAGGGCATGTCATGTAACCTTGGTCTTTCATTCCTATATGTATTCTCTTGTTTATTTTGGGGAGCATATGAGGGAGCCCTAGGGTTTTCCCTTTTAGAAATCATCCCTGTAGCCTTCCTGTTATTCTCAATTGTGAGTGCTATCTTTTGAGCTTCAGCCAAATTCCTAGGATCTTTGTTCCTAAGCTCATATCCTATCTTGGGATCAAAATCCTTCGAGTAGATGCTCAATGCAGTAGGACCAGCCAACTTGGATCCACGAGGTATCTTATTATGTAGTTTGGAAAACCTTTGATTAAAGTCATAAGCTGATTCATTTTGATGCTTTTGGATAGTTACCAATTCATGCAAAGCAAACTCTAATGCACATTAATTCCCATATTTTTGGAGAAACTGCTCATAAAATATATGAATTGAATCAATGGATGTTGTCGGTAAATTGTTAAACTAGTCCTTGGAATCTTCAATCAGTGAAATCATAAATAATCTCATCTACACATCCTAATATTGCATATCCAGGTCTTGAATGAATGTGTTAAAGCTTCTCAAATGCTCCTTAGTTGTGACTGCACCACTTCCTATGAATTTAGGGACAAAGCTTCTCCAATTGTTGTCCATAGGTTAAGGGTATATCTGAAATCTGGCCAAATCAAACTACCTGATCATGGTTGTATATTGTGGAGGAGGATTTTGGTAATGTTGATGTTGGTACACTGGATTACTATTTGCCACATATTGTTGACCTTGTGGGGGTACGTGCTACTAATAAGGAGGTGGTTGAACACTCTTATGTTGTGGTGGAGCATTTTGATGTCCACATTGGTTCCTTGGTTGATTTCGGTGGGCCTATGGGGAATTTGATACTCTCATATTATTATTTTTATGAGGGTTGCCCATATTCGGGTGAGGCAGCCATTGGTGTTTTAATTTGAGCTTTTTGCAACTTCAATTTCTCAAATTCATTCATTGCTTGTTGGCTTTGCTCATATTCTATCCTTGATCTTTCTATTTCTTGCCTCATGCATTCCCACTATGCATCTGTCTCATTGTGGGTCATAAGTTCATGATTTTCTTCAAATGTTGCTACATATTCAAGTCCCTCAATAAGTACTTCTTTCTGATCATATTCAAACTCTATTCTTTTTTAAGCTTCAAAATGAGCCATGTACTCGTCAACCTTCTTAGGGTCCATTTTCTAGAGGGGGTTTCTCCTCTCCTCTGGAGTGTGAAGTTCTTTACACGGGTTTTTTTCATTTGTTAATGCATCATATGAATTATGTGTTTCCATCAGTGGTTTCAATGTTTTGTTTTAAGTTGTTGGGCCTAGGTCATCAGACACTTTCTTGCCCTCATCATTTTTGTAAGTCCACTTACTTTTATCCTTAGGACCATCACTATCTCTATACAAAGATCTTCTTCCCTGCATGTTGTGAGTAATCATGATAGTCTAAGCTCTAGGATGATTTCTTTCCGATCTATATTTTATTTATCAGTCTCAATGCACTTATTCATTCAGAGTCACCACCCACTTTTTAAAAGTGAGAAAAATGTTATTATTTCACCCAATGGAGTCAATTTTTAAATTTCTTAACTATGAAGATCTTCAATGATCCTATATGGAAAGGCTATCTACCAATGGACTCTTCTCAAGTTACTCCCCGGTAGAGTTTCCAATTTGTTGGGTCTCAAAAATGCAAGTTTTGAACCACAAGAGGTTGCCAAGCTCTCACAACGCTATTGGCCAACTAACAAGGCCAACCAATATAGTTGAACCTTATACTCTTAGGGCTCTGCTAGACCTAGGCGAGTGTACCTATGTGAATGATGCAGATTTTGGATTATGTTTCCTACTTGACCAACCTATCCACAATGGAAATTTGATAGTGGAGAGATGTGATCTAAATTTGGTGTAAATTGTATATGCAATATTAGGGTAAAAATTAATACGTTCAATTAATAGATGTAAATAAAATTGATAAACTAAATAATGAAAATAAGGGAGACCAATGCCTTGTTGGGTAAAACAGAGTCAAATGAAAGTTTTAGATGAATGGCTTATTTCTAGCAAGTTCTCTAATTGTTTGGCATACAAATATAATTTTATAACTGGTATAAACATGCAATAATATGATTGGCAATCCCTACTTGAGGCAGAATATCAATCCTAATTATTTGATTCTTCTTATTGATCCAAATAACATTCCCAGATTACTATAATTGACTGAGAGGAATTTAATTCTTATTTAAAGAACCTAATTAATCAAATCACACATATACAACAAATGTGCACTGATAAATTGAACATATACTTGATATTTCAACTTAGATAATCGAGAAACATTGAATTGGAGACAATCAAATAATTGCAGAAAATCAACAAACAACTAATGCTAGAATGGAATCATTGAATCAATGGTCTTTCATTATCTTCCTCAAATCTTATACATGTAACATTGTCCTTTTGAATAAAAACATTCTAAAAAAATCCTACACTTCCTGCTATCTTCGTCCTATCTCTCCTTTTTTTAACTAATTTTTACAAGTATTAATACAATAAATCCTAAGAGTCACGACCCTTCACTGTCTATTACAGCCCTTTGTTTTTCATTAATAGACATAAATTAAAATATTTAATTGGGTTGCCTTATCGGAAAATTAAGTATTTTACATGCTATAGTCTTGCTTTAATTTTTTACTTTAATACTTCTCGCTCTTCATATTTCTCTTCATATATTATCACAAGCTTCCTTTTATTCCTACCACTCTACCACAATCAACATGTTGACTGGCCGCGGTAGAGCGGTGACTGCTTTCCTAACCTTTCAGTCTCCTTACCGCTCAACCACAGTGTTCATTTCATCACCCCACGGTATCACGGTGGGTCTTCTATCTGTCGCTTCCTTACCGCATTACTATGACCTCTTTTTCCTCAGCCCGTGGTATCACGGTAACCATTTGCATGACTGTATTTAACCACCACATCTGTCCACCACCTTAGAGTGGTCTATGTGTTGCCTCCCCATGGTACTGTGGTGCCTTGAATTTGACTACTTTGTATATCCATCGCATTACCAAGGTCTGTGTTTGAACCACCAGCGATACTATGGTACCAACACTTTGTTGTCACCTTCATTTCTACCGTGTTACCACGGATTACCTTTCCACTCCCCGCGGTGTCGTGGTAACCTGTCTATTAACCGTCATCCGACCGCTTCACTGATCACTACCCTACCTACTGTGCCACCACGGACTCCTTAGTGACTGTCCACGGTACCACGGTGAAACTATCATGCCAATTACTAATCGCCCACCACACCACCATGGAGAAACTATCATGACAATTACTAACCTCCCACCATGCCACCGCGATCTATGTTTAGACCGCATGTGGTGGCACGGTAACTACTTTGTGCCTGCTTGTTAACTAGCACCGCCATACTGCGAGCCCATTGTGGGAGGCCGCAATAAGGTGGTGAATGACATGACTAATGAGAGCAGATGAAAAGATGGGAAATATTATGGAATTAAATGGGGGGGGATTTGAAGACTATAAAGGTCAAAAATAAGGTAATGGTACAAGGGTAAAAGCCATTTTTAGCATTATAGAGGGCGGTGAATGATTTTTTATAAGAAAGATAGTGAAAATATTAGGTTTGGAATGGAAAAATCATTTAGGTTCTTAAATGGAAATTTTGGTTCCAACACAACCCTCTGGATACGAAACTCGCCAATTCAATGTCATCGATTAGGTATATAAGTAAATGGACTTGTAGGTCCATGAAACTTGTAGGGAGCTCCTTCTCAAATCACATACAATTTCTGCAATTTCCTTCTTATATTTTGGCACTTCACATTTTTTGCATCACCTTGGAGGTCACCCATCTAATATAAGAATAGTAAATTAGTATGAACCTTTAGTCAAAAATTAAAATGCAATATAACATCTCTGTGTCTAGATCACACATGAACATTTCATATAACCACATACCTTGTAAATGATGACAATCGACTTATGGCATTCCTTAAGTCAGCTGTAAGATAGAAATCCCCCCTAATTTCCAATGGCATGATATGCTATCAAACACATTTATGAAAAGGTAATTAGTATTTTTTTCTCAAACAACAAAATATCAAAATATATTTAGTACTTAATCAATGTTACCAGTATATGTTAAATGATGATATATAATACCTTCATAAAATTATGAAAATCATGTGTTTTAGATCCTGTGATATGTCCATCAACTGTAAAATCTTTAGCCAATGATGAACCATAGCTAGTAGGTGTCCTTATTGAATGGATGACATTTTTTAGTTGGTCTAGCTCTTTTTTTTCAAAATCCATGGAGCATTTGCATATGTTCAATTTTCCCTGTTTGGCCACAAATATTTTCTATCAATTTTGGTACGCAAAAGAGAAATATCTCTCCTTGAAGACAAGGTGTTCTTCTCTTTGCCTAATATATGTCAAAATATAGAATCTAGGACATTTTTGAAGATGTGCATAGAATCTAATAGGTGAGATATTAATAGATCCTTCCAGTAAGGGAGCTCATAAAATATGGATTTCCTTTTCATTCCTTCTGGCATATTAACTACAACTTGTTCTGGTTCTTCAATTGAATCACCTCGATCAGAAAAATCCTCCCAAGCTTTCAATTCAGCATCGTCATACTTCTTAAACCAATCACTTGGACCCATAATCATGGGAGAGCCTCTATTTTCATATTTTCCATCAAATTGATTCTTCAGGCGATTTCTAAACCTATGATCTAGTGGTAGAAAAACCTTGTTGTATGCGTAAATAAATTTATGTAGATCTTTAGAATATCACCCTTGAAATTGTTTTGCACATCTTGGACATGCAAAAATCCCCTTTGTTTGAAGCCTTGCAATTCAACAAGTAATGTTAATAACATCAAAAAAATAGTATAAAACTAAGTACGAAATTTGGGATGAAAATAAATTATGAGTGTAAATACATAAATATTTTAACTTACCAAAACAAACACCAAGTCCTAGGAAATCATGAATAGTCCAACATAGCACACCATACAACATGAAGGATCTATTTGATGGAGGATGTGATATGTCATACATTTTTATGCCTTTCCATAGTAGTTGCATCTCATCAATAAAAGGCGCAAGATAAACATCCATGGTTTTAACTTGATGTTTTCATAGAACAATGAAAGTTGGCATAAGGTTCTCCTTTCTAACACTCATCCATGGGGGAATATTGTATACTACCAATCCAACTAGCCAAACACTATAATTTGAGCTCAAGAAAGAGAATGGGCACAATCCATCCTTTGCAAGACCAAACCTGATACTACAGGGTTCATCTTTGAATTTTCTTGGCCATTTTTCCTCTATGTGTTTCATTGTTTTGGAGTCGGTCAGAATTTGCATGAATCCATATTTACTCATGTTCTTTGCATACCAGTCGATCAATTGTGCAAGTGACTTGCAAAGAAACATTCATTGAAGTCTAGGTATAATTGGAATGTGACATAAAACCTTCTTTGGAACTATAGGACCTTGTACATCTAAACGATATCTCTTCTCTTTACGTACAGGGAATTCTACCTTGTTTTGATATTCATCTTTGTATAAAATTCCTGTCTACAAGTTGATGGAAACACATTCTCTTCAGGGAATATTTTAGTTTTTAGTGCCTTGTAAGATTGCTAAAGATTAAATCAATTGAATGTTTGACTTATGATGAACATGTTTGATATGTCAATCTATATTAGGATTGTTTATATACAATATATGTTTTTAAAATCCCCTTAAAGAAATATAAACAAAGTTGATGAATGTTTACGAATTATGTACACCTATTGATAATGCAAAGTAAGACATAGATTTCAACTCACTTCATTAGGGTAGTGAATCCTTTGTCTGACCAACCAAATAGTGACTTGATTTCTAATAATATTAATGTGCATGCTAGTTTTGAGGTTCTACTTGCACCCGGTTTGAACATGGGTGTCTTCGATGCTTGCTTGATGAGTCTTTCAGTTTGTTATCATCAACATTACATTGGTGGTAATTACCCTTGCTATCATTGTTATAGTCAACCATATGATAATTATTTTCATCATTCTTTCTATCCCCAAAGAAATTTGTAAGCATTTCATTCAATCCTTCTTCATGCCCTACATTTTCACTACCATGATCGACCATAATATGGTATTAATTGATTGTAGGAGGCATACTACCGGCTGGAAGCTCATCATATTTGTAATGTCTTTGTACAATTTCTCATTTGAATTTTTTCTTTCCATGACATACAAAACATCTATAAACAACAATTTTCTCAAAGTATTCATCCCATGTACTATAGTCCTAACCAACCTCTTGTTCAGTGCAATAATTTGTTGTGTCTATAGGATCCATTGTCATATCCTCTTCCACCCAGTTTCATCTACGTGATTTAACAATGTTAAGTCCACATCCACTTACATATCTTCTTCTTTTGCTAGTTGAATGCTCAAGCTCTGCATTTGCTCCAATCTCCATCTAAAATAATCAACAACATGCATTAGTTTATGTCAATATTGGATAATATATTATAAATTTCAATAATATTGTGAAAAAAGATAAATGTATCACAAAATTCCATCAAATCATTTTTTCCTAAGTTAAGTCAAAATTTGAGTACCTAATTTCCTACTTCATCTATTGTGTTCTCATTTGATATGACATGATCTATTGCCATGACCTCATCTCACCCCTATAATATACAACATACTAAATAATTTTTAGTACCCCAATTATATTATTTCAAAAAATATGCTATCCAACACAAAACCTCACTTTAGTCATATATTTAACATCGATATCATGTTTTGGCCATCCTAATTTTCAAAAATTTCCCTTGGTCATAGAATCACATTTAATCACCATTCCTATGCATTTTCAACCAATAAGATTGACCTCAAAGGCCTCATGGAGAAAAGAATGACTTTTATCTCCTCTATGTTGTAGCATTTTTGAATTCATAAACACCTTCCTCCTTTGGTTGAGGTTGCTTTCTCTACTTACCTCTATTGTATCTGCAGATTTTGTTGGCATATCTATTTCCACCCACTTTCCTCTCTATAATTTAGTAGTTCTACATTGTCCACATCCTCTCTCCATGGCCTCCTCTGGATCCTGTCATACACAACAATGATAATAGTCACATAAAAATTGTGCACCAAGAGAATATTGTTGAAATTATCTTGTTAATATGCCCGCTTTTCATTAAGACACGCTATGAAAAACAAAATAGGACATTGCAACATTTTGCTCTTCACAAAAAATTTACACGCGGAATCTTGTCAACTAGAGATCAAATCTCTCTAGGAAGCATACAATACACATAGGATGTTGATTCAAATTCAATGCCACATGATAATGATTTAGTTCTCATAGATGATTTTCATAATTCCCCAATAAGCCCTATATGTAAGATGATAGTAATGAATTAGGGTTTGTCCTTTTATAGAAATCTATAACATGCAATTTGAAATATTTCACACTTTAGATGACTCATCTAGTTGTATAGGGTGAACATGGTCGCATTTATATTTAAATTTAAAATTTTAGGTGTCATTTCTGAGTTCACAAATCTAACCTCTATTAGTTTTGCACCCAAAAAATTCACATGAGATAAGGAATGCATAAAATAGGGAACCATGATTTCTCCCTTGGAACATATGAAGATGAATTCAATTTATGATCAATTTATTTATCAACTTCCAAGAAAAATATATCATTTTGCACTGTTAGGCACTAAATTAGGTGTACTTTGTGTCACCTTTGGTGCCCCAAACAGTACACATTTAGGGATAAAAGTTGAAGCTAAAGTCGGCATTGACTACATCAACTATAGCACCAACTAATGAATAAATTAAAAAATTAAAAATTTCTCATGTCAAGGAAGAGATGATAGGAGAAAAACATCGTGCAAAGGAAGATAGGAGAAAAAAGGGAAAAAAAACACGAAGGAGGGATACAAGCAAGTAGATGAGAAATTCAATTTAGTATGCAACACCATAGGTAAGGTTACAATTTATTTTTTTGTTCCCACAAATATTTTTGTTTGGATTAAATGGAGAAGATTGTGAAGAAATGGTTGTGAATATTGTTTTATTTATAGGCGAATCATTCAAGTCTCATGTGGTTGCAAAGGAGGAGGGTAAAATTGTAAACATTGCATTATTTCCTTTGCATCTTAGAGTAGTGAATGAGTTTTTGAAACCCTAATGCCCTAATTCGCTTATCATTCCCATCCCAAGCTTTCAAGACAAGTCGTTAAACTGCATCCACCCCACTACAGCCAAGTCTCATGGGAACAAAGGTTGGTCGATACAATGCGAGGAGATAGGGATTTTGAGATGACGGCTGAATAATAGATCATTTCCTCAAATTTGTGACCTCCCGGCTTAAATTAGCTATTACTAATTTTCACTTATTCTTTTGCAGAACAATGAGCTCATGGTTTTGAATTTATTGTGCGCACACATTCATTTTATTTCTAATCAACAGATACAACTAGAGCATGGGACCTATCTATGTTAGCTCTCAATAAAACCACACTCCGTGTCCTTTTTATCCCCTAAAGATTACCATTCTATACAGGTGCACAAGCGTTGATTTTTTTACAATACATTTGTTTTATTTTTCATATATTTGTATCCTTTCAAATATGTTTTCCCTACAATTTCTTTTTAATAGGGTTTGATCATACCTAACAGTGTGTACTTCATTTTCCTCCATAGACTAGACGAAAATAATTTTCCCTAGGTCACCTCAAAATGTCAAGCAATAGAGGCAAGAGATCAAAGGGAGCAGACTCTGTCCACAATGAGGTAATTCATTGCCAATTTATAGATTTTTAAATGTTTCCATTGTTTCTTTATTTTTTATTTTTTAGTTTTTTATTTTTTAAATTTAAAATAAGATATTTTTTCTATATATACATATTGACATGAGACTAACAATGATAAAGAGGCATTGGCTTCCATATTGGGGGTAGAGGTAGTGAAAAAATTGGATATTGTGGACTTGAAAATGCTTGCTAGATACATAGAAAAATGATCTAGTGAAGCCACTCAAACATTGCAACCAAATCAACCATGTCAAAGGGAATCAATTGATTCTCCAAGATGTCCTGGATTGAGAAAACGATCTAGGAGGAAATCAATAACAGTAAACTCTAGGAATGTGGAAAAGGGACCAAAGACTTCCAATGTCCTAGACACTCCTAGGAAACAGATTTCTTCCACCACACCATCTTTTGCATCTTGCATTGGTACCTACGATACCAAGATAGAATGCGATGTGGTTTCAGGGGAAGTCTGAATGATAGATATTGTAAAAAAAATTGTGAATAGGTTGAAGGAATCATGCCTTCAACGGTTCAAAGACCATCTACATTTTCCATTCTCAAAGATACCCATGCACCTACAAAAAGTAGTTATCCATGACATGGAGAATGAATTTGGCACACGTTGGTCTATAAAGAATATAAAATTACGAATGTCTCAAAATTGCAAGAGATTTCAATGCAACCAAACAAAGAAGATAAAAAAAATCCCTCCCCAGCTAAGGCTCAAAAAAAGGCCAATTGATGTAAGTGTGAAAGTATGGAAAGAGCTTGTAAAAGCAAATGAGAAGTTCGATGCACGGAGGAAGTCCGGTGAGGAGAGTACACAGGTATTTGAATTTTCTCATAAGATTATATCAAATTTATTAAAGGATTTTTAAATTAGATTTGTGCATAGTTAAATTGAATTATTATATGTTTTAGGAAAAGGCCTCTAAGGCTAGGCTTGAAAAACTTCATGCCACACATCATAGTGGCTAGAAAGGTTTACAGGCCTTGATCTGTACATTTGTAAGTATATTTAATATGTTAAATGATTTTTTTTATTTCCTAGTAAAAATTAAATGATTGCATATTAATTAGTTTAACTAGTCCATGTGCCATGTTTTAGCAAGAGGAGGAATATGGCCAACATCCAGAGAAATTTGAAAAGGAAAAGTTACAAAGAAAAAAGTGGGCCGATTTTGTAATCTAGATGGAGAACAAGGTATCAATAGTTGACTTTCAATAACTTGGTTGGATATTGTTGTGTTAATATGTCAATTTGCATTTCTTGTGTTGAGTTGTTTATTGATGCATGGGATGAGTTCTAAAGTGCTTCTCTATTGGCCCTAGATCCCACTCAATTGTCCCATTATTTCATGAAGAGGGAAAAAATATTGTTTGCCTTAAAGGGCAATGGGTGACATTCATGCCTTATTTTCATTGCATATTTTAATTAATGACCATGGTCTTTTAATATCTCTTAAGTGTCCTCATTTAAGTTATGAGTTGTATCATTTGAGTAACTCAGTCCCATTTTGATTTGATTTATCTTCTTTTCTATCAAACATGGTATCTCAAGTAGTGCTTCCTTGGTATCTCGAGGAGTGCTTCCTTGAGTTCATGTTTCCTTACTACTAAGTGATCCACATGCATCTTTTCCATACTTCCTCAATATGCTACCATTATTTTAACATGTAAGAATGTTTTGATGCATCTTGGTAGGAATCCTATAGATCTAACACATCCTTGTAGTTTACATCACTTGGCATAGCTAGCCAGCCACTTAATTTGTCCATCTAATTTTAAAAAAGGTAGTAATGTTTTGTCTTCCAAGTTAAAAAACCTCCATAAATAAAGAAATCAATAGTAAAAAAACCTACAACGTGATCTGACCAACATAGAGAAGCATGTAATACTAGAATTTTTAACATTCAAAAGATAAATGGAATATCCTTAACACCTAGTAGAGCTATCCAAAAAATCTAACTAAAAACATAACATTCTCCCACACACAATGGCCTAATGGCTAGTTGTCATAGAAGTCAAACTACCGAAGTAACAACATTGATCAAGTTAACATATATGCATCATTACATAAATAGTTGAACCATTTATGTGCATGAATAAATAGCAGAAGGATGTAGATGATTATGATTCCTCTTCTACATTATAGGGTTCATATCCTTGATCTGAATCTTTTGAATTATTAGACTCAGAATCACTAGCTTCCATATTCAAAAATTCCTAGCCATCTTCAATAAATTTATCTGGATCATTAGTAATAGTCTTCAAAATTGGCCACTAGTTAAAGTTCATTTTTCTTTCATAATACTTTATATCCATGGAGTTTAGCCATTCCTTGATTCCATCAAGCAAAGATTGAGGAATGGCGTCAATGCAGAGTACATCCCGCTTGAAGTCTTTGAAAACAATAGCCATATCAAATTCTTTTTTCCCAAGTCCTACTCTCTCAAGGTTAACAATCTCAATCTCAGTAATAGTGATTACTAAGAAAGGTAATTCCACCATCTCTACCAAATAGTTTACTATAGGAACAATAAAGATAGAGGCTTTGAAAGGAACTCCATGAAAACCAAACTCTCTAAATGGAATATCAACCTCTAGTTCAAAATATTTTAGATGAGGTTTCTCCCATATAGCTCTCTTACTCACTTGACAAATCCTTCAAACTCTTCATTGATTTTATTTTTCCTATCCCTCTCTTGCTATTCTTCCTTAATTTCATCAGGATCATGCATTGACCTTCTTGCCCCTCCTAAATTTTGGACCATATCCATTACCTCCACATAAAACTATACATCCTTGGTCTTCTTGGTTCCCACCATGATATGGTTATGCAAATGAAAATGAAGCAAAGTAATCATCTCCTTCTCCGCTGGCTAGAAGAATGCATGCTTAATTTTTTGATACATGATATCATCTATCTCTTTTTCTCTCATGGTTGAATACCAAAATCCATTATGGTGGGCCTCCAGAGTTCCATTCATCTTTCTTCATCTTCCATGAAATGCTAGCCTGATCCACAAGTCTGCCAACCTAATTGGCTTTGTTTTCAAAAGCTGAAGTTTCTCCTGAGTCACCAATGTATCTCTCTCTACCTTTTTAGAATCTTTCATTATTACAGATCATTTGTGGGATTTAATCATTTGTACCAAATGGTTGATGTGCTTTGAATCCTTGGATCTAAAGGAAAATTCCTTAACATAAATACTGCTAGGGATTTTCAATGTTGGCATGTAGTTGGCAATAAAGTTGGTACCTAGAACATTGAAAAATTATCCTTATATAAGAATTCCCTCCATCTTGTTGCCTTGTAACACTCTTGATGGTGGCTACATTAAATCTGATTTTCATTCCTCTAATACATCAAAGGGTTCATATCCTTGATCTGACTCTTTTGAATTATCAAAATTAGAATCACTAGCTTCCATATTCAAAAATTCCCAACCACCATCTTCAATAAATTTATCCAAATCATCAGTAATAGTCTTTAGAATTGGTTGTCAGTTCAAGTTCATTCTTCTTTCATAGTACTTTATATCCATGGATTTCAACCATTCATTGATACCATCAAACAAAGATTGAGGAATGGCATCAATATAGAGTACATCTCGCTTGAAGTCTTTGAAAGCAATATCCATATCAAATTCCTTTTGCCCAAGTCCTACTCTCTCAAGATTAACAATCTCAATCTCACTAATAGTGATTACTAAGAAAGGTAATTCCACCAACTCTACCAAATAGTTCACCATAGGAACAATAAAAGCAGAGGCTTTGAAAGGAACTCCATGAAAACCAAGCTCTCTAGACGGTATATCAAACTCTAGTTCAAAATCTTTTAGATGAGGCTGCTCCCATAGCTCTCTTACTCACTTCACAAATCCCTCAAACTCTACATTGATTTTAATTTTAATGTCCCTCTCTTGTTGTTCTTCCTCAATTTCATTAGAATCGTACATTGACCTTCTTGCCCCTCCTAAATTTTGGACCACATCCATTACCTCCACATAAAACTAGAGATCCTTGGTCTTTTTGGTTCCCACCATGATATGGTGATGCAAATGAAAATTAAGAAAAGTAATCATCTCCTTCTCTGCTAGCTAGAAGAATGCATGCTTAATGTTTTGATACATGATATCAGCTCTCTCCTTGGCTCTCATGGTTGAATACCAAAATCCATTATGGTGGGCCTCCAGAGTTCCAGTCATCTTTCTTCCTCCTCCACCAATTGCTAGCCTGATCCACAAGTCTACCAGCCTAATTGGCTTTGTTTTTGAAAGCTGGAGTTTCTTCTGAGTCACCAATGTAGCTCTCTATACCTTTTCAAAATCTTCCAATGCTATAGATCATCTATGGGATTTAATCATTTGTACCACATGGTTGATGTACTTTGAATCCTTGGATCTAAAGGAAATTTCCTTAACATAAATGATGTTAGGGAATTTCAATGTTGGCATGTAGTTGGCATTACAGCCAGTACCTAGAACATTGAAAATTATCCTTATATAATAATTCCCTCCATCTTGTTGGCTTGTAACACTCTTGATGGTGGCTACATGAAATGGAACCATGATGTCATATATGGGTACTAGAACAGCATCATTTTTTGTATCAACCTAAATCATGAGCTCTCTAGAAACGGGGATATCATCCACATTTTTGTGGGAAACCATCTCAGTGGATGGCTTGGAGGAGCCATGTCCATCTCCTATACCAATTCCCCCTACAACGAATCTTCTTGTAGTCTCTTCATTCTTTTTAATTGCAATTTTTTCTTGGTATTGACAGCATTGCTCTTCTTTAGTCATTTCCTGATTATCAGATCGTAAGGTTTCCTTGGAGATGCCTGATTCTCCTCCATTTACCTCAGCCTTGGGTTTTTTTTTCACTTCCTCATCTTCATCATCATCGTTAAATGAGTATGCAACATCAATGTATACTTTGGAGCTAACCCCAATTGCATTTCGAGGCCCTTTATCCTTAGCAACCATAATGTTAGTAAGGAGCGATGAATAATTATATGTTTTGGGGTTACCAGTCTACAACTGCAAATTCTAAAACCCAAGTGATACATTAAAAGCCATTCCATCCTTCACAATTTTTTCATTTCTTAAATTCAAACTTAAACCAGACTCTCAAAATTCGATCCCTATTCCTGTTCCTACAAACTTTGTAAGATGAGGTAAAATTTTAGGGTCATCTCTTTGAACTACCTCCATGAGTGCCTTATATTAGCATACATGAACATGATATGATTATATACATGAAAAGGTCACTTAAAAATAGTATAATCAAACTAAAAAATGTCTTGAAGAACTATTATATGTATGCTCAAGTATTGTAGCATGTCATAGCTTGCTTACAAATAGAAACTAAACCATAAATGTTAACTCTCAAATGCGGGGACATATAGACTAGTTAATTCTCAATGAACCTTTGAAGCATATTACAGTGCCAAAATTTCCTAGAAAAATATCCATTTCTAAAATATACAAGAAGAAGATATATAGACCAGTTAACTCTCAAAGGATCTTCGAGGCAAACATAATCATATATAGCAAAAAATGCAAAGGGTTGGCACTTAAGGTTATGTAATAGAATTTATAGTTGATAGTTAAATTGTAAAGCAATTTCTTTTATGATCTTTACTAATGTTTATTAGAATTGTTGCATGTTACATCATTCAAATGACATATTAGCTGTAATTTTTTTGAAATTTTAATATGGTATGTGCACTTTGATATGATGTAATATGATTATGGTTCTGTCTCATATGTTGTAATATTAGATATATAATAGAAAAATAAATTATTGCATGAAATAAATAATGATTTTTTTATTTTAAATGTTGGGTAAGTGCACCAATCTGTGACACAATTTAGGTGCCAAATTGAAAAACGTTCAAAAAAAACCTAAAATAAGCCATTTGGTACACGCTAAATTTGGCATGCGCCAAATGGCTTATTTGATATAAAAGCCAAAAATCGGGTTTCAAACCCTCATTTTGTCTTCAACCCGCAACTTGAGGAAGAGGATTTTAGGTCTGCAACTCACGCTCACCAAATCTCTTCCATTGTTTGCATCCTTAGCTTGTCATTTTCCACGAGGATTCCGCCAACATGTCAGAGAGGTCGAAGATTGCAAAGAGGTATGTATTTCTATTCTATTTATTTTGAATTTGATTTAGAATGCAAATTTAAATAGGTTTTTATAATAAAAAATTGTTCTAATTCTCGGGGAATGAATCTCCACCTGGAAACATTGAGAATTCACAATCACCCCCTCATGAAGAGCCTCCTATACAAGAACAACCCGAAACCCCTCCATCAATTCATAGGCATCCTCAAGGAACACAAGAAAATATTCAAAATCAAATTGAAAACAATAAAAGAGACATTCAACAATTAATTGCAAGATTAACCGAGCATGCCAAAACCCACCCTTATAGGAGATGGATTGTTGAATCATTGAAGTCTATTGTAACTCATGTAGGAGAAATGAGCAAGCAAATGAATTTTTTGTCAAATAAGAGGCATGAGATGAGACAATTTTATGCTAGTGGTTTGTCATATGCAGATGTCAAAAAACTAAAAACTAGCAAATCTCATTTGTGTGCCCTATTTATAGACCCGAAAACCAATGAACCATTGTCTCATGCATGCAGGAGGTTCCCCATGCAATGGTGCCACCATGAGTTAATTAAAAAAAAAAATTGGGAGTGGTGGTGGATGGTATTTGACCAACCTCCATGCAATAACCATGAGGTTCCGCAATAATTTTTGAGGAAACTCTATTGTGAGTTTGTCCTCAATAAAGTGCCAAACAATTTTGACATCTTAGACTTTCAAGGTAGACGTGGGGGCTTCACACACGATAGACCTATTGCACAATGTAATCCAAAGTTGGCACCAAGAGCCTTGGGCAGACCCATGGTGGATCATGTCAATGTTCCTTCCATTGTTAAGGACACTGTAGAGGTGGACACGATGAAGTTGATTGGCTCACTCACCCAGACCATTTTTCAATGTGTGAGTCCTCTAGTAGAGCCTAGTGTGGAGGAGACGTGTAGGCCCCGAGCTCCACCCCACCATTGTGGCACTTGTGGTGTTGTTTTCATGTACAATTATCAGGGTACTCGTGATGCAGTTGCACAACCTACATCAGTTGTAGAGGTGATGGATTTCAGAGATGATATTTTGAATGATACATTCGGCATTGAAACTCAAGTAAAATTTAGCAAGTTATTTTAATGGTGTTTATTAAATTATATTTTGAAATTTAAGAATAACTAAATTAGTAGAATTTTGATATAATGAAATTTCAGGGTCGCACTATTCATGAGGCATGCTCTATTCCTATAGACCCTTATAAATTCTCGACGATGAGTCCATAGGTATGCAACTAGTATTAAAGATATTGTTATTGCATTTGAACAGTTGAATGTTATATTTGAATGTTTGTCTCATAACATGCTTCGAATTTAAAACAGTTTCTTGGTGCACCTTCTTCCTCCACCCCTCGCAATTCATATCCTCAAACAACGTACACTCAGGTAGCCTTTATTCATTAATGGTGTTGTAAATCTATGTTAGCTAGTTTTTGTAATTTTGCGTATATACAAATCTAAAAAATTGATGAGAAACACAAACATTGCATTCAAGTATTCCTTGATCATGTCACATTATGTTCTCCTAATTCACTTTTAGTTCCTTTATTCCTTCCTAATCCCTTACCATTAACATTTAATAGTTCACCCTATTTTCCATAATCCCCTCCTAGCCCATCCCACTAATACCTTCTAGTCCAAGCTATGTGTCATTATGTCCTTCTACTCCCATCTTATTGTACCCATTATTATATCACCCTAGATGTTCCATGATCCCCTATGTTCCACCCTATGTTCCTTTATATCATCCTATGTTATACATATTTTTCCACGTTTCATCCTAGATAACTCTTCTCTATTATTGCTACACTATAGTCAAACCCTAGACACCTCCTAATTCACCCTATGTTGCATTATTCCCTAATAATCGCATCCCATTAACCTCAAATTGTCCACTCTATGTATTTTTATCCCATCTTATCCCATCCCATCAATCTATACTAGTCCATCCTATGTTCCATTAATCCCTTTAGTGCAGGGGCACCACTCTTTTCTATGTTTCTTCATTAAGTGTCCGATAGTGGTGCAAGAGCATCCATGGGTTTAAGGAATCTAGAATCATTTGTTATATTTTGTTTCTTTGTTTAATTTTGTAATAAGGTCTCATGCACCATTTCATTTCTTTTTAATAGGTCTCCTATGGATTTGGTGGAGTTTTGGTCTTGATGACCAGCTTTTTGTACAAACAAGGTCTCCATCCTCCTTTGTAAGTCTAGTGCATTTTGGAAAATTAAGCAAAAAGGATTCCTTGATGTATCTAGACACTTGAGGGGAGTTATCTTATTCATTTTGAGTAGTTTTGGATGCCTTTCACACAATTTGGAGGTATCTTTGTAGGTGGGTTGGTGAAAGTTGGCTAAATTTCCTTAATTAGGCATTAAAGAGTCAAAAATGAAGTCTTTTTATGTTTCCAACAACCAAATGATTCAAATTTCAGTTGGAGGATATTGGAGGAGGTTGTAAGGCTTCATATATGCCTCTATTGGTCGAGGAAAGGCTGTTCTTGAAGTTTGGAAGAAGTTTTTAATAAAGAGTTTGTTGATTTATGTGTTTTCTTGAAGAAATTGTTGATCTCATACTTGGTACGTTTTGTAAGTGTTGTTTCATACTCCAATCCTATAATTTTTGGATAGGTAATTCAATAATATTTCTTTTAGCATTGGATTGGTGAGATTTCATTGATTATTGAGGGATATATCTTAATTTTACTCTCGGCTAGTCTGAAAACCCTCAAAATCAGGGTTTTGAGTGAATTATGGGTGTTTCTTCCATCCCCACATTGTAGAGTTTCTAAATCCTAGTGGGATGGAAGGTATATGCATGTACTATTATTTCCTCAATGTCTTGGAGAATGGAAGGCTCATTGGAGGAAGTTTTGTGAGATTCTTGGCTTGACATCTCTATGTGGCAAGCCTAATTAACAAGCAAAAAAGTGAGTTTTGCTTGGTTTCTAGAAAATATATTTGGGGGGCACTTAGGAATGATGGTAAAAGGTGTGGGAAACCTCTGGGAGTTTTTTTTTGGGCTTTTCGGTGAAGGGGAGAGCCAAGATAGTCAATTCCCAAGTGTAGGTCTGTGATTTAGGCCTCTTGGAGCAGCGATAGAAAAGGTCATTGTGAGTTATGCTTTGGCAGCCAAGAGGAAAGGTTTTGGAACTTTGTAGGGGTCCATGTGGGGTGTCTGAATCCATGGGTTTTATTTCTTGACATTCCTCCATGTGTTTTTTATTCTGACTGTCCTATCGAGTCAGGGCTACAAGCCTTAAGAGGGAGTGAGGTCTAAATCACCATAGTGATAGTTGTTTGTTGAAACCTAAGTGCTAGAGGGTTGTTGAACCTTGTTTTGACATGATCCAAATTCTTTCAAGCTTTTTGGGTGGTCTGATTTGTGAACCCTAGGTGTGTGGGGGCTAATCACTTAAAGAATAATGGAGTTTATGACTTCTTGTAAGAGTATTTGAGAGAATCATTGAATTGGATTGTCTTTTCCATCAGAGTTGTGTGTTTACCTTCCCTTCCACTTTGCATCAGATAGGAAAGCTGTGTTAGGATGTTTTATTTTATTCCTTGAGTCTTAATAAGGTCCAATGTGACCATTCTATTGCAATTGATCAACTTTGAGGGGCTTTTGTATTCATCTTGTAAGGTTTACAAATCATGTGGAAGGAATTGTCAAAGTTGACAAGGGGTGTCAAGGTAGATAGTATGATGTTTTCTTGAGTAAGTCATGATTTCTTAGTTAAATAAGGTCTCATTAGACTATTTTTAATAGTTTAGGTGTTTAAGAGGGTCTAGGAAAATATAAAGAGTCAAAACTTGAAAGTGCCAAATTTGTGAGTTGCATAAATGCAACGGTCATGAGAGGTTTTAAAATTAGTTTTAAGGTAGTTGGGCATTGTTTTGATGAGGAGAATCCTTTAAAAAGGAATGAAAACTCATTTTCTAATGTTGGCTTGAAGTTTGAACCATTGGCAATAAGAATATCTTTTTTTTTCATCAAATTTATGAGTTTTCTTGTCATTTGTAGGCATGTACAAGCCTGTACAGATTGATTGTTCCATGTAAATCATTTTATTTTATGGTGGCAAGTGTTAAAAATCTTTTAGAACAAGTTTGAGGGAGATCCATTATCATTTGTGGTAAATATCTGTGTTTTCCTATCACAGGCCGAAGACACACTGTTTGAGGGTTTTGTAACCAAAATCATGATTTAAGGTCCCTTACACCGACTGTACCTAATGTAACTAGTGTGATGGGCCCTAGGGAGTCTGAGTAGGTTGTAGGTTGTGAGATTAGAGTTGTGGAGAAGGAACTAAGGAGATAAACCTATTGTCTTAATGAGTTTTGTGAAGAAAAATACATGAAGATGGAACCTTGGGTCTAAGTTTTTTGGAAATCAATGAGAGTGTGGAGTTTTTTCCAAATTTTGAGCATATTGGGGTCAGAATATACATGTCTAAGTCAGTGGCAGGGTCTGGGAGGTTGTGCAAGTGGGACTTTGAATAAACCCTCTTGACTTGGCATGAAATTGAGGGTTTTGGAGTTTGCTATGTTGGAGGTGTCAAAACTGGGTGTTGATTTTGGTTTTAGAGGTTTGAAGGCATAGGAACTACTTCCCCAAGGTTTCAAGGGTTTGTGTTAAGTGTAAAGGTATGTTGCTTTGTAAATCTGGCCTAACATAGCGTTGAGCATCTAATTTCAAGGGATTGGTCCAAAAGACTTGTATCTAGTTAAGAGGTATGTTGTATGAATTTGAAATGGGTATCTGAATCCACCTTCTAATTGTCATGTGTTTTGGAAAGCATGGGAGTTAAGGGCCAAAATTTGAGTTTGCACTACTACTAGGTTACATGGGTGAAAGTGAGAAGTTAGACTCTAGATTTGAGGATTGTTTTGATAACTCTAATAGGCCATTTTAATCTTGTTAGATGCCTCTTGAATTCAAGTTTTCAATTTGAATGAGTTTAAGCACTCTCTCTACATCACCCTTCTATTCCCATCCCATTACCCTCTCTTATTTCACCTTATGTTCCATTATCCCCTCTTGGTCTTTATATCAACATGATACCTGAGATATTATTTCATTTGTAGATGTTGACAAGAGACAGGCCTGGTGATTTTGGTGGCATGATGGACCATGGAGTTGCTACAGTAATAGTGAATTATGATCCATTGATAGAGGTATGGAATAGATTAGTCGGTTTGACATTATATTTTCTCTTTTATGGTCTATTATAAAAAAAATGACGATACTTTTATGTAGTTTAATTTATATCTTCATGGTTGCTATAGGTGGTTGTCACTCCAGATTGTGGACGTGGTGATGGTGTAAATGTGCATGATGACTATATGTATGCGATAAGTGATTATATATTCTATTATATTCCATTCCACAATTCAATTTCTATGTTTTAACATCTTTACTTTTTATTGTATCAGTTGAAGGTCTAGAGTGAAGAGAGAAGGACTAGCGAGCGTGTTCGAAAGATAAGAGAAGCAACATTCACTCCATCTAGCCCAATTTTCAAGGCAGCACGAGATCTATTTCATTCCCCTAGAGGGAAATGACTATGTTTTAGTGTTGTTGTATGCCTATGTGGTATTTTGGAACATATGTTTTGTACTATCAATATATATGTGACATTTTATGTCCATATGGCTCCTTTGTACTAAGCTGTATGGTTTTTTTAGATATATTGTATATACTTTTATCAATATATATCATTGTATAGCCTTTCGGCTTTTTCATTAAAGAAACTCTTATTTTTCTACTGTCATTCTTGAATGATTTTTATCATGTGTATCATGTAAGTTTTATGCTTGAATATTATAGGCATGGATTTTGTTTACATATAGTGCTTAATTAATTACTGTCGAATGCTCAATAAGCCCCATCTAAAGTGTATTGTGTAAATAAGCTTAATTCGTGGTGGTTTGTATCCTTTGGAATGCTTCAATTACTTGTGCCTCACTTATTCACATGTATGTTTCACTTATTCACATGTATACTTCACCTATATTGTGTGTATTCATGTGTATGCTTCATGCTTCCAATGCATAGCAGCAAAAATCTTTTGGGGAAAATTTTGACAAACCAAAAGTATAATAGCTTGTGAAAAAACCGAGAAAAATTGTACAACAAGAGATATAAAGAGGAAATAAAATAAATATAGAGATATAGAGAGAAAATAAAATAAATATTTTAACTAATGAATTGTAAAAAATGGATTTTTGTAGTTTATATTCATATCATTGATTACATTGCATTGCACATCTTTCAAAGTCAAAGCATTACTTCACTTTGCATAACTAATAAGTAGATGCTAATAGATGACAAAATTTCAATTACAATATAGTTTGTACAAAGTCAACATAAGCAGTTATGCAATTTCTTCACATTACATAACTAATAACTAGGAGCAACTTCCAATTGCATTTTCTTATCATGGCATTCTATGAGACCAAATTTCTTTGAGGTATTTTTTCAAATAGTTCCCTGTGTTGTCTATGTTACTACATTTTTCATACATGCCTACCAAATAATCTTGTCAAACAATTCATTGACTTGTTGCTATGGCTAAAAGCTTAAAACAAGTTATTTCGAACAAGCTATGGATGCTTCGAAAAAATATATCAAAAGCATAATAGTAAGCAATAGAATAGACAAGGCAGTGAACTGTTTGAAAAAATGCATCAAATAAATGTGGTGATGGAATGCCATGACAAGACATAGACAAGGTATTGAAAGGTAGTGAACTAGTTCAAAAGATACCTCAAATAAATGTGGTCTCATGGTGACCGACTGCCATGGCAATCAAATTTCTTTTGATTTTGATTGTCATGGCATTCCATTACCATGAGACCTCATTTTTTTTAGGCATTTTTTCAAAGAGTTCATTTCCTTTTCTATGCAACCACATTTTTCATACATGTTTATCAAAGCATTATATCAAATAGTTAATTTCCTTGCAACTATGGATAAAACCCTAAAACATTGATGCAATAGGGGAGGTCCTGCAATGTCACTAAACATAATTCCAATCATTAATCACAATCCTCAAGTCACAAATGCTCACAACTATGGATTGTCATGACATTCCATCACCTTGAGACCATGTTTCTTTGAGGCATTTTTTCAAACAATTCATTGCCTTGTCTATGATACCACATTTTTCGTACATGTTTACCAAAGCATTTTATCAAATAGTTCATTGTCTTGTTGCTATGGCTAAAAGCCTAAGGTGGGTTTATTGTAAATCCTATTCCCAAAACTCATAAAACCTTTCCAATGCATCAAAAATTCTTAAAAGAACCTGCACATTCTTAAAAGTCCCTCACAAACTGTTGCCACAAAGGATTTCAACTATTTCCACTCTTAAACAGCTGAATTTCACCAAAACTCATCAAATTGCCAACTAGGGAATCACACCAAATCACTCAACTCACCTCCCCTACTCTAGAAACCATGCACATATTTTCCCTACCCCTAATTATTCCATTCCACTAGCTTACAATATGTACAATGGGTGGAATGGCTATAAAGTCATTTTTACACACTCAACAACCTGCATTTGACAACTTTTTCCCCAAGCGAGAAATCACCACCACGAGAAAAGGCCTTCGAGATAGAAAAAACTAAGAGAGGTTAATGTAGAAGGGACCAACATGATCCCATAGGCTTAGATGATAATTTTCTAAGTATCACGGTGTCTGAATACGAGCATGTTGAAGTTCGCAGTTATTTTGCACTTTGGACCCTTAAGGAATCAATTCGGTTGAATGTAGCTCAGAGCAATTTCACATGTTTGGGTGCAAAAGAAGACCATTCCTAGCATAAACATACCCACCTAGACATGTTGGAACAATTTTTTTGGTAACACGAGCTGCAGAACGAAAGTTGCACCACTTTGCAACTTTAAACTACTTGCATTTGACAACTTTTTCCCCAAGTGAAAATTCGCCACCATAAGAAAATGCCTCTGAGATAGAAAAAAATGAGAGAGGTTATTTTAGAGGATCCCCACATGATATCATAGGATTAGACAAGAAGTTTCTAAGTGTCATGGTGTCCAAGTAATAGCATGTTGAAGTTTGCAGCCATTTTGCACTTTGGACCTTTAAGGGATCGATTCGGTTGAACGTAGCTCAGAGCGATTCCACGTGTTTGGGTGCAAAAGAGGACCATGTCTAGTGTAAACATACCTATTCAAACATGTTCAAATAGTTTTTTTGGTCACATGAGCTGTAGAATGAAAGTTGCACCACTTTGCAACTTTCAACTACTTGCATTTGACAACTTTTTCCCCAAGTGAAAATTCAAAACCACGGGAAAAGGCCTCTAAGATAGAAAAAAATGAGAGAGGTTATTATAGAGGGGCCCAACATGATCTTGTAGGATAAGACAAGAAGCTTCTAAGTGTCATAATGTCTAAGTAATAGCATGCTGAAGTTTTCAGCCATTTTGCATTTTGGACCCTTAAGGGATCGATCTAGTTGACCGTAGCTCAGAGCGATTTTGTGTGTTTGGGTGCAAAAGAGGACCATTCCTAGCATAAACATACATATTCAAACTCATTAGAATAGTTTGTTTGGTCACACGAGCTATAGAATGAAATTTGCACCACTTTGCAACTTTCAACTACTTGCATTTGACAACTTTTTCCCCAAGTGAAAATTTGCCACCATGGAAGATTTTTGAGAGTGCATGAGCTCTGGTAGGGTTTCGAGTTTTTTGAGGTCATTTGTGGCCCCTCCTGCATCATACTACGCTTATTGCGTAGGATTTTGGCTCCTCCCTTGCATACAGCTGCATTTACTACAGTTTTAGGGGTTTATTATGCCTTCAACCGGCTCTAACCCGGTAATTCTTGCTGGTGTTAGCGGTTCGACGGCACAGTTTCATGGCTCCCCCATCGAACAAATGCCCTTGGAAATTTGTTTTGAAAGTCTTTCATGAGGTAAGCATTCTAATGCTCCTACTGATGTAGTTTTACCTTTACTTGATTTTGATTCTGCATGCCAATGGCTTGAAAAACACACCCTTGTGGGTTATTTTGTTGGGAGGACTCCCCCTGAAAGTGTGCTAAAAGATTGGGTTAACAAGGCCTGGGTCCCTCATGGGGTCCACCTTGATATGGTCCAAAATCTGACCAAGGGTTTTTTCTTGTTTCGCTTTGTGAAAGTTAACCATGTCCAAGCTATCCTGGGTCATGGACCCTGGTATGTCCGTTCCTCCTTGTTGGTTTTCCAGTCCTGGACTCGGGACTTTGCTGTCTCCGAGGACACCAAAATGCGTGTGTTGGTCTGGATTGAGTTTCCTGGGTTGCCCTTCCATGTGTGCCCTTCTTGCACCATATTGCTTCCTCTCTGGGGAAGGTTGTTTGCATTGAACCTGATAAGTTCTTTCAAGCCCGTCCTCAAAAGAGGGTTTGTGTGGAAGTTGATTTATCCAAGGATTTGAAAGAGACTGTTGACCTTCAAATCGGGGATATTCGCCACTCCCAAAAAATCACGTATTTTAACCTTCCCAACACGTGCTACCGATGCCAATCAGCTGATCATAAGATCAGGGACTACCCTTTGTCACTTCCCTGTACTATTTCTCAGCCCCAGGGTGTCGAAAAGCCTTGTCAGATAGAGCCTTCGGCTAAGGCGGACACAAAGTGGACCATGGTTTCCAACCAGAAAAATAAGTCACATGGTTCTAGGTCGGCTCCCAAAGCCCCGGAACTAACCCAGCAGGTTTCAAACCCTTCAGAGAAGGTGAAGGCCACTCCTGCAGGAGGGGCTTCTGCTATTTTACAGCCTAGGCCGCAGGCCACGCCCCAGGCTGCTACAGTTTTATATGCTCAACTGACAGTATTTGCCGGTGTGGAGACCCAACGGCGTTCTCGCAGCCGGTCTCCTCCATCGGAAGAAGGTGAATATGTACCAAAAAATTGGAGGTATTCTCCCTCTATTCAATTGGGTTCAGTTCCACAAGATTTTTTGAAGAATAGCTTATCTTCCCTATGTGAAGAGGACCGGGATTCTGCAAACATGGACGAATTTCCATGAATTTTCTCTCATGGAATGTTCGAGGTCTCACGGACCTCTCAAGAAAGTATTCTATTAGGAATACTTTGAAGAATTTTCTGCAGATTGAAGTGCTTTGTCTCTAGGAAGTTAAAATTTCAGGTTTTTTGCTTCCTTTGACTTGTCGCTCTATTTGGCCAGCTAGCACTTTGTTCTGTACCTTGCATGAGGTTGGTCATGGTGGAGCAGCTACTCTTTTGGCCCTACGGTTGCTTCCTTATGTGGTTGACCATGGGGTGGATCCCTCCCAGTGGGCTGTCTGGACTCTTCTCAATATTAAGAATCATTCCTTTGGGATTATCAATAATTACGCCTCTAATGATGCTTTGGAGTGCTGCTTGCTTTGGCAATGGCTTGTAAACTCTTTGTCAGTTGCTACCTAGTTGCTCTGTGGGGATTTCAACATGGTTGAAATGGCGTATGATAAAAATGGCACTGTACCTTTTCATCGGACTATAGGTGAAAGGGAGGCGTGGTTTTAGATGCGCAATAAATTAGGGCTTTTTGATCCCAACCTGGGTTACCGTCATTCTCATTCCATCTGGCACATTTGGTGTAACTACAGAGCTGGTACTGACAGAGTCTTTAAGCGCCTTGATCGTGCCATGATCTCGGCATAATCTTTTTTTCTTTCAAAAGCTCTGCCTTGCCTGTCAAGCCGCTTGTGGATGTGACCCTTTTGGATCACTTCCCCATTCAATTTCGGATTGAGTGCGATACTTTGCAGCCTCGCACATGTAAGACGCAATTATTTTTTAACACGTCTCTGCTCCATCACAAGCCCACCATGTCCCACATTCTTCGAGTATGGAATTTAGAGTGTCGTTCGTCTAGCAGTACGGGCTGGATTGCTTGGTGGAATGATGCTATCATTCGTACTACATGCTTCTTGTGCATTTATGGGTGACAGCTTGCCTTATTCTGTCGGCGCTCTTATGAGGCCACCACTACTGACTTGCATGCTGCTATGGAGGCCTTAGCGGCTTGTCCTTTCTCTCCATCACATCAAGTTCAGGTGGCGGACTTAAGACACCAGAAGCAAGTGGCTGATAGCTATTCTGCCAAGGGTGCTCAAATCAAGGCGTGGCTCCACTGGCTCAAAATTGGGGACTGTGCCTCCAAAGAATTGTTTTTGGCTCTTCGTACTAGGCATTTCTCCCCAGGCATTAAAGTCATCAAAGATGGTAATCAAGTGCTCTCTGAGCTACTTGACATTCTCCAGGATTTTGTGCATCACTATGAACAAGTTTTCACGGCTTAGGACCCCATGCCTGTGTGCCAGCAAGCCCTTCAGAGCTACCTTGTTGTTGTGCCACATAGGCTTTCTTTAGCCTAGATTAATTTTTATGATCAATTATTAACAATTGATGATCTCAAGGAAGTTGTTTCCTCCATGGCTGATGGCAAGGCTCCTGGGATTGATGGTTTCCCCTATGAATTCTATAAAGCACTTTGGGACTGTATTGGGAGTGACCTTCATCATGTTTATCTTGAAGCCTTTCACAACAATTCTTTAGGAAATTTAATAAATAAAGGCAATATTAAATTCATACCTAAATCTAGAGATCCGAAAGATATTTGTAACTAGCCGCCCATCACGCTTCTTAATGTCTCTTATAAAATTATTGCCAAAGCCTTGGCTCTAAAAATTCGCCACCTCCTACCTCAGATTGTGCATCCCAATCAGACTAGATTCATCAAATCCAAGTTCATTCTTGACAACATTATTGCTGTTTGGGAAGGCATGGAGTGGGCCCAGTGTTCGAACCAGAAAGCCGTGTTTATCAAAATCGATTTTGCTAAAGCATATGACCACATTGAATGGCCTTTCATTCTTGCGATGTTATAGGCATTGGGTTTTGGAGCCAATTTTCTTCAGTCCGTTCGCATGCTTTTTTTCGATGCCTCAGCTTGCATCTCCATTAATGGCTGCCAGTCCTCTGTTTTTGGCCTCTTTTGTTCTATTCGCTAGGGATGCCCTCTTGCCCCTGTGTTGTATGTTCTAACAGTTGAGGGTTTTGGATGTCTCCTGGCCAATGCTATCTCCCAACAGTTTGTTAAAGGAATAACTCTCCCCGATTCTCAAGAGCAACTTGTCAATGGGCATTTTGCTGATGACTCCTTCCTCACTCTCTTAGAGGACAAAGGTTCGATCACTGCTACCCTTGAATGCCTTGACACTTTTTGTCTTGCTTCTGATTCTGCAATTCAATGGCACAAAATGTTGTGCTATAGACAGTCTGTGCTTCCCACTCCATCGTGGCTTCAATCCTATAATTGGAAGTGGATTGGTCAGGGGAAAATCTTCTGCTTCTTGGGCATTTTGTTCACCTTGGAGGCTTCCCCCCAGGAGCTCTGACAAGCCGTGCTCTCCAGAATTGAGCAGAAGCTGGCCTATTGGATTACCAAGCCTCTCTCACTGGCAGGCAAATTCCAAGTGTGCTCTAAAGTTTTTGCTGCCACCCATGTCTATTATTCTTCCTATTGGGCTCCTTCAAAAGCAGCCTACAGCAGACTCGAGAAGCTGCTCTGTGATTTTCTTTAGGCCTCTTTTGAGACCCATAAGGGTTTTCATCGGGTCGCTTGGGAATTTTGTTGTCTTCCCAAGGAGTCGGAAGGGCTCAGCTTGCTTTCCACTCAACGGCAGGGAACTGCCCTTTGTGTCAAATGGATCATCCGTGCGCTTACTGGGGATGCAGCCTGGAAAGTTCTCCTTAGACATTACATTCAATCTGGGTTTCCCATTCACAGACCCACTTGAAAAGGCATCGGCTTCCAAACCCTACTGGTGATGACGGAGCTAGTTCAAATTATTGGCTCCTTTATGGCTAAAAGCGTTTGGCGTTCTTGGGAAAGTGTCAAGCCTTGGCTCCATTGGGCTGGTGTCGGGTTTCGTGATGGGCTCTCCATCAACCAGCATAATCTTTGGAGGTCTCCCCTTCTTGCCTAGAATGGTCAACCCCTGGCCAAGTCGCCTTGGCTCAAAGCTCTCTGATTTCATAAGAAGGGAATTCAAACACTGGACCAGCTCTTCCACCGGCCTACCATGAGTATTATGCAATGGGATGTTTTTAAAGCTCATTACAGCCTTCAAAACTAGGACCATCCTACTTTTGATAGTCTGGTGAATGCCATTCCGGCAGAGATTCTTCACAAAGTTGGTATTCGTGGGCACAAACCTTGGTGGAAAGACTGGAAATGGTTTCCAGATACTCCTCTTAGGAGCTACAAGCCACGGCTTGGTTACAGGTGGCTTTCATCCCATTTCCCTATGCTCAGCTCATTGAACCAGAGGTGGCTTCTTAACTCCTCGGCCTTTACTTGGCGTAGGAGGTTTGATGCCATTTGGTTTGCAATTGTTAATCCGAAGCTGGCCCACTTTTCTTGGCATATTCTTTTCCAAAGCTTGCCTGTGGGTTCTCGGCTGGTTCATTTGGGGGTCTCCGACCCTCGCTGCCCATTTTGTAGGCAGCCTGAAAGCTTCAAGCACCTTTTTTGGTTTTGTCCCAGAGCTCAGAAGTTTTGGACTTGGATTCATGATTTCCTTCGGCCTTTTAGGCCTAAACCCTTTTCATGGCATATGGTTCTTTTGAGGGACCCACCTGGAACCCTGGCTAAGTTCACCCAGATTTGGCACATTTTCAGAGTGGAAATCCTTTTCAGTATCTAGAAAGACAGAAATGCTTATATTTTTGCTCATTCGCATATAGATAATAATGTTTCTATTTATGCTAAAGTTGTTATATCCTCTAATGTTATGTTATAGATTCAAGTGCAAGCCAACAAGGTTGCACTAGAAGTGGCTCACCTACAGGTTCTCTTGGACCACTAGGGCAATGCCCCTTGTACTGTGGCTCGGATTCCTAACTCGCCCTCCTCCTCTCATCGTCGGTCGCCCTCTCGAGGCCGGAAGCGGAGTGATTCCACACGGGCTCACTCCCAGCCTCCTCCTCGGAGGGATTCTTAGCCTCCCTAGCAGACTCGTTCACCTCCGCCATGACCTGGTCAGGGTTGGCACTCTAGTGGTGTGCCGAGGAATAGTGGTGGCAGCTTTGGATGGCTTGCAGATGCTCCTCCTGACTCGGGCTCTGGTTGGCCCTCCTCTGGTAAAAGCTTTCCACGGCTTGCTATTGCAATCTCGCCTCAGCGCGAGGATAAAGAAAAAGAAGATAAAAATAATGATGGTTGGGGTGCTCCTCCTTACGTCACTCCTAACCCCATTGATGTATGGGGTAGAAATTTGGATGACCAGGATCCCCCAGGATCTACTGGCACTGCCTTAGCTGCATAGTTTTCATTCTATTTTTTTTCTGGGCTAGGCCCATGTGACTTTAGTTACTTTTGCTGGGCTGGGCCCATGTCGCTATCGAGGTGTTCTTTCCTACCACCCAACCCTTTTTTGTGAATTTTGTACTTTATTTATATTAATATAGATATCTGGAAAAATTCATCAAAAAAGAAAAAATTTGCCACCATAGGAAAATGTCTTTGAGATAGCAAAAACCGAAAGAGGTTATTGTAGATGGGCCCAACAGGATTTTTTAGGATGAGACAAGAAGTTTCTAAACATCACGGTGTTTGAGTACTAGCATGCTGAAATTTGCAGCCATTTTTCACTTTGGACCCTTAAGGGATCGATTCGGTTGAATGTAGCTCAGAGCGATTCCGCATGTTTGGGTGTGAAAGAGGACCATGCCTAGTGTAAACATACCTATTTCGACACGTTGGAATAGTTTGTTTGGTCACACAAGCTGCAAACTGAAAGTTACACCACTTTGCAACTTTCAACTACTTGCATTTGACAACTTTTTCCCCAAGTGAAAATTTCTCACCATAGGAAAATGCCTCTGAGATAGCGAAAACCAATAGAGGTTATTGTAGATGGGCCCAACATGATCTCATAGGATCGGATGATAATTTTCTAAGCATCACGATGTCTGAGTAATAGCATGTTAAAGTTCGCAGCCATTTTGCACTTTGGACCCTTAAGGGATCGATCTGGTTGAACATAGCTCAAAGCAATTATGCATGTTTGGGTGTGAAGGATGACCATTCCTAGCGTAAAAATACCTATTAAGATGCGTTGGAACAGTTTGTTTGGTCACACGAGTTACAAAACAAAAGTTGCACCACTTTGCAACTTTCAACTACTTGCATTTGATAACGTTTTCCCCAAGTGAAATTTTGCCACCAAAGGAAAATGCCTCCAAGATAGCAAAAATTGAGAGAGGTTATTTTAGAGGGGCCCAACATGATCCAATAAGCTTGGAAGAGAATTTTCTAAGTGTCATGGTGTCCAAATACTAGCATGTTGAAGTTCACAGCCATTTTGCACTTTGGACCCTTAAGGGATCGATCCAGTTGAACGTAGCTCAGAGTGATTCCGCGTGTTTGGGTGTGAAAGAGGACCATTCCTAGCGTAAACGTACCCACTCAGATGCATTGGAACAATCTGTTTGGTCACACAAGCTACAAAATGAAAGTTGCACCACTTTGCAACTTTCAAGTACTTGCATTTGACAACTTTTTCCCCAAGTGAAAATTCGCCACCACAAAAAATGCCTTCGAGATAGTAAAAACTAAGAGAGGTTATTGTAGAGGGGCCCAACATGATCTCATAGGTTTAGATAGATATTTTGTAATCACCACGGTTTAAGAGTAATACCCTGTCAAAGATTGCTTCCCTTTTGCACTTTGGACCCTTAAGGGATCGAGTCAGTTGAACGTATATCAGGGCGATTGTGCTCTCTTTTCAATGGAATTAGGTGGGTAGAAGACTTAACTCCATTTTAGTTTTAGTTTGGTTGGATTTCAAATGATTTTGTGCATTTTAGAAGCCAATTACTGAGGGTCGATCTGTATACCCTGTGTTAAGGGTTTTGAGTGCATTAAAATGTCATATTAAGCCTTCCACCCACTGTCTGTATGTTTTTGTAACTCAATAGAAAGGCTTAGTTAGGGTTATAAAATATGTGTAATATTTTTTCTGTGCAAGGGAGGCGAATAGAGGGTTTTTAGGTGATGTTGTAGATGTCAAATGGTGCATTTTTCAGTGGAAAATGGTGGTTTAGTGCTAGGGTTTGAAGAAATCTTTAGGGGAAGCAATATCTCTTGAACTTTTAAGCTTGTGCAGACCTTTTTGAAGGTGTTTCAGGCTTTGGTTGGTTGTGGGAAGGTTTGGAGTATGGTTTTTCAATAAACCCTTGCCTACACCTCACCCTCAATATTTGATTATTTGATGGTCAATAGGCTAGTCAATAGATTGTTGTGGGTATTTTGAGCATGTTTTGCCTTGAATAAGTTCAATTAAGACCATTAGGTATGTTTTAGGATGAGTTTTGGGTCTACTGATCAAAAATGTGAAAATTTCAATATTGCACTAGAAGTTGTCTTTGTAGCCTTTGAAGGAAAATTTGTTTATTTGTGTATGAGTGTGCAAGAATGGAGTTTTTCTGTTGTAATAAGGCTATTTCCAAGCCATTTGTGTGGGTTTAGAGGTCATTAGTTGTAGTCATTAGGTTGGAGGAGTATAAAGCTATAAATTTGTAAGTTGCTTAAAGCAACAAATTTGAAATGCAACGGTTACTTGTTTTAAAAGTTGGTATTTAGTTAGTTGAGCAGCCTATTAGGCCTACCTTGTAGCATTACCTTTTGGCTTGTTGTGAATTTACCTTTGGTCATCAAGAAGGGAGGCTTTGATATTTTGTAGGGGCATCCATTTGTTGTCCAAATTCAGTGGTTTGGGCGTGGTACAGGCTTTCTATGTGGTTTTTGTCTTGACTGTCCTACTGAGTAGTATACAAAGGTCAAGGGTAAAAGAGGCCTAAATGCTAGAGCGATGAGAAAATGGAATTCCTTAGGTGAAATTTACAGTGTTATGTCCTGGAGTGGTCAGGAGAAACATGTTCTAGGGTAACAAATTCAATCTAAACCTCTGTCTTAGTCTGATTGCCCAAAATCCCATGTCAAGTGGCAAGGTTACCCTGTTGTGAGTTTGGTGAATTGATGTCCAAGTGGGCATATTTGAGAGAATTTATGTCATCTCTCCTATTTTTTTGATCCACTCTACATCATGGGGGCTACCTAGATACCCTGGTTCTTGTTTGGAACAGCCTCATTAGGTCCCCTTGTGGCATTGTAGAAGGGTCCATAGTAGTTGTTTTGTTGAATGTCATACCCTGAGCTCTTGGGGGTTTGAAGAGGCCTACATAAGGGGTTTGAAACCTGTGTCAATTTTCTAGTTCTTTCCTCCAACCAGTTTTATTTTTGACTGTCCTAGGCTACAAGGAAGTTAAGGCCTAATTTTGTTTTGAAGAGTCCATGGTTGGGAAGTTGAGGTACCCTGTTGAGTCAAGTGAATGTTGATGTCTTAGTGGACATATTTGACAGAATTTGTGTCAAATCACATCTTCATTGATCCACTCTACATCAGGAGGTGCGCATACCAATTTTTGGTGATGCCCTAGGTGGCATTTGTGGTGTTTTTACATGAAAAAGTGAGGTTGGGTAGCATTGTTTTCAAGTTTTAAATAAGTTGCTCCAAAGGAGTCTTAGGTGGAATTGAGGTATGTTAGAGATGACCTAGCTTGCATCAATTTTTATGAGGCATACGTTACCCCTACCTTGTCAACCCTATGGATTTGGCAAGCCAATGAGCTCACTAGCTTGCCAAATCGATAGGATTGACAAAAGGTGAGTTTTGAGGAATTCAATGAATCTGTTGTGGGGCTTGTGTGAAGTTGATTTAATTATCAGTGCTTGGATGTTGAAAACCTCTATAGGGTCCTTGTTGAGTTTGATACTATTTTACAAGGTTGATTTAGTTGAAATTTGATGTCTTGCTTGGCATATTTGAGAGAAGTTGTGTCAATTTTGTTTCTTAGGTTACCACCACGGGCAGTAAAATATGCCTTTCTATAATTATATTAGACATTATTTCATTTTTAATCATAAGTCCACATTTTTTTCCTTGAAGACAACTTTAAATGTAAACCATGAAGCATTACAACTAATTTTAAATGTAATATACACATTTAATTGAGGCATATATTAAGGAATATACACATTTGCATGTATTAATTTCTCATAATTTTTGTATATAAAAAAATACACTAAGTCAATGAAAAATATTACAGTAGTGATGGAAGAACATCTTGAAAATCTTCCCATTCAATACTTGTATCAATACATGCAGGGAAATAATCCTCCCATTTGCAGCACAGATCATGAAATATATTGTACTTGAGAAAAAACAAAAGGAATTGCTGCCCAGTTTTGTTTCTCCATTCCACCTCAGCTGGCTCAGTTATTTGCATTCCAAAATGGTTCAAAACATGTACATCCCCTACTCCCTATGAAAAACATGGGTATTAGCCTCTCTGTGGTTGTGTAGTATCATAGGAATTTGGTCCACAAAAAACCTACGAAAGCCTCTCAATCTTAGAAATAGACTCACCTAAAAATCATTAAAAAAACAATAACTAAATAATGTCAATCATATAGCTGACGAGACCTACTATCACCTTCATGCATGTTAGATAAGGAGGTCGATTTAAGGTCCTACAATGGTGATGTGCCCCTTCTCTACTTTATCATCTCTTGATGATCCTACGTATAAATTTCAAATATATCACTAAGAGGCTTAACATAAAACATGTAGCATATAAGAATCCGATAAATCTACGAGATGGAAAAGAAAGAGAAGATTGACAACCAAAAAATGCACCAGCAACCAATCTTTCTCATACCACTAAAAACTTGCACCACCAATCGATGTTGTTCTTTTCTTATATACTTTGAAAAACTTCAGTATTACCTACAGTCACAATCAGAAAAGGATCAATGACAGTCGTAAATGCATATGACATCAAACACTAATGGTGAAAAAGCCTTATTGCAAGGTGTTGGTCCAAAAGAGTGATCAATAACATGACTTTATAAATTCAATTTACATTCTTACAAATCAATCCAGGGAACCATCTAGGTCTTCTCTACTCTTTATTGTGTCAAGTATTGCCTCATGGTAAGACTCACGCACTTTCCATAAGTTCTTGTTCACAGGTCTGCCCTTATATTTGATTAAATGAACATTGGTGGCGATGACAAGGTTTGAGTAGTGAAGAATTTTCTGATGCATGTCAAAGTCCTCAAATAAACAAAATGCAACATTCTTAACTAGATACCTTTGAACCCATGTTCCAATAACAACCATCAAACCTGTAGGATATTCTATGTTTTCTCCATCTATAACTGGGGACTCCAATTTATTTTTTCCCTCGATACAACAACACAGGTAATAATTTTACCCTCCTCATTGTCTTCATCTGCAATCACCGCATAAACATTCCCTACATTGATTTGTTCATCTTGAAAGATGTATTTACTGAGAAACATAATAAAAATTGTAAGTAAGATATATTACCTGGTTCTAGTAGGTCTGATACATGATCAAAGTCAATGGATGATTACATCTTTGTGATTTGTAGAGCCGTCGGGAGTTGATAAGTGTCAAGTGGGGTTATAATTCTTATAGACCATTTGTCAGCCCACTCTGTTGACTCGCAATCATTCCATGATTGAAGTGTACATGCATAATAAAAGCATGCCAACTTCCTTGTATGGATAGTCCATGTACCTGCATTGGAGCTTCTAAAAGAGTGTAGCTCGCTCGATCCTGTTAGTGTACAACAATCCTCATATTTTGCAATGTTAGTATCATCTACTAAATGAAAAAATATATGAACTAAAGAATTACCTTCACTACCTAGACCCATTGCACCACTAGACAATTGATCTTGCATCTGTCAACTTTACACTGTTTGTGTACTTTAACTCTTCTCGTGCTAGGGCTCTTTCGATACATGCACCTGCTCCATCATGCTCCCCCTTTCCATGCCCGACCTCTAATAAGTTCCACATATGTTGAACACCACTAATCCTATGCATCCTACTCAACCAGTAAAACATTCTGGCATTCTTGAATTGTGATGCATAATTATCTGACCATATGATATGCCCCTGCTAGCCAGATCAACATAGAACATATGCAAGTAACCTTGCACAAACTTTGTAGAATGTGTGCAATCATCACTAATATAAAAGTGATACTCCCTCAATACTTTCCTATTTTCCTTTGTACTATCATTTGCATGAATGAATGCTATATGCAAAAATATAGCAACCTACATGGAGTTGTAGTATTGTGATTGCACCTCGTTCTGTGGTTGTAGTGTGTAGTTCTTAGCGACGTCGACAAGTGAAATGATATGACGAAGTGGAAATGTGTCCTTGCATAACTTGAACTGTGAGTGCAACCATTGTGCTTTGTGTGTCTACCTTGCATACTCATAAACCACCTAATCATGGAAAATTCCCATAAACTGATACATTGGAATCTTATCATTGACCAATTCACATTTCCTTACTTCTTTCCCATCTTTTATACTGTATGCCACTGTTTTATATTTTCCAAATTCCACAATTTTGTCTCCAATTGTGTGTGTACTAGCCATGTGTTGGAAAATTGGCAAATGTTGCATGCCACCACAATGATCACATGTGCCATCCAAACATGATTTTTTGTAAAAAAATTGACCATCCTCTCTTTCACATAAAATGGAAGACAAAAATTTCCTTGACGATTTAGGTGGAGGCATTATGTTACATTCCTGCAAAACATTGTCAGTATGCATATCTACACATATACGTTGATAAACATCATAATGGTTAGAAAACTCAATATAAACCCTACAACAACAAGTAGTGCGTGTGTGATTTACTTTGACATAAAAAGGCTTTAGCATTTCAAAATACCTTTGACATATTTTAATTTTAGGAAACTTCTATACAAAATCAGCAAAAAATTGGGTTTGAGTGGTATCCAAATAATGCATTGGATGTGGCTCAGGGTTTTTACTACCAATTATCCTTCTTACAACATCTCTTTGATTAGGAGAGGTCCTTGTGTTATCCTTCCAATAATTCATAATTAAAGATCTCAAGCCTTGAGCAATTCTTGTGTCTTTCCGTGGCACTCTACCTGGCAATTCCCATAACTCATTGCTATTTGGATCCTCCACTCTTTCACGCCTTCCTTTGGATCTCATTAGAGATGATCTACTTATTTTCAAAGACTTACTTGACTTTGTAAGGCTCACCGTGTTCCTTGTTTGACTCCTTAACAGTGTTGTTGTCATCACACGTCATGTGGCACAACTATCCTTTGTGCGTGAGGTGGAACCCACACTCTCATATGCATTCATCAAGTTTTTTACAATGGAATTTTCACTAGATTCATTCAAAAATCTTATCCCAAGAACCTTCATGGTGGACCTAAATTTGAGTTGCCTCATCATTTCAACAAATAGTTGGCATCTTCCACCCTCACTTAGCTTAAAAAAAAACAAACTCCATATCCTTTGTGCATATCTTTGACATGTACATTTTGGAATCTTATTAGGCATCCATTTCAAAACATTGGAATCAATATCAATAAAAAATGTATCTTTTCTATGCAAAACTCTAGGATGAGTTGTCAAATGTAAATTTGTGTCAATATTGGGAAGGTCAACAACATCGGGGATAGATCGCATACCTTCAATTGGAGGTGCAATTGATGACATACCTTGAGATTGACATGTGAATGATGTTGTACCTCCAACTTGAGATGTCATTTGTGGAGTGTCTTCAAATAGAGATGTGTTTGCTGATGTATTTTCAAAATGCATTGTTGTTGATGGTGTGTCTTCAATTGGAGATGTGATTTCCGATGTACCTATAAAACCACATGTTGTTTCCGATGTGTCTTCAACTAGATATGTGCATTGAGCTTCACCTATGGTTGATGATGTGCCCCCAACTTCGGTATCCATTCCTATCCTTCCACGAACTTTCCTCATTTGTTCCCTTTATTTTTCCAATTTGACATCTCTCTTAGATTGCACGGGAATTTTTGGTTGTATGAGCTACAATTCCTTTGCTTCATGAGCTACATTTTTTCATTCTCTTCTCCTTGCATTTTTACCTGCATGTTCTTTCGGTGTTAGAGGCTTCAGTCGTTTCCTCAACATGACCTTGAATGCTACATGTTCACAAACACACATAGAACAAAAGTAAGTAATGCATTTTATGAAAATATTGATATTGTTGATTGCATTGCATTAAATATGAAACACACCAATGCATTTTATAAAAGAAGGCAGCGAGTTGTTTGGAATTATCAAACATGTCTATGCTACACAATATTTTTCATACATGATGGAGTTAGATGTCTATAGGGTTAGATATTAGAGTAGTTATTTTGAGTGTGTTTGAAGAGTTGGCAAAGTAGCTAGAGGCTGATGCAGTACATGTAGGGATCCACAATGAACTTGTTCAAAGATTTAGAGGAAGGCTCTTAATAGACTTACACACAACTTGATCACTTAGCTTACCAAGAAACACCATTTTTGATGTAGAGAAGGGTGGAAACCATTCAATAAACCAAATCAATGAGAATCAATCAGATTCCAAAGAAAAATCAGATTTTCAATTGAAAATCCCAACTTCTACCAAGCTTTCCCTTATAGCATAGGTAACCCGATTCAAGGGCCTTTTCACCAAGATTTTCCAAAACACTTGAAAAAATCATAGATGATTAAGATACCCATTTTCAAGTTATAAAACATAGGTAAACCTTGGACCAACATTGACTTCCAATAGACCCACCTTGGAAAAGGTTATTCAATTAACCTAATTTAAAAAGAGAGTACCTTTTAAACACTAAATCTTCACTCAAACTCCTTAAATAGCAATATTTTATGTGTCAAAACCTCCAATTTCTTGATTTGTTTCCAGGTCCAAGACCTATACACCCCTAATACACCAAACCCTCAATTTCAAGAAAAATACTTGGGGTTTTAATGAAACTCCTATCTCTCAGACCTGTTAGAACCATACAAAGCACCAAACACACTTACTAGACTCTGCACATGGTGAATAATACATTACATGGACAGTCCTTCCCATATTTTGTCAAAACACCACTTGAAGCCCTAATTTTCACCATGAAAAGACCTTGCTATAGTCTTGGAACATCATCCCAAACACCCAATCTTGACCCCACAACATTATAAATAGGTTAGGAATGTATTTTAAAATTTAGAGGACCCATTCCACAAGTTACAGTAGGCAGAAAAAGTGTAATGGGTCGAATTACATAATGAAACCCTTCAATCCAAGAACACTGTGAAAGAAGGTAGCAGCGTAAAAACAATATAACTTTCGCTATACAAAGAGTTAGAACCTCTAAATAGGTGGAAATAAAAGATAATTCATTGATATACAACATCCAATTGGTTTCATATCATCTTAGAGTTTGTACAGGTTGTACAAAAACAAGAAAAGTGAGAGAAACTAGTAAATTTCTAGAAAATAATGTTCTTGTTCATAAAAAAAATGGGGTACAAATCAACCAACAATCTCTCCTTTGAGGAATTGAAGTTTATTACACATATTTTGATTTCATTCCAACTCCCTCCAACTCTGCAACTTTTGCATCTTTTAGCAACTTTTCTGACCACATTTAGCCAAATTGCAAGCTATGACACAACTGAACTCCCTTAGTTCCAAATACATTATAAAATGGTCTAATTGACCTTACTGAACACAATATACTCAACATTAACTAAAATAATAGCATTTGACCATTCTCACTAAAGATAAACTTTTTGAAAAAATTGAGCGTACAAGGTGCTCTTGCCCCGAAGGCCTGGAACGTTGATTTTGAATAAACCCTCCTTGTTTCAAGAATAGAAAGGCCTAAATAAAGGGTTTAGTGTTTAGATGCATTAGAGAGGGTTCTAGTGACTAAGATATGATAAGATATGAACAATTTTCTCTGTTGTGAATGCTACAAGGAAGTGAATGTGAATTGGTCAGTTCAACATTGAATTGAGGTTTTTGAGATTGAAGTTTGTTTGAAATTGATCTAATTATGATTGTTGAAGGTTTTCTCTCCTTGCTCGGCATCACAAACCTAGGGTATAAGTTGTTGCCACCTAAATAAAAACTAGAGAATCTTGTGTTTATTTTTCTCAAAACCAATTTTTTGATTGTCAACGAATTCATGAAGAATATGAATTCAAAGAAGGGTTTGTGATGCTCTATCTTATAATTACTCACTATTTCTTTGGCAATGAAGTAAATTAGAAAGACAATAAGCATTCTCAATTGCACAAAATTTCCCATTTTTTAATTTATTAGAAAGGTAAATGGTATGAATGAATGGAAACTTGCATTAATAGTTATGTCAACTCACTTGAATTTATCTAAGCACATGTGATGAAGGTTATTTTTTTATGGAACAAAAAAATTAATGGACACTTGCATTAACATTGATGAAAGCTATTAGGTTTTCCAAATTAGATGAAAATATTTTTTTTCCAAATTAGTTGAAAATAAAATGAAATAGAGTGAATTCCACTAGCCATGCTGGAAATGGACTACTATAAGCAATGCAAATAGAATTCATAAGTAAATTTATGTTAACTAAATGTCATATTTTTCATTTTTTTGTTCTTCAAACTCATAAAAATTAAACTTTTTTATGTAAATCCCATCTAATTCAATGTTGAATTCTATGTCCAATTGTTATGATTAATAAAATCATTAAATAAATTTAGTTTATATTGTCAAAAACAAACAAATATACTAAATATAAATATTTCAATATTACCAAAATGAATATATTACCTCAAATAATGTAAAATGATGTAGAAACTTCAAAATGTCTTCTTCTACGTTGTCTACCATACAGATTGGTGGTAAAAAGGTGATGGATCAAGCATAGATTGGTACAATGTGAAGTCAATTACATAAAAAAAGGCATTTCTGACTCAAATAAAGCATTGAACCAGACAAATACAAGAGAATGTGGGCCTTAATCATGGGGTCAACCCCTATTTTACCGTTTCAAGGTAAAACACATTTGGCGCTCACCAAATTTGGAGAGCGCCAAATATGTTGTTTTGAAAAGGAGAGACTTGAGAGAGAGGGAGAGAGACAAAGTGGGAGAGAGATAGAGGAAGTGGGGGAGAGAGGGAGTGGGAGAGAGAGAGAGGGGAGTAGCAGGGAAAGACTTGAGAGAGAGAGAGGGAGAGAGGGTGGGAGGGAGACACCTGACTGAGAAGGAGAGGGAGTCAAAGTGGGAGAGAGGGGGTGGGAAGGAGAGACCTAAGAGAGTAGGGTGGGAGGTAAGTGAGGCTTGACAGAGAGGGATTGTGAGAGAGGGCATTGGAGTGACACAAATTAGTCTAGGTAGAATGGGAGGGAGTGAGACCTGAGAGAGAGAGACTTAGAGGGAAAGAATTTATTGATTTATGGTGGGAGGAAGACCTAAGAGAGGGATAGGGAGAGAGAGGGAGTGTAACCTTTAAACCATAAACCTTATACCATTAACCCTTAACCCTTAAACAATCATCCCTCAACCCCCATACCCTCTTAATCCCTCAACCCTCAACCCTTGAACTCTAATCCCTCAACCCCTCTACAATCTTAATCCCTCAACCCTTAACCCTCAACTCTCAACCCTTAAACCCTAATCCCTCAACCCTTATACCCTCTTAATGCCTCAACCCCTCTACCCTCTACCTTTAAACCCTAATCCCTCAACCCCTATACCATCTTAATCCCTCAACCCCTCAACCCTCAACCCTCAAACCCTAATCCCTCAACCCCTTTACAATCTTAATCCCTCAACCCTCAACCCTCAACGCTTAAACCCTAATCCCTCAACCCCTATACCCTCTTAATCCCTCAACCCTAAACCCTTAACCCTTAAACCCTAATCCCTCAACCCCCATACCCTCTTAATCCCTCAACCCTCAACCCTTAACCCTTAAACCCTAATCCCTCAACCCCTCTACAATCTTAATCCTCAACCCTTAACCCTCAACCCTAAACCATAATCCTCAACTCCTATACCCTCTAATCCTCAACCCTCAACCCTTAACCCTTAAACCCTAATCCTCAACCCCCATACCCTCTTAATCCCTCATCCCTCAACCCCTATACCCTTAAACCCTAATCCCTCAATACCCATACCCTCTTAATCCCTCAACCCTCAACCCTTAAACCCTAATCTCTCAACCCCTATACCTTCTTAATCCCCCAACCCTCAACCCTTAACCCTTAAACCTGAATCCCTCAACCCCCATACCCTTTTAATACCTAAACCCTCAACCCTTAAACCCTAATCCCTCAACCCTTAACCCTAAACCCTTACACTCTAATCCCTCAACCCATATACCCTCTTAATCCCTCAACCCTTAACCCTTAAACCCTAATCCCTCAACTCCCATACCCTCTTAATCCCTCAACCCTCAACCCTTACACCCTAATCCCTCAACCCCTATACCTTCTTAATTCCTCAACCCCTCTACCCTCTACCCTTAAACCCTAATCCCTCAACCCTTATACCCTCTTAATCACTCAACCCCTCTACTCTCTACCTTTAAACTCTAATCCCTTAACCCATATACCCTCTTAATCCCCCAACCCTCAACCCTTAACCCTTAACCCTTAAACCCTAATCCCTCAACCCCCATACCCTCTTAATCCCTCAACCCTCAACCTCAAACCCTAATCCTCAACCCTATAATTCTCTCTCAATCCCTCAACCTCAACCTTAAACCCCTAATCCTCAACCCTCAACCCCTATACCTCTTAATCCCTCAACCCTCAGCCCTTAAACCCTAATCCCTCAAACCCTATACCCTCTTAATCCTTGAACCCCTCAACTCTCAACCCTTAAACCCTAATCCCTAAACCCCTCTAAAATCTTAATCCCTCAACCCTTAACCCTCAACCCTTAAACCCTAATCCCTCAACCCCTATACCCTCTTAATCCCTCAACCCTCAACCCTTAACCCTTAAATCCTAATCTCTCAACCCCATACCCTCTTAATCACTCAGCCCTCAACCCAAAACTCTTAAACCCTAATCCCATAACCCCTATACCCTCTTAATCCCTCAACCCTCAACCCTCAACCCTTAAACCCTAATCCATCAACCCCCATACCGTCTTAATCCCTCAACCCTTAAACCCTAATCCCTCAGCCCCCACCCTAATCCCTCAGCCCCCATATCCTCCTAATCCCTAAACCCTTAACCCTTAAACCCTAATCCCTCAACCCCCATACCCTCTTAATCCCTCAACCCTCAACCCTCAACCCTTAAACTTTAATCCCTCAACCCCTATACCCTCTTAATCCATCAACCCTCAACCCTTAAACCCTAATCCCTCAACCCCTAAACCCTCTTAATCCCTCAACCCTCAACCCTCAAACCCTAATCCCTCAACCCCTCTACAATCGTAATCCCTCAACCCTTAAAATCTAATCCCTCAACCCATATACCCTCTCAACCCTCAACCCTTAACCCTTAAACCATAATCCCTCAACCCCCACACCCTCTTAATCCTTCAACCCTCAACCCTCAATGCTTAAACCCTAATCCCTCAACCCCTATAACCTCTTAATCCCTCAACCCTCAACCCTTAACCCTTAAACCCTAATCCCTCAACCCCCATACCCTCTTAATCACTCAGCCCTCAACCCTTTAACCCTAATCCATCAACCCCTATACCCTCTTAATCCCTCAACCCTCAACCCTTAACCCTTAAACCCTAATCCCTCAACTCCCATACCATCTTGATCCCTCAACCCTCAACCCTTAAACCCTAATCCCTCAACCCCTATACCCTTTTAATTCCTCAACCCTCAACCCTCAACCCTTAAACCCTAATCCCTCAACCCCTATACCCTCTTAATCTCTCAACCCATCAACCATCAACCCTCAACCCCTATACCCTCTTACTCCCTCAACCCCTCAACCCCTCAACCCTCAACCCTTAAATCCTAATCCCTCAACCCCTCTACAATATTAATCCCTCAACCCTTAACCCTCAAACCCTAACCCTAATCCCTCAACCCGTATACCCTCTGAATCCCTCAATCCTCAACCCTTAACCCTTATACCCTAATCCCGCAACCCCCATACCCTCTTAATCCCTTAACCCTCAACCCTCAACCCTCAACCCTTAACCCTTAATCCCTAAACCCTCTATTTGAGAGAGAGAGAGAGGGAGAGGTGGTTGGAGGGAAAGACTTGAGATAGAGGTAGAGTGAGAGAGAGAGAGGGGAAGTGAGAGAGGGAGGGAGTGGAAGAGAGATAGAGGGAGTCACTATGAGAGGGAGAGGGGGTATGAGGGGGAGACTTAACAAAGAGAGAGAGGAAGATGGGGTAGAATGGAGATACTTGAGAGAGAGAAAGAGCAAGAGAGGGTGTGAGGGAGAGACCTGAGAGAAAGGGAGAGATACAAAGTGGGAGAGAGATAGAGGGAGTGAGAGAGATGGATAGAGAAAAAGTGGGACAGAGATAGAGGGAGTGAGAGAGAGGGAGAGAGACAAAGTGGGAGAGAGAGAGAGGGAGTGAGAGAGAGAGAGGGAGAGGGAGAGAGAGAGAGAGGGAGAGACAGAGACAGAGAGGG